>JAAFCE010006949.1:18579930-18612982 GCA_013389805.1 Trigoniulus corallinus | reverse complement strand
TAAATGAATATCTACTATGAATTTCGTGAAATGTATTTTTGTGATCTAGGGTTAACGCGTATTTAGTTGCGGTGTTGATATTAAATATGATGCACCTTACACGTGCGTTGTTTATTAAGGTTGTGTTAGACAGCTTAGCAATTAATTGTAAGGCGTCCCCACTCCAAATTAGTTAATTTGTCAAGTCATAATATCTCAATAAATGTCGGATAATTTTATTTATTCACAATGAGAGTCAAAAATAGGGGATAGACATGATTGTTTTTTAGGGTCGTTGTGCGATGAGAGCACAGTATGTCTGTGGCGAAAAGTGAGACTGAATGCCTGTCAGAACTGGTTTCACATGAATGCGAAACCTTTTTTATCCTTATTTCAAACGCGTCGAAAATCCCGTTTGTTGACTTTCACTATACAGAACATGAATGTAGTTGAAGTAAGCAGGGCCAAGTGTTGGAGGAGGTAGTAGGTTCTCCTGTTCAATCTATATAGTCAATTTTTCGACAATATAATGCTTTTCGCTGTAATGTTCATCAAATTTTGAATTTATAACTTTAACAACAGGGCCCGGATTCAGCACAATTGACATCTGTCTCTCTCTCTCTCTTGCCGCCTCTCTCCAATTGTTGTATTTGTTTACTTAACAGCTTGCAGATTCCCTGCAACTTGGGTATCGTATGTTCTGGAATCGTTTTAATTATTCTTTATGCTATTCATTCTGGGATGAGGTTTAAAATTTAGTGGTCAATAAACTTAATGTCGTATGTATGGGCAGTGCGTGTTACTCCGGCATACTTTGTAATCAATTAGAAATCTTAGTAGATGATCGTTAATAACAGTAATTGCACAATTTATTTCAGGAAAAAAATATACTACTGATTCTCACCTCCAACTCTCCTCTACCCTTCTTTGTTCTGCAAGCGGATCTCAATATCGTGTTACTGAGTCTCTCATATTCGTATTTTCGCTCTGTACATTGTGTTTCCTCAGGTGCAAAGGCCATCGCTCGAACTTTGAGAGAAAAAAAAATCTGCTGTCTTCTCATTTACATTTATCAATTTCGTTTGTTGTTGGTTGTATCTTTGTCATCCGTTCATGCATAAGTTAACAACCGGAGGTTCCCTCTAAAATGCTAAATTAGTGGCATTAATAAGCGTCTTCCAGTTGTACCTTGAATAATTTGAATACGCTTCAATGGCGGTGTATAAAACCAATAATGATTTGTTATGATAGTTATGAGTATTATTCTTTATGATTTAATGGCATTATTCTGAAACAAGTGGGGGATAACTACAGTGTATCCTATTGTTACTTTTTTAGAAATTGTTTGCATAGGAGGCGGTTATAGTGATTGTGATATGAGGTGGTTGTTGGGATTATATTCGTAGTGGATTTGAGATATTACTGTATCAACAAAATTGTGATTGCTGGTAACGTCATATGACAAATGTCGACCTCCAATTTAGGGAAGTGGTGACGCAATATCGTCGTTCATCATCCTCTTCTTATTAACAAAGCCATTTTCCGCTTATGTCAGGGCCGGTGAATACCTCATGAATTCCGTAGGACCAACCAGTAGTAGGAGAGAGAAAAATAACATCATACCCTTTGTTTCACCAAAAAAACCGTTAGCCTTGACAGTAATAGAGCTCTTACTCGTGAAATCTTGTTGTAAGAATACTAACCACAAAACTGACGAAAGTATGCAGTAATAGAGGCGTCATAGTAGATTGTCATCAACATTGAGTCTATTGTTGAAATCTTGGACTCTTACATTGACCACCGTATTAGATTGAAGGGGGTAGTTACCCTTGGCCCAGTAGTTGACGAAATTTGAGAGAAACTTATTAGCCTGTAACTAAAATGGAACTTGAATCTCCTGAAATCCAGGTTCCTCTTACTGAAAGAGATCGTTATGCCGCACACGGGCACATTACCTCATTAATACCAATGCAAAGATTAAATACGTCGTCATTTATTTTATGTACTTTCCTATTAATTTGTTTTTAGTTTAAATGTGGTTATGTCACTCAAAACTTTAGTCGTTATTAGAGTATTTTGCTTATTCATTGTTGTAAAGAACACGTTTCATTATTCGCTTTAGTGAAGAGTGACTAGTTATTAGTAACTTGTTATTTGTCTATAATTTGAACTGCAGCGGAGTTACCATTTTTTAGAAACTGAACATTTGACGGATGATGATTATGAGTTTCCAGGAATGCTAACTTTCCAACAGATCATTATGTATAAAAGAGGATATTGAGAACATTTGAATCTAAAATAATATAATGTTGCATATTATTTTTTTTACTCGTCTGAAATTATAGGTAGGATAATTTGTTTGAACCTGATTGGCGGCAGTGATGTAGCCATTACCTGTTCGATGTAGTTCCCCCAAATCTGCCTACCTCATTTCTCGTAAGTAGGCTTGGTAGTTTGAGTGGGTTAATAAGGCATATCCTATCATTTATGACCAATGTCGATGATTTCTTTTATTTTGTTGGAGCTTAGTAGTGACTGATTTCCGTTTGGGGAATTACGTTCTCAACCGGGATATTTCAAAAGGGGAGGCATCGATCGAAATCGCCGCAGATGGGGGAACTTGAATTCGCGATCATCTGCATGATGATCCAATCCGATGGGTGATTGTCCAAGCCGCATGCCACCGGACCATACTGTCATAGAAAGTCACTATTCCACACCGATCTCCTTGGCAGTTAGCAAATGCCTTCTTAGGCCCGGTGCACACATCCGATTTTTACTCGTGCGGCGCCGCTGCGGCATGGTAATTACGGCATGGGATACATTAGTTGCAATGGGGGAGTGCGCACATTATCGGCTCCGCATATCGGAGTTGCGTCTGAAATTGCCCGCAGATCCCTACCGAACCGTAACGGCGCCGCACCCGCACATCCAATCACGTAGTACTTCTTGGCCTATTGAGTGCTGCACACATCCTTTGATATAGTAAGTGCGGTTTCTTAGTTTTGCGATTTCGTAGGCAAATAGGGCACGCCTTCTGTAACAGTTGCCAAATGTCTACTGGCGACATTTCACCGCATGTGTGCATTGGATTGTGACGGTGTCGCTGCGTCACCTGCACGAACAAAAATCGGATGTTTCCATCGGGCCTTAGAGCCTTACGGCATTTCATGAGTTTGATTTCCTCTGGTCTATACAGTATTCGATTTGGATGCTTCAACTAATCGTGGGTTGGTCCGACAGCTGACTGGACTACATCAATGTTCAAAATCGCATCGTTCGTACCTGTACAGTGTCGTTGTTAATAAAAGTTCTCGAGTCCAATCATCTTACTTGAGGGTGTCCTGTGCACCTCGTGTACCCTGCTATCGTTTTGTCAGTCATCCCTTCACCTATCTCACATTGTCATTCTACCTCAGCAGTTGTATAGGCCCAAACTATGATTGTATCCTATTTACAATGTTTTCTCTTCCCAGGTTACTTCCAACAAAGCTGTCGTAATTTTCTTTTATAAGAAAAATATTTTTTGATATTGATATCGTTGGTATTGTAATTTTAGTTTTTCATCACCATCATCATCATACCCTTATCCTGCCTGTGGCAGGGTCGGGTCTGCAGGTTCTAGCTCTCCACTCTCGCCTGTCTCCCACCAGGCACCCGTGCACCCCACGCACTACCATCTCCTTACGGACAACCTGCCCTCACGTCTGCTTTCGTCTCACCCTACCCCGGGTGCTTCCGACCACCTGCATTCCTGGAATGGACCTAACGAGCTCCTTCTCCCCTCTTCTCATGACGTGTCCATACCGCCTCAGCCTCATAATACCAGTCTGTCTCTAATATACTCATTCCTAATTCTATCAGCTCTTGACACCCCACTCATGTACCGCAGCATTCGCATCTCGGCTACTTGCATTCTATTGACGGGGCTCTTCCTCACTGCCCAACATTGATCCCTTTAACATAGCCTGCCCAACCACTGCCCACGGTCCTATCACACAGGACTCCGCCTGCCTGTCTCCACTTCAGCCTTCCCCCATTGATTCTGTGGGTAACATCTGAATCTATCTCCCCGTTGCTTTGGAACACTGATCCTAAGTACTTTACCTCTTGTACTCTACCAGCTCGCCCCAGAGAGTTTTAGTTTTTCATAAAGTGAAATTTAGTTGGTGTAGTTAATTAACGTTATTTATTCTTCTGGCACACATACACAGGAAACGAGGGGGACGGTGTTGAAAACTCCATTGACTATGAAACTAATTTCATGCGTGGCCATGATAGTAGATTTGAGGTTAGATGTTATTAGATCATTCTCACGGCTAACACAGTTTTAAATAAAAAAAAATAGCAGTAATCTACCCCAACAATGTAGGCACGAACTGTATAGGGTCACAATACTTGCAGGTAAACGTAGGTTTTAAACTCTGTGAGGGATGACTTCTTTCGTCAAGACGTGATTTAATCTTCAATTCAAAAAAGATCCTGTTTCTAAACTGGTCCTTCACCAAACCGGTCCTTGTGGTGAAATATTTAATCTTGTTTCGGGAAGGTGGGGGTTACAGATTTTTGTTATGCAGTACGATTTTTTGTCGTCATTGCTACCCTTGTGTTCCTCTAGGCGCTATTGGGTTGTGGACTGGGCCCAAATGACCTCACTTGTCGAGAGACTCGTAAAACGAACTGTGTTTACAATATCTTACGTTTTTTTTTTAAGTCGCATTCACAGTTTGTCTATCTGTTTATCTCTGAATGTTCAGTTAATTGGTGTATCGGCTTGGTCAAGGGTAAGGTGTTGCACCCAAATTATTTTACTGCGGCATTCCTAGTCGCTTACCTGTCGCTTTAGTAAAGCAGTGTAGGTACTTCACAATTACTACGTCGTTATTTTTCAGTCTGAAATCAATCTTATCAATATTTTACTGTATTGTATAAAGCTATGTTAATCCATTGGTGAGGGTGGAAAGTGGATGTCTTGCTGTAAAATTCATTTTCCCAAAAAATATTTAATTTGTTGTTAGTAATTTTCATAAATTTAGTTTCATGCTGGCATTTTTTTGAGTTTTTTCCCAATCCTATACAGTTAGTAAAATGATTTCCATCTTGTGAGTAGCTAAGTACCTACCTCGGCGGCACATTGTACGGTGCTCGACTATTGCGTTAGTGATTTTAGGTTCGGTACTAGATTGAGGTCGATTGGCCTCTTGACTATTCGGACGAAAGAGGTCCGAGTGTGCCTTCCGTCGAATGGGATGTAAAGTTGGGGCCCTGTGTGGTGTTCGAGATCCCTCGCACATCAAAGAACCCTCTACTATGCAACGGGTAGCCAAACAACTTCGAACCCTTTTCCCGCCTATGGCAGGGTCGGGAACCCATCTTGTCCCGGTATTTTTATACAGCCGCTGCCAACCTAATGCTGCAGCCACTATGCTTATTTATCATCTGTCTACTGTTCGTTGGGGCAGTCCACCGACGTCTGGGAGCGAGCTGCTACACCTGGAAATGTCTCATCTACCTGTTGCATAGTAAAGAGGGTTCTTTTACGTGCAAGTGACAACGTACACCACGCTGGACCTCGATTTTACTTTTCTTCCGAACCTAGAACCACTGACGCAAATATCGAGCACGCTCCCACCGCGACATCGGGGCGGGGTTCTACTATGCAACGGGTAGATGAGGCAAAATTCCCAGGTGTTGGAGCTTGCCCGTCCCCCCTGGCGTCAGTGAGGTAGACCGACGATAAAGAAGCAGAGGGGCTGCAACTTTGGTCGGCAGTCAGCTGCAGAAAATAAACGCCCAATGGATTACTCTTTTATCCATTCAGAGGGACAAGATGGCTGCACGACCGAACCATAGGCTGGAATAAGGTTAGGAGTTGCTTGCTTTACTTTTCGTCGCATAGTAGAGAATGTTCTTTTACGTGCAAATGATATCGATCACCACGCAAAAGAAGCCAACCCACCTTGATCCAGTGTCGAACCTAGAACCACTGGCGCAGTAAATCGATCACACTACCTATTGTGCCACCGAGGCGGATCTGTACTATGCACCGAGCAGAGCCAGCAAAATTCCCATTCGTAGGAGATTGCCATTTGGCGGTGGTAGAGTGTCCCAGAGAACAGGAGGCCGCAGCCGTTCAACAGATCGCTCCTGTGTCCAGAGGGACAAAAATTCGTTCTAACCTTGCCATAGTCGGGGAAAAGGTTAGTAGTTGCTTGTGGGCGTCTATGTGGGTTACTTACTGGACTGGTTACAGGTTTGGTCTTGACCCACACGTGACTTCCCAGAGGTCCCAAATGGACTTAGATTGGATGAGGTTCCAAACTGTGGTCCCGTTTGCTGTTTACGTTTATGATCATCACTGCACATTAAAGTTGAGTGAACTATATGTGCAAATTTCCCAGGCGTAAGTCCCGCATGTTCCAACAGGACAAATGAGCATCCAACCCTGCTTAAGCGGAAAAAAGAATTAGGAATGTTGCTCTGTTTGTCAAAATAACTGATAATTCCTGAAGTGTTGGAGGTATTTTGCGTGAGAAGAAAAGTTTATCTTTGGTGTAATGACCGCTGATGTCTAAGATGGCACACTTTCAGTAAGAGCAGTTATCCTTCCGTCATTACAATTTATTTTTTAATTATGATCTTGAACTTTATTGTTACTGTTGTTTTTAAAATCATCTAAAGAGGCTGTTGACTGATTTGCACTAGTTTGTTGCAACATTTAGCCTATACCAGGGGTGGCAACTGCTGCCGTGCCAAAAATTTAAAAAGTTATACATTTTTTTGACGTACTAACGTGCAAGATAGTTTGTTACAGGTATATGTAGTAGGGTACCCTTATTTCCGTTTTGTTGCAGGAAGCGGAAATTCCACTAATCGATTGTTCGCCTTCACATATAGGTGACCCTGTATATATGTACGAAATTGTTTTGCGTGCCATAGGTTCGCTTTTTCGTTGATGTTTTAGGGCTCTTCAACTACAGCGGTCACTAGAACCCCGTACACTGCGTAGTTTTAATGCAGAGACTGCACAGACACTACGCTGATTAACGATTTTTGGATAGTAGCGGTACTCAGTTTTCCCAAGCGGCCACCCATGTTAGTACTAACTGGTGTTGCATTGCTTGACAAGCGATCAGGCAAGAACTGGTGTGTCCATCGCAGTACAGCCACTCCCTAATAGGTTCGCCACCCCTTGCCTATACCATTATGAATGTTCCTCTTTCGTCTTCAGCTTGTTGACATGTTATTGAATTACCTCACTCGGAAGAAAATGGTTTGTTGTTGACGTGCTTTGGCAAAACGTAAAGTTAAACGTATTTCTGTGAACAATGCTCGGAAGTTAGAATTATATATGATGGCCAATAAAACAATGAAGTGCATAAAAGATACTTTATACTTTGCCCTTCATTATTGGTGATCAGAGTGGCAATTGTTGTGTGCTGCATGTTTGTACCAAGAATTAGCCAAAATTATTATTTGGTGACTTCACGTGTCAGCTCTTCTGAAAACGCTTTTGTTTTTAAATGCGACACTGGCAACTGAGAAACCTGAAGCTAATAGTTAAGTTTCACATTAGTGAATTGGTTGTTGGGACCATTCAACGTCAGCATTATAATCAACTTGAAGGACATTACTGAGTGGAGTTCTTCGATACCCTATTTTATAAGGGGCCAGGATTTCGTCCGCTGTGTCAAAATAATCGTGTATCATAGTACTTGATGGAGATGGGAGGATTGAATAGTAATTAGTCTGGGGAATCGTCGGGAAATTCATGCTTAAAAAATTGTGGGATGATGTCCGGTCTTCGGAAATATTTCCACTATCATCCCCTTCCTCGTCAGCCCTACTCGGATGAATTGGGAGTTTTGTGAGGCTGCTAGTCTTAACCACATATCCATCACATTAGCATAAGTCAGGATTTGAAATTAGATTATTGCAGTAAAGCAACTACTAATCCTCTTCCCGCCTACAGCAGAATCAGGTACCTATTTTTATCCCTCTGGGACACAGGGATAATTTGCTGGACGGCATTTCTACATAGCCAGCTGCGAACCTAAACTGCAACCCCTAGGGTATGGCCGGCCGGCTGCTTGTTGGGGCACCCCACTGACGTCAAGGGCAAGCTCCTACATTCGGGAATGTTGCTTGATCTACTCGTTACATAGTAGAGAGGGTTCTTTTACGTGTAAGCGGCATCGTACACACCTTACTACAGAAGTGTGGTTTCGTTGGTGTTTTAGGGCCCTTCAACCACAATGGTCATTAGAGCCCCGTCCACTGCGTAGTTCTTATGCAGAGTCTGCACAGACACTACGCTGTTATGACGATTTGGGTATCAGCAGTACCCAATGTTCCCAAGCGATCAGCCATGCTAGTACTGTCTGGGGCTGCGTTACTTAACTTTAGTGATCAGACGAGAACTGGTGTATCCAACGCAATACAGCCGCTCATACTACGGAAAGCGTGCCCAAGCTCGATCCACTTCCGAACCTGGAATCACTGCCGCTGTAATCGAGCACGCTACCTCTGCGCCGCCGAGGCGGGTTCTTTTAAAAAAATTGATAAGGCAAAATATAATACAGTAGTAAATAAAAATTGAAGATCCTGATTTGGGACTGCTGCGTGTACTATACCTGTATAGTCAAGAACTAATTGTTGTTAATTGAAAATTTTAAAGAAACTAAAGTGATGGGCAATTCAGAGGATAAGGGGTGTTGTTTACTAGTTCATCAATACATTGGATCCTTTCAATCGTTTTTGACATATTTCAGAAAAATCAATAATATTAAAGTAAGATAACAATTTGCTGCGCGAAATTACTTATGTTCCCAGTGCTAGTAGTGTTGATAACTATCATGTGGCTATTAATTTCTTGTGCATTGACTTCAAATTAACATTTGTATGATAGGTGCGCCTATCCTGGTTGACTTTCATCGAAAATGTTCTCTTGCCATTATTGAATGGTTCACTATAACGTTGTTCATATGTTAGCGAGATCTGAGACTTTGGACGACAACCCGTTGTGAAGTGGTAGTCAGGTTATCAATTGAGCTATTAAATTCGTTTATCAGTTACTAAGTACTGTAACAATGATCATATGCTGATCGATGTTTGGGAAGTAAGGTATGTATGCACATATACAGATCATAATTCAATTCTATCATTTCTTTTAAAAAACAATAGTAGCCGCATTTGGCATATATTTACTGTATTACCGGTGGTGTGCTGTCTACGAGACTATCACAATCAGAAATATGAATTTATTTTATCGTTATCAGTCTTACACTATAATTCAATGCACAATTTTTTTTATCGCGTGGCAAGCTGTAGTTTTATTATGGAGTTATTATTGTTGCTCTAAAATCGTGCAGTGCTCTTTGTATGTGTGTTAAACCAACGGGTTGGGGAGTTGGTCAAGTAGCCATAATGGTCTGAACCTTGTGGAAGCTGCTCGCAGGTGAGTGGGAGGTAGAAGTAAGTGATATACGGATGTTAAACTGCCCACCCATGTCTGTACTAACTTGGGCTGTGTTGCTTAACTTGAGTGATCTGACGATAACTAGTGTGTCCAATGCAACACTTAAATGGTGACTTAACAGGTATACTTTGAGTTGGTTTTGAAATTAGGTTTGTTTTCTGAATACTTCTGCTGATGGATGTCCAATTAACGTTATTTAAAAGTTTTCATTGAGCCTCTTTTCGGTAATCCCACATTATTTTTAGGTTATCTTGAAATGGGGGGGGTTATAATGGTACAGGGCTATCTGAAAGTGTACACGTTTCATTGATAACGGAAAGCAAAACTGGAATCTTTTCCTTATTAGTTTCTTAAAATAGTTCATTTCAAGTGATATTTACATCTAATTGATACTTCCAATAGCGATAGTGCTTTAGTTCCGTACTTGATAGTTATGAGACCGTCATCTGTCTTTTAGACACCAGTGGTTACATGTTTGACTCTTGCTTTAAAAGTTGTAGGTTCAGTCCTGGTTGAAATGAAAGGGAATGACTTTAAACGAGACAAAAACCCGAAGTTCGCCGTTTTTGCCAAGAATTTCCTTTCTTTCTGGAAGCATTTAAAATTTGGTGTTCTTTTTAAGTTTGAGAACAAAGCTGCACAAAGTTTGCACACTTTGAACAAATGGGCGGTCCGGCCCTGGCTCCCGTCGAGGGCCAAGCAAAGTTGTGTTACCTCTTGACCACTTTTACTGATGTCCATTTTAGACCACTTTGGAGTGATCAACAGGAAGTCAAGCCCCAAGTATCCTTTCTGCAAATAAATAAAGCCGTGGCCCCTTGTATTTCAGTATTGTCACCTCCACCTTAAAGCAGTGGCCTTTAAACTGAGTCAAAATAAAAATTCGAAAAAAACATTTATGAAGCACTCGCATTAGTTGACTAGTATTTATTAACTTAAAAATATAAAGAAACATTTTGTTATATTTGAAAATTAATCAGAAGCTTCATGTGTGGGTTGGCGATTCGTTTGCAGCAGCGAGATATATTTTTCTTAGGGTGGGATGGGTTCCCCGAAAAAAAACCTTATGCTGTCGTTCTAAGGGTTCCGGAGTCGACCAAGTTTGAAGACCACTGACCTTAAGGAACGTGTAGCTGTGCAAAATTCCCAGCAGTCGGCAAAACCTTGGCGTTATTAAATCATCATAGACAGAGAGGTCAATGTTAGGTAACTAAAGTTCAACCTAAAATATTTATTCGTGTTCGTAAATGAAATACTACAGGTGGTTGTGTTTTTTGTCCTTGTTACTTACAGTCACTGATCTTGTCTGTTAAAAGTGCCACAACAAGTCCAGGAATGGTGGGTGACATGTCTCTTCAGTTTTGTGGCCCGTGGGACACTGTCACCATTGCAAGTCTCGTTCTTTGTTACATGTTAATCATAATTAACACAACTATGTAAAGAAATTTTTTAACGCGTGTGTTTGTAGCTTGGGAAGTTAGAAGAAAGGTTATGAGCTAGAGAAAAAATATTAAAGAGGCGGTAATTAACTTTTAAGAATTGTTACTTCTGTATTCTTAGCCTGCGTGCTAATGGGGTTGAGGGAAAATTGCTATTTGAGATGATATTGACACTTCTGGGTTGGTCATAGGCACTAAATACGTTGCAAATGAGAGAGGATGCACAATAGGACAACCGTGCACAATGAGTTTGATTAGCGTGGCTTGTTTCTGATTCTTCGATAAGGCGATGGCAGATTTCTAAGAAAATCTTTCCGACTCTTTTTTTGTGTGTATGTGTGTTCAGGCCTGGTAATCTCTCGTGTGAAGTGGCATAGAAAATGACGTGGAATGATAAAGAAACTAGTTTTTAGGAAAGTTATCCTTGTTATAATGTAGTATTCTCAGGTGGATGAATACACCGACCAATATAAAAAACCTTTATTGTATGAGTTTTTGTGATCGTTGGGAAGAAAAGTTGTGAAAAGAAATTGAAAAATGGGAAGAGAGGGGGCGAATCCTTTGCTTCTGCTACTGCTAAATAAAATAAATGTGGTCTTTGTGGTGTGCTTATTGAAGATGATGAATTTTCGATTCATCCACCCATAACTTGTTGCAAGTCACACTGAGGAAAGTGATATATTTTAATGCTGAATTTTTTACATCCATCTCACCTTATATTTAAAAGAAAATAGAAATGTTAAAAATGAAATTTTAAAATCCCTCTCGACCCCTTATTCGTAATAAAAAAAATAGCAATGAATTTTTGAAATCTGAAATGAAATAATTCTTTTTAGTATCATTGTAGGTTGTATATTTGAATAAAATCAAACAATAGATTACAATGTACTACGAATCCGTTATTGTTTAGATTTTATTTCACCTGAAATGTTGCACAAATAGAGGTGCCAGTGTGCAAATACACCAACTGTCCTAAAAAGATAGTTATCTGAACTATTTTGAACTGTTATATAGGTACTTGTTTATGTTTCGCAGCTCAAATACTGTTGATGTTGTCGCAAATGAAATTCAAGATTTATTGAATGTAGATCATGTTGCGCACGATTTTTTTTATTGTCTGGTGCCATTCGCGCTTTGACGTCATTATCATGTTGTAGGTCTTGAAACATAATTTTGACAGTTGTGTGGGTTTTATACAAGCTCCGACGATGATGAAATTGTAATAGGTCATCTCTTAGGATGTGCAATTATATTTTGTTTGACATATCATTAATGTTACTCTATAAGCTCCACTTGTTTTTTTTTTCTGACATATGTCCATTTTGGCAGGAGAGAAATACATAGAGGGAATCCCCAAGGTCAACTTTCTTAGGTGATAAGTGGAGTTTTGGTCCACTGTGGTGTGTACGATGTTATTTCTCAGGTGTAGCAGCTTTGACGTTGATTAATGGCCTGCAGAGAACACAGAGTACTGTTAAGAAACCAAATAAACTAGTCCAGTCCAGTAAACGCAGAGTAACAAGGACGAAATCTTATAAATGAGTATATTGCCATGACATTGGTTATGGTATGGTACTCAGGACAGTAATAATTCAGCATACCGCGATTAATTTGATAAATTCATGCATTCTGCTTGTATATCTAACAAAGCCGGCAGATCACCTCGATATTTTTAAATGAAGTTTATTTAATATTCATCAATCATTGTCCAGCTCCATTGTGCATTCAGTATAACGTCAGTGACCTTAAAATTTTTTGATAGGTTTTCTTTTACTCTTCAGCACAGTATTCTGACATAATTTTAATCTGTCATATATGTTGGGAAACATCGTTGTTTTTTTTTCGTTTATTTGCTACCTTCGCTTGTTTCATTTCATTTTATGTCGTAAGTCATACAGATGCACGTAAATCATTCAGATTGCTAGTGAGAAACAGAAAAGAAATTTAGGAAATTAGCGGTTGCAAGTTGCAGACCTTTTCCACCTGTTGATTGTGTGGAGGTAGACCTATTTTGCATTTTAAAAATATTCATGTGTACACATTTGCCGAGTTATTATTTTTTCTATTCTAATTGACCACACTGCAAGCAGCCCTGATAGGCCAAATTGGCAGTAGAGAGAATAACTCCCATTCTTAATAATTGACTCATTCAAAACCCCAAGGAACCTGAGGCATGATAACTGGAGTGCTTTTGGAACATATATACAGTCTCCAAAGAGGGTCATGGCATGACTCGGCATGTTCCTACTTGTCTCAGTAAGTTCATAATGCTCGGATTTCATTCTAATCGTGAAGGATGTTCTTTCAGTGCCATAGGCAGGAAAAAGCGTCAAGAATGGTGATGATTTGGCAAATGGAGCAATAACATCTGCTATGTGCAGATAGGTAAAGTGATTTGGCTACCCGGCATCCGGTATTGGGAGGGAACTTGTAATCCTAAAATAAGTATAAATTGGATGTGTCTGTCGTTTGTCTCTTGGAGATAGACAACTACCATTAGACCTTGGGAAAATAGCATTTCTGAATGGTAAGGGTTTTCTAGGAGTGACTGTGTCATTGATGCTTTCCTAAAATCAGATTATCAATTAAAGATTGAGCAGTTTGATTACCAGGCAAATCAAAGATGTGATTTCATCACTGACAAAGTTAATCATGACTGATATGAATGATATTTATTAATTTGAGTGTAGGAAAATCATGTGCCAATGAAAAAATACTCCCCCGGGCTTTATAAACACCGAGATATTAATTTAACGTAGGTTACATTTTGATTACCTGATGAGACATTTTTTTAATTATTTTAAAGACATTTTCCTCCCGGATTTACGATGTTGACGATAATAATTTGAGATGGCGTCACACTTTGTGGTAATCAGTGATGTGAAAGATCAAGTTTTTCATAAATTATAGTTTAGGACTTGGAGGTTTTTTTGTTCTTTGAATTTTGGTACACAAAGGGTAAGAAAGCTTTCCTCTCAAGGTTATTTAGGTTCATTCAAGGCTATATTAACTTTCAAAAATTATCGAAAGATTTTAAATTTTAGCCAAAAAAATCTTTGTTGTCATTTTAGTAATCTCAATGTACATGTTACATTCGTTGTTTAATGCAATAGTCGGAAGTTCATCCGGGTATAAGATAAGAGACAAAAATCTTTGGTCTTGTGCTCTTTGAGAAGTCTATTACTAGAAGGGGCCCTTTCTACACTGAAACTTTTTCAAAGCATAGCAAGTCATCGTCCGCCTGTTAATATCGGAAAGTAGTTTTCATAACTGTGAGATCCATATTTAAACAACGACAAGGTATATAATTCTACTTGAAAATGTAAAAAAAAAAATAAATGTCTGTTGATGGGTCAGTCATTGTGTTAGGGTTATAAATAATGAACTGAACAAAGCACGTTTTTTGCGAATGGGCCAAATTTTCAACATAATGGCGCATAGTTAAAATCAAAATAACAGTTCTCTTCAAATGCCAAGGTCAGATAGAGCACGTTTGGTCGGGACACAATACATTCTGTACTCCTTTCAACCGCCCAGCCTCCATCTTCTGATTATTGTTATTGTTATGAAGTCATTCTGTAAATTTCCTCAATACTTTTATAAATCGGTGGTGCATCATGCAGTACGTGGGTTTCTTATAAAGCATCGTCAGGTCCGTCTCCATCACACCTTCTTTCATGCATACTCCCACGACTGTCTCATGATTATTACTACTGCCATACTTTTGAATACTTTTTTTTATAAGCGTTCACATGACCACATTTACAACAACTGAGAAAAATGCCAAGGTGAAGGAGAGTGTAGTGTTGGTGATCGTTTTACTCTTGTTATTAAAACAAGAGGATTTCCCACTTCGTTGCTTTACCTGATGTTAAAATATATTCATAGCTTAGGGGGAGAGAATCTCAATAATTCTGGTTATATCTAGTACTGTATTTTCGGATAAAATGATCCTTTTATGCATTGAATTGTTAAAAAATATGGTGAGGGGTGGCATAATAGATACGAATTGATTATAATCTTTCGCCTTCCTACGTTGACATTGATATCAGCATGGTATCGTTAAGAATAATTGGGTTGCCATCAATAAAGCAATGATAGACAGAGACACAAATATTGCCACATCAGTAATTTATCACTCATCAACGCCGCCAGCTTCATCCTTGTATCTCTAGTCATTTCATTCAATTTCTCTTGTACGCTAGTTTATTTGGTTTCGGTCTTTTACTGCTGCTAAAGCTATAAACTAACGTCAGAAGAGGGGAAAGATTGGTTGATTTTCACACCTGTGAGGATTTTAGATCTACCTGTATAGACATACACAAACATCATATATATAAAATCATTTTCTTGATCATCTCTGTATAGAACTTACAATGTTTGATTGTTGACGATTTTCGTTAGGCAACTTCATAGGGAATGAAAGTGACGTATTTTAAGTAACCACCTGTTGTGGAGCCATTGAATTTTGATACTCCTTTTAATAATGAAAGACTTTTGCAATTTACTCTAATACACACTTGCATGTAAGTAGGTTCAGTTCCATTTACATTATTAGTTTAAAATATAACCCTGATTTTGTAATTATTATTGTGAAATGTATTTCGTAAGTTGATAAGTAAACTGAACATCTGATTGTGCGTGCTCAAGGTGCTCAGCTCATCTTGATTTGTGGCATGTAAGTAGCAGTTTCTCAAAAAAAGTTTTTGTAACCAAACTTATAATGTAGTTTTCGTTTGTTTAGCTGTTAGGAAGCTACTTTTAAGTGATTTGAGCACAGTGCAAGTGCGCAGCCTCCTTTTGAGAGGATATTCGGTAAGTGGCTCCTAGTCTTAGCTGACTAATTTGAAGAGAACTTTGCATTTCAGACTTAGTCACCTGGTATTAAGTGAAATCAAAAGAGTAGATATATAACCAGAATACCCACATGATATCATAACCTTTTAAAGCAAGCTTTCAGTAACCCTTCCCCATAATGACACTATATGCATATTTTAGGAACTATCATTTACTGTATCTGGCTTTGCCAAATCCTGCTTTCCCCACGAGTTCGGAATTTCGAAGAAAGATAGGGAGAGACAAAGAATAGTGGCCAGAGATAGAAGAGGAACCACTTTAGTAGCCACTAAAAGCTTAACGTCTGTTGATATTTTTACATCAGGAATAGAGAGACATTCTATTCTTTGATCTGGCAAATGTCTCAAGTAACTCAACTTGTCAAGGTTGAGTACCGTTTGCTGTTTATTGGAAATGCGAGTATGTGGTCGACCCACTTGATTACTTAAATAAGAAAAACCTGTGGAAAAAAGTTTTCCAAATTGGTGTATCTCCAAAAATTTTCATGTAAGAGACTATTTTCTTTCCTTCCCACCGTATTGTTAGATACTTAACTGCACTAAAGTGTGGATCATGGAGATTGGAGGCAGGAAACTGTTTTCGTTTCCATTGTTTTTTTTTTGGCGATCGTTATTCGTCCCTTTCCATTTGATTGTAAGAAATACCTGTCGTGACGTTGTATTCACTACTATTATAATATGTCCAACTAAAGTAAGTATACAGTAGTCTGAAACTTCTGGTAACATCCGTCTTCAATAGTTAGAAGTATTTGAATGTCACTAAAGCGATTTACTTTGGTGATACTGGAGAATAACTTCCCACGCTGTTTATCAGCTAGACGAGGTAATTTTCAACGGTGAAGTTCGTTCTGGGCTGTTGAATCGAAATTGTTTTTATACGTTCTCCTTTGAACATTTTATTAACGCTTGGTTCTCTACAGCCTTAAAAAATAAGTCTATGACCAACAACTTATTTCACTATCATTTTTAATCTGGCATTGTTTTTGTCATTATTACTTCTTAAAATTTGAAACTTTTTTTAATCGTAATTGCTATTTGAGTTCCATTGAACATTTGATTTAGTCTTGATTATTCACTCTCTTTTTCCGTCTTTATGTATTGTTTGTTGTTTTTAAAAATATACAGTATATTGTAGCTGTATGTCAAGTTTATCTGCTGTGGTCATCTCACCTAAATGGCATTGTGATTTAGGTTGAAGTAATGATAATTTGTAATCGAGCGTGTTGACGTCGTGCAACAAGAAACAAGTTACTGTCAATGGTGGTCACTCCACCCTAACTCCCTTCTCCTTGAAGAAAAAACCTTCCCAATTATTAAGAGCGAGATTTGCCATAAAGTTTGATTGTCTTGAATGGCATTCCGAATTAAAGGGGTGTGTCCATTCGCGATGCAAGAAGGTCATCCGTAAACCCCCCTCCTTTTCCCTTCAGGTGATCACCGATGGTCGCGGACTAAAAATGTATTGGAATTCAGACCATGTGATCTTTGTCACTGAACAGAAAGTCATTGCTCTTTCATTTCATGCACAGACGTTACTTGTTTTGCGAATGATATGCATTTTATGTGTGGCTGTTTTAAAAGTATTAGTTGTGGTTTTTCAACTCTTGGATACTGAAGTGTCCCACTTTCTCTTGGAACAAATTGAAGCTTGCATTTCATATTTTACTTGCAGACAAATTGTGACGCTAGTTTACACTTTCTACTTTTGGACTAATGGGAGTTAATGCAGTGAGTGATCCAGCTTGTATCATCATGACCGCATTACGGGAGTGAACCTGCGTATTTCTTTGAGCTCAGGAGGTTACTAAGGTCGGAGAAGAGGAAAGGAGTTAGAAAGACTTAACTGGTATTCTCGATGCAAAATTGTCCCATTCCGGAATTGCTTTGCTGCGCGTGTAATTAACGTATTCGTCTGCCTTATTTCTGGGTACAATAATGCCTGTCTACATTGAGCACCTGCCGTTTTGTTCATTGTAGACAGTTGCTCATTTTATCTAGGTAAGGCAGGCAGTAGGATGAAATAGTGTCATCTTCGACGGATTCCCCACATAGAGTAATTGAGAAAAGTGAATATTATGACTTTTCCTAAATCATTCAAGTCATGCATTGGGACAAATAATTATCCAAAGCTTCTTTCAGTAATGATTTGACTGTCAAATCATTCTAAAGGATTTGTGCGGACATTTTTCATATTTGAGGAGCATGGTAGTCCTCTGCTTCACCCTACCCACTTGGTTTGGAATCATGTTCTCGTAATGTCACAGGGGTGCAGGCCGGCATCTCCCACAGACAACCTGTCCATTATTCCTCCGGGTTCCAGGCGCCTGGTTGCAGTGCCCCCAGTCAGAGCACTTGCATCAAGAATACGGGCTAATCTTAGATTGTGTGGGGGGAAAGGCGGGAGTGGAGGGCCAGAACCCGCAGACCCGACCCTGCCACCGGTGGGATAAGGGGATGATGATTTTCAAGCCATGCATTGCAAGCCTTGAAGCTTTCAATTCTCAAAGAGGTAGCAACACTCAGTGGCGGATCCAACGTTGGATGAGGGGGGAGCACTTAGACAATGTCCTATCTTCAGTGGTTTAGCCAACTACAGATTGGACTGCAACTGTTGCACTGGCAGTATGGAAATGAGGATAGCAGTACAAAATTGCCTCATCAGTTGCAAAATTGAAATATGCACCCCATTGAGGCACTGAGGAGGGAGGAATTGCTCCTCCTCCCCTTGATCCGCCCCTGCAATGCCGAGGGTTTTTTCCTCCAGCATATGTCCTGATATACAGTAGGAATCTTTTTCTGTTGCAAGTCCAGAAAGAAATTAAAGACAGAAGCACACAATCTTTCAGAAGCATGCATTCATCTTTACATTCGGTATCATAATTATTTATCCGTGCTTTTTTTACGAGCAATGGCTCCATGTGCAACGCAAAATTCAGCTGCTAACTTTCTTTGCGAAACACCATTGTCTACCGGTCTATACTATCACTTAAGTTAAAAAGTTCTTTTGCACCAAATTTAAATCTGTGTACTTTCGTTTAGCCGTGGGAAAGTGTTTGAATCGCGTCTTAAAATCAGATATATCTGGGTGGTCGAATAATTGATTGCAATGGGAATCCATCTTTATATGGATTCACAAAAGGATGAATCAAGGCCCAAATGTTCCAATGTCTGTTGTAAATAGTTTTTCCTTAACTGTTTTGTTTTAGGGTCAAATTACTGTGCTGTACCATCCATTTTAAAGGGGCTCCTAGTTTATTACAGAACAAATTCAAAAATTTAGATATTCCAACATTTTTAGCATGATAAATATTGGCGTTTATGTTCAAATTATGGAGGTTAACTGCTGTCCTGGGACTGGTTTAGAGTGGTCAGTGTAAAAAGTATGCAGGTGCTTAATGTACTGTAAGTGATATTACATAATGTACTCTCTATGGGAATGTTTGGTTCCATAGAAATTGTATGTTAATGTAGAAAGGTGGTCATTGTATCAAGGTGCTCAACCTGGCAGGTTTTATTGTATCTGGAATACTGTATTTGAAGCAGTTGCACCTAATCTGACTTGGGTTTCATTAATATTTTGTTTTAGAGAAAAAAAAATTCAAATCGCATACAGTATGAACACAAAAATTCAGGCAGTGTTTTTCCATTCGCGTTGTCGTGTTACCTATAATTTGAAACGCTCGTAATTAACACAGAGGTGTAATGTTCTATACCTTCACTTTAATTAATATGAAATTTTCAAAAAGTTCTCCCCCTTTGCCCAGAGATAATATTATAAATGTGTGATCATGCCAAGAAAGAAATTCAATACAGCGAAATGGAGATGGCGGAAGTTGGCAACAGGGGCTGAATGTTTGATTATGTCTCCTCTAGGAATAAATAGATTTCGAAAGCATTTTTTATCAGTCTACCTACAGGTTATAAAATTCAAATCATAACAAAAATCCGAGACAATTGCCAGAGATGTAGTATTTGTTATCCTGTGGTTATTTATTTGCAGAAATTTTTTTTTACTGGGGAATATAATTGTAGTGAAACCCTCCTCCGGAAGCTGTTTGTTATATTATACCACCTTAGTAAACGACAACGGGGTCACACAGCCCGCGAAATACATTGGAAAATGAATTAGAATGCATTATTGTTCACTAAGGAGTTTTATATATAATATTATTTTCGGGGGGTTAAATGCCTTCAAGTGACATGAATATTTTGACTTAATTCTCATGTAGTAGAAGGATAGTTAGGTGTATAATAGTCTTTTTCTATTCGTGGTAGGTGTAGAGCAGAAAAAAATGCCTCACATTGAATTTGTTTCAGAGAAACGTCCCTATATCGACCATGACATCGTTAATTTTGAAAATAGACACTTATCAGGTGCATTGCCTAGAAACAACTCGCCACATAACCCTTCCAACAGTGCATGACTACCCTCATACTGCTTGGTAATCGACCATCTAGGCGCTGTCCACGAATTGTGTATCTAGTAACTAGACCACTGAAAAATAATGAGGGGTGCCCTATTGGGTGTTGTTTTGCGTTGAACCGTGGCAAGTTAACACAAGCACTGAAGGACTAGGGCTTTAACATTGTCTTCTTGCAGGGTGCTGACAGAACCTAATCTCTAAGCACCAAGGTAATTCAGTAAAAGTAACTGCAAACCAAGCTTGCCGATCTTCTAGTAACTAGATTTCGATGGCTACCATTGAAGTGTTGGTTGGGGCATTTCACCAACGTGAGAGGGCAAGCTCCGACACCCAGAAATTTTGCCTTCATCTACCCGTTGAATAGTAGAGAGGGTTCTTTTACGTGAAAAATACCATCGCGCACCACACGGGACCTTTATTTACTTCTCATTCGAAAGAAGGCACACTCGGGGCCTGCCTCTTTCTCTCTCTTGCCCGAAAGAAGCCAACCCACTTCGGTCCAGTATCGAACCTAGAACCACTAACTCAGTTACCGAGCGTCCTACCCACTGCGCCACCGAGGCGGAATTCTACTATGCATGGGGTAAATGAGGCAAAATTCCAGGTGTAAGAG
The DNA here is from genome assembly GCA_013389805.1 of Trigoniulus corallinus. Lineage (NCBI taxonomy): Eukaryota > Metazoa > Arthropoda > Diplopoda > Spirobolida > Trigoniulidae > Trigoniulus > Trigoniulus corallinus. Next base: position 18,592,193 of record JAAFCE010006949.1, on the reverse strand, counting down.
CTCGCTCCCTTGTGTCGGTGGAGTTTCCCAACAAACAGTAGACCGATGATAAATAAGCATTGGGTTTGCAGCTTTGGTCGGCAACTGGCTGTGGAAAATCACTGTCCAATATTTCACCCTTATTTTCATTCAGAGGGACAAGATGGGTACCGGACCATGCCATACGTGGAAAAGGGTTTAGGGGTTGGTATAAAGTTAAAGGGTCCCATTTTTCTCTACATGGGACACAAAGAAGCATAGCTAAAAGGCTGTTTAGCCCAGTTGAGGAGTGGGCCAAAATCGAGCATTTTAGACCACTGTTGTAGACTTTAGTCTCTATTGTGAATACGGTCCCAGTCATCAACTCGTTACGTAAACACTATTTTTCAGTGTTTCACGTGCCAGTTTTTCCACAGTTGTACTCTAGCTTTCGTTTCGACCCAGCCCGTGCTATAAACCGGAAACGAGATTCTCGGAAATTAAGCATTGATTTTTACTGGTAGCTTTATGAAATCGTTGATTTGGTGAACTGTCGAGATTTGGAAATAACGCGCTGTCACGTAAATAATAGATATTTACAGACAATAGGAGGGAACATTCGGTTTAGGGGGGGTGCTTGGTCATTTTAGGAGAAGGGGAGATGATATGGTGAGAATGAAGAGGATCGTTATTTGGATGAGTATGAGATACAGGGAAAATAGAGAAGCTCAAACAGACTTGGAAAGGGGAAATAAGAAGGATGTTGCAGATCTAGGGAGAGGGACTTGGTTGACACCATAAGCACGATCCTTTTATTTATTGCTAAAAAGAGTATGAAATACAGTAATGTTGTCACTGATGATGATTATTAGTAATCGTGAACTACAAAGTTACGATTACGAATAACGATTACGATTACTAATATTCTCTTTTCTGTTAAACGTTTCAGGGAAGTGATAACCATGGCCAGTAGACAACCAGACAGGTATATTCCTCATGTGTGTGATGTGTTTCGGCTTCCAGCTAACAATAGTGGGCTGAAGGACAATGGACATAGTGGCACGCCAAGCGATCGGTTGGGTAAAAACATGAACTATTATCCTGACAAGAAATACGCGAATTATGAGGATCATAGTGATGAAGACCATTACGATTATGATGGTGGAAGATTGCATCAGAAGGGACGAAATTGTGCTAATTCGGGAAGTAACGAGATTCCTGTCAATGGCAGAGCCACTCGCAATAATTATTACCAACCACTCACAGAGAAAGATATTCAGCATATTGAACGGCATTTGTCAATGAAGAAGACTATTCGTAAACAGTTGAGTCGTCACCTGTCTCAAGCTTTTGTTGAGCACGAAAATGAATCCAACGTAGTTGGCAGGCAAAATGGCGAACGTGATGACAGGCCAGAAAAGAAATCTTCTTCCAGTGTGCCGGCCTACGGTCTGACTTTTTCAAGATCAAAAGTAGCGAAATCAGAAAATTTCTTGGACTTATTAAAAGAAGTGGGTGAAGACGGCGAGGATGATTCAGGACATTGCAGTCCCACCAGAGAAATGGAAAGTAATGTCATTCGACAGGAGCAGCGGAACAAAGACATTGTGAAACAGCCTTATTCTAAAAGTGGAGGTCGTACAACTAACGTTGGTTTGAGTGAAAATTCAGCGACTGGTGATCAGTTTAGCGATCCTAAGAAATCTGGATTTTGGAAAAAGATGACTGTTAGGGGTAAAAGTAAACGTTAAACAAAAATAGTAAGCAGAGGAACAAGTTAAAAGAGGCTGATTGGCGACTCATTGTGGGGGGGTGGGTCTAACTGCTGAAAGAGGTTTCAGGTGAAACGTACTTGGGACCTTGAAATGGGTTTAGCAGCTCTTGTATTTAGAGAATAATCTTGGACTGTTGTTAATATATCAATTTGTGGTGCCACAAAGTGCCTGTTGTGATGATAATGATGGTGACACACACGGGCTTATTCATAATGAAGCTAATTAATTTTGTAAATATTCAAGTGAAGAAAAATAATCGTGTTGGAAGAAGTTGACTGACTTAAAACTGAGATTGCAATACAGTTTGTAGTAACAATAAGTCTTCCTCTAGTGAATCCTAACTTCAAGCATCTTGTGACCTAAATCCTTGATTTTAAAATATTGTGAAAGCAGCTACTTTTTTAAAAAATCTATTGTATTTTCTTATCGACTGACAGAATTTTAAAGGAACTGGTTTTGTCACCCTGTGCACAGTAATTAAGGCCTTTGAGGTATTATGTTTTTTTTACATTTCAAAATTTTCTGGAAAGTTCTACGTGTTTCTTTGAAACATATGTTCAAGTAACCGCCTTCCAGAAAAGACTGAACCAAGAATAAAATTAGGAGAGGGGACCAAGTCCGCATTTTAAAGCCGCTACTACTTTCAGTCAAGTTCTGTCAGACTAGCTAAGAGACTATAATTAACATATCATTGCCGAAAGTATAAATTACTCTTTTAGTGTACTAAGATAATGTTACTCAAAGTACAATTATCAAAACATGAAAATTTATTTGCCTTTTGGCATTTGTGAAATATGATAGTTGATCAAGCATTAGTGTGTTTGAGACCCAGCTACTGTTTGAGTCTATGTGATTGATTTTTAAAATGGCTATTTTCATACAAATTAAACATGTGATTTATCGAGTAAATTGTTTTATAGATTATGATTAAGTTAAATCGCTTTTTGCATAGTTATTACAGGTGATGAACACTCTCCTAAAGGACGAACTTATGATCTGTGCTTGTAAAGTATTTAGTGGTGCCTCTGGACATATGACTGAACAGTTGTATTCAGGACGAATTCTTCGCCAGTATAGTTTTCCACAATGTAGGATGCCTTTACTTTGTTTGGTGTTTAATGGAAAATAGTTTTTACAGTTATTTGTCTCACAATATCAGAATCATTAAAGCAAAAATGAAGATGGACAATTGGTACACGTCCAAACACACCGCTAAACAATTCTATGATTTTGCATGTTTACTTCTGTCCAGCGGCATTATTAGTGTGCCAAGCTGAGCCAGGGTTTTTTAGTCAGATGCCGATTTCTTTCTGATGAGAAGAAAGCTTCATTCTGTCAGAAGAGCAGTAAACCTGTGGCCTCCATGAACACCTGAAAGAATCCATTATTACACATAGAACTGAAAGGTGTAAATTGGCAAACTTTCCAAGGGTAAGAACTTGCATAATTTCTTTGTTGAATCATTAAGTATCCATCGTTTTTGATTTCGTGGACGCGGAAGATATTCTGATTCCATGATGAATGGGTTGTTGTCCGACTTCATTTCAGGTGTTATTTCACATGGTTTATCTTACTGACGCTTTTTCAAGTTCTTTCCGGTTGGTGTCGTAGCAAACCGGTTTAGCGAAGAGAGGACCAGATTTGTCAGTGGACTGTTCCTCGCCTCACAGAATTTCAAGAAAATGGACGAATTACAATGGATTTATAAACAGCTTCATTTTGGGATTAACCGAACGTGGCTAACTGTCGCCTACTTACCTCGACGACAAATCACTGATACATACATAAGAATGTCTTTCTAGGTAATTATCATTTTTGTCACAGATGATGAACAATGCAATTACACATTGTCATGTATAAACAAAAAAGTGGTACTGTATAATGTCTGCTGAAGAATTGTTACATGTAGCACACTGCCATCATGAACATAATACTTATAATAAGGCCCTAAATTATTTTCTTGCTATTGTTTACAATGACATGATTTTAAATTTAGCAAGTATTAATACTTGTGATTGTGTATGTATTTATTGCATAATTTACTTAGTTTACACGTCAGACAGCAGTGATTCAAAGAGACCAAAAATGGCACCACCTTCATATATGTCTTCACAAGAGAATTGAACTCAGGTTACCTGCCAAACTCAACACCCTACCAGCAAAACACAATAAGGGGTAAAGTTGCACATTTCCAAATGGTATTTACATATTAATGTTTCTAGCTTCAGGTTTTAGGCGTTCTTCACCACTAAACACCTCTTATCTTTTGTTGCTGGTAAGTCAAGCGGTTTGTCGTACTGCAGAACACACTGACCATAACTTCAACATGAAATGTACTCATGGGGAGCGGCTATATGAAGGACACACCAGTTCTCTCTGATCACCGAAGTTAAGCATCGCAACCCCAGCTAACAGTGGCATGGGTGACCGCTTGGAACACTGGGTACTGCTAATACCCAAAATTGTCGTAACAGCGAAGTGCCTGTGTAGATTCTGCATTAGCTCTACGCAGTGGACGGCGCTCTAATGGCCATTGTAGTTGAAGGGCCCTAAAACACCAACGAAACAAGAAACTTGTAATCATGCGTTGTCTTCATCATCTTCATGTCAAGCCCCTTTTTCCGAGCCCGTCGGCCTAATTTTTTCGTTGGGGGTGGGGGTGTTTCCACGAACACCAGAGGATGAGCTCCCTACTTCTAGATATTTTGCTCATCAATACATATATTTTACTTCAGATAGAAACAGTGACACGTTCAAAACGTGCGCCCTAATTATTTTTAGATATTCAGAATCTCATAGTATAAATCTAGCTAGGAATCACAATAGCTCCTCTACTCCCCCTTAGATAATGTCCTATCTTCAGTGGCTTAGCCAACTGCAGAATGGACTGCAACTGTTGGACTGGCAGTATAGAAATAAGGATAGCAATTCAAAAACGCCTCATCAGTTGCAAAGTTGAATCATGCATCAATTGAAATATGCGCCCCATTGAGAAACTGAGGGAGATCAATTGCTGCATTGCTCCCCCCCCCGGATAGAAATGGTTCTTTTGCGTGAAATAGTGACATCTTACACACTCCACATGGCAGAACACCGCCTTTACTTCTCATTTGCTAAAGTGAAACTACCATTTTCGAACAGGATCATCAAACGTGCGATGGGTTCAGCAGTGAGACATGCTACGGATTTGCGTTGCTGATAGAAGAAAGGTGTTCGGAACCTCGTGTAGTTTCCGAAATAGAATACAGTCTCGCTTTGTCCATCCTTGGATGTTGTACGAGTCGACTGTGTGATTCCATTAGTTTGACAGCTCGATATATCCTCCAACAGTGTTCATGAATTTCTGGTGTCTTCCCTCCTCATTTCGTCCTCTTCGACTAAAGGTTTTGTGCCTTTATGTTACACCAACGGGTTGGGGAGCCAAGCAGCCGTAACAGGCCGAACCTTTAGGAGGCTGCTCGCGGGAGATGAGGAGGTAGGGCAAATTTGCAGCACCCAACGTTCTCTACTAACCACCCAAGTTGGTACTAACGTGGGTATGCATTGCTTAAGTGATCTCACGAGAACTGGAGCGGCGAATTGCGTTGGACACACCAGTTCTCATCTGATCACTGAAGTTAAGCAACCCAACCCCAGCTAGTACTGACATGGATGGCCGCTTGGGGAAATTGGGTACTGCTAATACCCAAAAATCGTCACATTAGTGTAGTGTCTGTGCAATCTCTGTATAAGAACTATGCTGTGGACGGGGCTCTAATGACCGTGTAGTTGAAGGGTCCTAAAACACCAACAAACAACAACACGAGAACTGGTGTGTCCAATGAAACTTGGTTGCACAAATGCTCAATTTGTTTCTCGTCTATTTCTGATTCCTTCCTCTAACTCTTTTTTCCTTCTTCAAAATATCGCTCTGGTAATACTCAAAAATTCAATAGGAAGGTAAGAGTCAAAGAGCATGTAGAGGTGTCATCAGGCCATCTTTTGAGGCATGACATAAATGGGCCACATGCTTGCCTCAGTCAAGGGAATGATTATTATAGTCTATGACAGGTGCATGTGCATGGATCGACCATTGTTACTGTACGTCTAGAAGTCATCGGTAATTTTATCCTCAACGAAGAGTTGTACCTTGGGTTTACACCCATAAATAAACATACGCATTACGCGCGGGCTATTAATGGAAGCACCTGTTCACCTGCGCCACTAATGTAACACCTTCATTTTAACCTACAAGAAAGCGTTGTTATAACATTAAATGCAGTTGAGTGGACCACTAGCTTAAAAGATGCTTGTCATGTTTTCTTAAATCTACCATGAATTATTTTTCCAAAAAAATGAGGGCGAAAAAGAAGAATGAGTTACGACATAAAGAACAATATGAAGAAAGATGGTGTTCAATCGTGTTACCGTCGATAGCTCAGTTGGTAGAGCGGAGGACTGTAGTGCTCAGAGCAATCCTTAGGTCGGTGGTTCAAGTCCGCCTCGACGGAATGTCTTTTTTTATCGTTTTTTCAAACTTTTAACTGGTTGTCGCATCAGGCCCACCTTTCAGACACCACGGCTTTACTCTCCATCCAATAAAGGCTTCGTTAGAGTAAAACTACAATTTTCAAACAGGATCGAACATGCGATCACCAGTTTAACAGTCAAGCATCCGAACAATTGAGGTCTCTGAATGAGCATTGGAATAGGATGTAGGCCCGCTGTATTCTTCCTTGTGTCCTGTACTGATGGATACAAAGAAGATATAGGGGTTAGCAGGTCATCTTTGAGGACATGGCATATTGAAAATGGGGCACATGCTTTCCTTAGTGGAAGTTATAATCGATTGTCTGTGACTGGTGACAGTGTTGTCTCTTGACCAGCGGTTCTCGACCCGTTTGGAGTTGTGGAGCCCTTACCTGGCAGCCAGTTCGTTCGTGGAGCCCGTATTTGATTCAAGCAATATTGAAAAATTAAACATGCGCAGAAATGACTGTAAGCAAATATATAATATGGAATGTTTCAGGAACAAGTTCTTGTTCCGGAAATCCTTCCAGTTTTTAACCACTTGTCCGCTGGACAATGATCAACACACTGCTGCTGCAAAAATGAAACCTCAAGCAGAAAATGTTAGAAGGCTCCAGTGTAGCGAGAGAACACAACCATGTAAATGATGATGCGCAAGTTCAAATCCAGCCCAGGGATGCACAGCGCCTCATGACGCGGAGCCCGGAAAATCCAGCTATGGAGTACCAGTTGATAACCGCTGCACTAGACTATATCGGGTACCCCATTCTGAGTCGAAACAGAGTTGTAACATGAGTCTGTATGTATAATTATACATATTATAATGAAAACACTTGTTCAACTGCTAATCACTTTGTTCTAGTGCAAAGCCTTCATTTTAGCCTACAAGTAGGCGTTGTTCCACAGCATTAAGTAGTGCAGTTGAGTGGATCACTGACATCTAAGAAGCACGTCTTTTTTTTCCTACCTCGATCATGAATTTTTTGCAAAAAATAATAGGGAGGAGGGAAATAAGGTATCACGCAAAGAACAATACGAAGAAAGAAGGCCAAATGCTGTGTGCCGTCGATAGCTCAGTTGGTAGAGCGGAGGACTGTAGTATATAGAGCGATCCTTAGGTCGGTGGTTCAAGTCCGCCTCGACGGAATGTCATTTATTTACCGTTTTTTATTTTTCTAATAATTGCTACATCAGGTTTACCTTTCAAACATTTAACAATTATATATAAGGTGCGGACTTTCGTCTTTCCGTCGATAGCTCAGTTGGTAGAGCGGAGGACTGTAGTACATAGAGTGATCCTTAGGTCGGTGGTTCAAGTCCGCCTCGACGGAGATTATTTTTGAGTTTCTTTATCCATCGGCAGAGACGGTGGTTCTCCAACCTGGAAAGCAAGGAAAACCTGTTGGATGATATTTTACGCAATCAATTACCGAAGTAATGCGTATATTACCGTGAGTATTTAATATTAGTTTATCTTCTTTCGTTCACCGACGCCAGGGGGCGAGTTTCTGCATTGGTGAATTTGAAAATCTACTGTGTTATTTGTGACATCGTATACACCACACGGAATCACGGCTCTTCTTCCCAACTGACCAAACACGCGATTGAGGCCGGAAAGAAGGTAAATACCGCTTTGCCAACCGGGCCTTGAGCTTCACCACTTGAAAACCTTTGTTACATGGAGCGACAAATACGTGTATTACAGGTATACGTGGTTGGAACGGAACTTACCTGGAATCGTACTTGTGGACGGAACACGGATCTCGCAATTGGTTAGATTGATTAGGTCAAGAGGTGAATTGGCCTCATATAACGGTGGGTGTGAGTAATCACCACACTGCGAGTAACAATTAATGGTCAGGTGTTAAAAGCTCTTGTGATGGAAAATGCTGCCATCTAGTAAGCTATAAGTAAACAAGCATTAAATTGAGTTCGATGGTAAAAAAAAAGCACCGTTTTGTATGAAACGTAGTGGTTAGCACACTCGGCAACTACGTCTGTAGTTCTAGGTTCGATACTGGACCGAAGTGGGGCGGCTTCTTTCGGATGAGAAGTAAAACCGAGGTCCCGTGTGGGTGTACGATGGCACTTGCACGTAAAAGAACCCTCTATACCAGGTCTATACTATGCAACGGGTAGACCAGGCAAAATTTCGAGGTGTAGGAGCTCGCCTCCTGGCGTCGGTAGCATTCCCCAACGAACACTAGACCGACGATAAATAAGCGTAGGGGTGCAGCGTTGGCCGGCAACCGGCTGCAGAAAAAACTATGACAAATATATCGTCCTATGTTCATTCAGAGGGACAAGATGGGTACCCGACCCTGTCATAAGCGGGAAAAGGGTTTGGAGTCGCTTTGTGATGGTGTAAAAAAGCACCGTTTTATTTGAGTGTTTAATACTTCAAAAAGATGGGGTATGAAAACGTTCACAAAAAAAATCACAAATTGTTAAAAGAAGAAAATTGCATCGACCGGGAATCGAACCCGGGCCGCCCGCGTGGCAGGCGAGCATTCTACCACTGAACCACCGATGCTCCGACGAAAAACGTGTGTTGATATGATAATATAAGGTGTATAGTGCTAAATGTCATGCTAAAATAATTACCGGTATTTTATTTTTAAGTATTATTATCATGTAATAGACATGTACTACGATTATTATATCGATAGTTATTTAATAATATGAGCTTCTTTTTTAGCAGAACACTTCCTAAACTCATACAACGAGTAATCTTCCGTTGTCGTAAGTTCGGAGTCTGGCAATAGCATCGGACTGAGTTCGACCAATAGCATATAACCAATTTATATTTCGTACTGAAGGTTCTCTTTGTAAACTAATTTTAAAACCAACAACTAATTTTTCGGCCTCAACCCTGGGCGTGGTTCCTGACCAGAGTGTTAGTAGGCGACAGACGCCAAGCTTACATTTCACTGTTGCCCAAAAAAGGGATGAAGCAAGCGGCGACGTGTTGTCTCAATGTTCGCCAATCATCGTTCGGAACTAAAAAGGAGTGGGAGAATACAAGGTATCGCGTAACTGTATAATTTGGCAATAATTAATCCTCCGCAAAAGAAAAACGTAGTATTTCTTAGGCCATTGATGATATCAGAATGATAGTTCTATACATTTCATTCAAGACGTTGTCACAAAATATAGTAATTTTGTTAAGATCCTACACAGTGTTAATTTTTAAATAAATTGTCATACGTTTTTCCATAGATGACATCTTAGTTGATAGAGGCGCTGCTGTCAAGTATTGTTGCTAAAGCAATACAGAATAGGTTTTCACTTGAGTCTTAAAACAGTGTGCTGGGTGTGTGACTTCTTGTTTGCTGTTTTTTTTTTCCTGCCGACAAAAAAATCATCAAGTTGCGATTGAAAACTGTTGCTAAACAAAGATAAATTTCATATCTGATTAACGGAATAGATATCTGTGAATCATGCCTGTGTTTCATACAAAAACTATTGAAAGTATATTGGAACCGGTAGCTCAGCAGGTAAGTGCATAGAATGAAGATTGGTGAATTTCTTCTCATGCTCATAACTTATTTAACTGAAAATTCATTTTGGAACTAATCTTGAATCCTTCATATTATTATTAATAGTTGACATTACAACAGTTAGATGATTTGAATAAAAATTGTAAGGATATGCCAAGCTAAAAGTTCAAAAATTCCATTCGAATTTCTATGAAGCGCTGTCATTCCTTTTGAGAATTAAATGTTCTTTTTTGAGACACGAGATATAAAAAATGCATGTACCTAATAAATAAGTCAGTAATTTTATTTAGAAGGATTGTTAAGAAAGAGATGATGACATTTTTGGATAATTTCAAAGTTTGACGGTAAACTAGCAGACGATTTGTTACATTTATATGAACCTAGTGCTGTGCCTAAGAATCTAAGAATCGGGTTAGTGTATATATGGTTTTACAACAAATTGTCAATAATTAGATATCCTGTAGCGATAATGACGACTCTCAGCAGTCTGTCAGAAGTATTTGGAAATCACAACTATTTTCTGTTAATTTTTTTATCACTACTGATATTACTGCTTACAAACCGATATCACAATCTTTCAAATACCAGCTTGTCGTTCATTTTCAATACCTTATACCGGTTTGCAAATAATTTTATACAATTTAGTTTGACCTAATACTTTAACTCTCATTTTCTTCACAGCTTTTCATATCATCACATCTTTAAATGTCATATGTAAATTCTGACAGATTGAGTGGTGTACGGCAGCTCTTTTAAAGTTTCAAATTACTGGTATTATTAGCTAAGCTGCTAAATTTTGAAAGGGTTAATGACAGTTGTTGAAGCTGTCTATCACTATAATCTTCTGGCGTCATTCATAAAATAATTTCGTATTTATTTGCATTTGGATAAGAAAGAAATCCCTTATAACTGTCGACAGACTCCGTTTGATTATTATAGTAAGTAACATTACTCCGTTTAGACAAAAAAAAAGTCATGTATAATTGACATTTTGAACATCTGGTAATGAAAGGGTAGTTTAATTGGGATTGGCATCGTTTGGGAATCTATATTTGATATCTGCGTATCGCAATGTTTAACCGTACATTTGATGATATGTGCTGTTGCTACTGCGGACTCGGCAACGCATCAGACCCTGACAATGAATGTTCATGATTGAAGTCACAGTTAAAATGCGTATTAAAAGGGTCGGGGCATTAGGTAGGCGACAGCCTTACAGGTGATGAGACTCCAGTGTGTGTGTCGCTCTCCCTTCGCCCTCTTTATCTTTCTAGCCTGGATTCCAAGGTACTTTTCGAACTTGTCCATTTCTGTATCCTCCGACCACGCTCGTATTTATGCTTCGAAATTTTGGACGCGTGAAGCATCCTCATCCCATCTTTTCCGGCTCTGATATAGACCGGAAAACGGGTTTTGTAGTTTATATTGATTATAAAGACATGTCAGTTGGACTAAATGATATTTATGTGTTTCTGAAGGTTGCTAAATCTTCTTTTGGGGGTAGTGTTTAATCGTAGTAGTCAAATAATTGTAGTCATTTCCTGACCCTCCCTTCGCTGTCTTTACATTCTATATGTCAGATTGACGTTATACTGTAATATGTTTTTACTGTTTAAAGAATTTTAAATCTGGATTGCTACAATTTTCCCCCATCATTAATTTTTCTTTGCTGTATGTGATTAGTCCCTCCTTCGAGTAGGGTGGTACAGTTTTTATATTTTATTTACCCCTCCTCTCTCAATTGGTAATTTGTATTTTACTGATACAGTTTTCAGACATCTAGTTATTTATATAATTATTTTTTGGAGAGTTTCTCAAACTGAGATTTTTATGGAATTGTGAGAAGGAAAATGTTTGTTTCAAAGGAGGTTGTCCTATTTATAAAACTGTTTACTGTGTAATGTAAGAAATAGGTAACCAACAATGATGATTTACCAAATGTTGAGCGCCTGAGATAAAGATATGCAAGAACCTATGTTTTCAAATAGGTTAGATATTTAATTTAATTATAGGTAAATATGACTTTTCACACATTTCAGCACGTTGTCTATAGTATGGTCTTATAAACTTGAGCATGACGAATTTAAGGTTTGTTGTTTCAGACAGAAGTCTGTTCTCCGAAATGTGATGTTTATCTCTCCCTTTACAAACTGAACTCAACTTCAACTAGTTAGTAATCGCCAAAAGAATGCATAAACTAAGAAAGGCGCCAATTACAGGAAACTTAATATTCAGAGGAAAGAAGAGAGAAAAAAACAAGTAAATATATGCAAGCGATTATTTTATGTCATTTAACAATACTTGATCAACTGCTCTGCACACAGGAAACCAAGAAAAGACTTTTCGCTATCTGGCTGGTTGACTTTTACAAATGCCTTGAAAAATCTCGTTTGAAATCCCACATCATCTCAGGACGTTGTTTATATTAGCTTTAAAGCAAGTACATTCCTAAAATGAACTCGAGAGTTGACTTTGAGGTCAGAGTGTTGAGATGTGATGGTAATGATGGGTTGAGTTAAAG
>JAAFCE010006949.1:18344690-18579530 GCA_013389805.1 Trigoniulus corallinus | reverse complement strand
CGGGAGCTTGGTGGCTGGCTGTTGTAACCAACTCTTTAAGTTGATGCTTCAAGAAAATGCTGTCTGTATTTTGTTAGCAGAGCCTCTCTCTTTTCCGTAGCTGTTTTAAGCACAACAGTGACATACATCCTTAGAGAATGATGAATTGAAGTGATAGACACGCAAACTGTATATACGATAGTAAATTACTAAGACTGCGCCTACATCATTCAGTTGTGTAGTTTGCAGGACCTGCCAAGCCAACGTTGAGTGAGGAACAAAGAACGGACAGAAAGTTGGAGGATAATGATAAACAGGGAGTTGGCTGATTCGCTTCACAAGTGGTGAGACTGAAGGAATTGCGCGGATTACATAGAAAAAGACTTACGTGTTTTTTTTTTTTTTTTGAAGTATTTCGTCATACCGGTATCTTCCTCATCATTCCTTTATCCCGTCTGTGGCAGGGTCGAATCTGCGGCTTCTGACCCTCCACTCCCGCCTGTCACCTACCAGACTCCCATCCACCCCACACACTATCATATCGCTTCGTACAACCTGCCCCGACGTCTGCTTTCGATCTCTTCCCCGAGTGCTTCCCATTAACCTGCATCCCTATGATGGACCTAACCAGCTCCTCCTTTCCACTTTGGTAGACCGGCATACCCCCACCTAACTCAGCCAATATTTCCTGCGTGTTCCAGACGCCTGTCTGGGGTGCCCCCAGTCAGAGTTTGTTTAGTGGACCCACAGACGCGACCCGACCCTGCCACAGGTGGGATAAGGGTATGATGATGATGAACTATTAGCTTATCAACGTTGTTTTGAAAGGATCTGCAGGGAAATGTAAACTTGTTGCATCACCATTATTATTATTATCGTCATTTTCAGATTCTGACTGAATTTGAATTGGGCGTTTAACCTTCGTTGACGGGCAGGGGATCGCACACACGGACTCCAGACTGCTTACTTCCCATATGGTGGGTTGTCATATTTAGCTTCCCCTATTATTGGGGAGTAAATCACTGACCTCGGCCAGGGGTGCACATGGCGTATTTTTACTGCTCACGACAGGTGCCCCACTAGCAATTGAGCTACCGCGAACCACCCATTATTTAATCTCTGCATCGCGTTGCAAAACCAAAAACTATTTTAAACAGACATTATAGATATGTGGGAGACATAAATTCATTATTATACACTACTCGTTGGATTAAATCTACACTTCGACTATTTTATTTTGCTGCTAAGTGAATTTGCACCTTGAATCGGCTATTTTAGGGAAGTGCACTTCCTTAAGAGCTAACCCTTGGTTGAAGTGAGCCATTTTTTTGTATAAAAGTTATGAAACTGTTCGTAATTGAAGTAAGCGATTCTCTGTTACCGGGCGTGTTTTATACTGATTTGGTAATAAAAACGTGGTGTGTTGGGTAGGACGAAACGTCATTAACTTGTTACTAAAGAATTTCATAGTTTAAATATCGAAGAAAGTTTGAAAGACCGACTCGCCCAAATTTTTTTAGCGTTTTTTTTCCATTGCTCTAACAACATTTTTGAGGAGGTGTTATATCTCAGATTTTTCTTATACTCCTTCGTACTTGTTACATTGTATATCGTCATAAGCCCTTCTTCCTCCCCCCCCCCCCCGCATAATTGGCTCATTTTTCGTCATGCGATGATCTAAATTAATAAATTAAATAATTAAGATTTTTTTAGCCTACTCTATATAGCCACTTCTGAATTTTAACTTCCGCACTCTTGAAGTCCAGACTTAATAATTGATGTAAATTGAAATAGGACCCGCCTCGGTGGAGCAATAGGTAGCGTGCTCGATACTGGATCGTGGTGGGCTGGCTTTTTTCGGGCGAGAGAGAAGCCCCGAGGGTGCCTTCCTTCGGATAAGTAAAACAAAAGTCCCGTGTGTTGTACAACGGCACGTGCACATCAAAGAACCCTCTTTACTATGCGACGGGTAGATGAGGCAAAATTTCCATTTGTAGGAGCTCGTCCCTCCCTCCCCCGGCGTTGGTGGAGTGCCTCAAGAAACACGAAACTGACGATAAATAAGCATAGAGGTTGCATCTTTGGTCGGCAACCGGCTGCGGAAAAACGCAGTCCAATATATCACCCTTGTTTTCATTCAGGGGGACAAGATGAGTACCCCATTCTCCCATTGAAAGTATTTTTGCAGATCCAATGAAGAATGGCAACAAAAATTACTACAGTTGTTGGAATTAAATTTTTCTGCTTTCATGGCATGAATAAAGTTTTAACCAAATTTATAACCATATGGGGATCTAATGGAGGATGTCAGACGTGTGATGCTGGACCACTGCAGGAGGGGTTGGAAAAACCCACTCTCTCTTTTTTGAAAGCGTGATCAAATCTTTATAGCGTTTTCACGGATATTTTAGTGTAATGAGGACGTTGCCACTTTGGGGTACAGACGAAAAGTTATAGCAATATTTGTTTATCTGACAAGTTGTATTAAGCGTACTTATAAATCATCATGATGTAGGCAGATGTAATGCGCATTTTGAAATTTACGATTGAAGTTACTGTCACTTGTATTATCCAACATTGGAGTTAAATTATTTGATATTTATCGATTGGTTGCATCGATCCAGAAAGACAAAATGGTCCCTTAATTTACAATGACAAAATCACAGTGGGTGAAGAGGTCAGCACTACTCATTTGGCATGGTAGTAGTGCAAGTCTTGGTACGATTTTAATATCAATTTCAGATGTCTCTCTCGAACGAACGGTCTACTGTTCGTTGGCACACTTCACGGACGCCAAGGGGACGAGCTCCAACACAGGGGAATTTTGCCTCAACTACCGGTTGCATAGTAGAGAGGGATGACATCGTACACCACACGGGACGACGGTTGCACTTCTCATCCAAAGCGACGGAAGGCATACTCGGGGCTTCTCTCTCTCTCTCTCTCTCTCTCCCGAAAGAACCCAAACCACTTCGATCCTGTATCGAACCTAGAATCACTGATGCAGTAATCGAGCATGGTACCTCTTGAGCCACCGTTGTGAGTTAGAAATACAACCTTAATATATCGGAATAAACTGTGGTGGAAAAATTACTCTAAAAATGGACAAGGGCAACAACAAACGGCGGAAAACATTAAAATTTTACCAGTTCCTGTTTGAATTTACGTGTTACAAATTACAGCACGATTAGTTGATTTTGCAGATTTCAGAATGAAAAAATTACTAAATGACACTTTTATTGTTGCAGTGAATTATTCGTATATTACATACAGGATTATTACGGAGAGGATGTTGGAATGAATAACAACCAAATTATATAATTGGGGTAGTCGAGTAGGGTGCTAGCTCGATTGTGTCTGAAATGTACTGCTCCTCTCAAAATTTGATATCCCGTTTGGGATTAGAGACAAAATCCCACCTCGGTGATACGGAGGTAGAATGATGGACTCGTGCGTCAGTGGTTATAGATTCTTTTGGGCGAAAGGAAAGTCCAAAATACAGTAGAATCTCGTTATATCGAACGTCAGGGGACCGTGCAAAATAGTTCGATATATCCGAGATTCGATATATCCAAATCCGGAATTATATGTAAAGCTAAAATTTACATCGGGCGGGACCGGCGCTCAAGCTTCGATATAAGCGGGAATAAGCAGGATTTCGATATAAGCGAGTTCGATATACCGAAGTTCTACTGTACGACTTCCACCTGATCTGACGAATTGTGCACTACTTGGAGTACAACATACATGTAGTTTAGCAAAGTATCCAGATATAGGAATCCGTCCCTTAGCATTAGCGGAGGAACCGTGTCCCAATGAAGAAAAACAGGTTGATGATAAATAAGTAATTAGGCACCCAACTCAGCCACAGGCAGGAAAAGGGCTAGTGGCGGTATTGGATATAGTGTATGGGTATTGATGAGGCGCCACTGAATTTCTCAGACTAAACGTCCTCTTCTTCACCTTCGTTTTTCTCATTGGCATTGGTACTCGTGGATACCCACCCCTGCCGTAAACGGGAAACAAGCTATAAGTAATTGTCTTATCCTTAATTTGGATCAAAAAAATATTTATAAACTATGGCTTCTACATTGAAAGCTGGTAGCTTATAGGCAGATGACCTTTATGAGGAAAGGGTAGTGGCATTTAGCATACACTTGTCTCCTTTATTTATTAATTAACTCAATGTTGCATTTATAAATAATATGGCAGTCCAGTTTGAGATTGCATTTGATAAAGTACCGTTTATCTACAACCAAGACTATTAACAATTTATTTATCGTTCTACTTTACAACTTTCCACGTTCAGGCCACCTTAAAATTTGAAATTTAAGTAATAGGAGAGGAGAGGGGGAGAGAGCAAGTTTAAAATGAAAAGTTCACTCCGAGTTTGACGAAGAATAGGATGCCAAAATTTAAAGTGGGTCATATTCCGCCTAAACATTCATCTCGTAATAACATCCTACACAAAAATAAATAAGTTGACGTTCTTATTATGCGTGAAACCCCTTTTTTTTGGGGAGGAGAAAAAACAATTTCATTTTGCAACTGCTTAATTTCAAGTCTGAAACAATGACTTCATAAATCTGTTTGATAATTCTATTATATGAAACAAAATATTAAAAATGCTATCAACAAAATGAAACGCATCATGTTTTAAAAACCGTAGAAAAATGTTTGCAGGCGAGTGGCGTCCCGTCCCATTCAGAATTTTGGAGCTAGACAGATGACCAAATGATGTAATGCTATAGAATAGAAGATGGAACCACGTCATCCTTCACGAAAATTCGTGTTTTAAATTCTTTAGACAGGCATCATTTAAACATCAAGCGTAGTCAGTTCCTGCTAATAAAGTTCAACGTGCAATAACTAAACAAAAAAAAGACACGTAATAAAGTCAAAGTTAACCTATCCAACAATGAATCAGTTCGTTTTCATTTTCCATGGAAGCCCACGCACATCTTAGTGAAATTAGGTCATGTTCTAGGTCTTCTCTACTCTTTCAGAAACAACCCTGAGGTACAAGTGATCCTCCAATTCTTGGGGTGTGGGCGACTGCTTAGACACCATTTAATGTAGCAAGTATGTTGGTGGGCAACCGAATGGGGAAATCTCCCCGTTTCACTTTGGCAGCGCATGGCATTCCTTTGACAGATTATAGACCTAGCACTTGTTCTTTGCGGGATCGTACATTGCGCTACCCTTGGGCCTTGTGTCCCAATAAGTTACTAAGGTCTGCCTACCCTGGGAGGGACGAGTTACTTTAGTTTGAAGTACTACTAGTCCACGTTACTGGCGATAATTTGTGCGGTGGATAGAGTTCAGTTCGGGCTGTTGCGGGTGGCAAGGAAAGCGTTAACTAGATTCGGCATGTTATACCTCGATTCAATGATTTCCCATTAGTACCATAACCGGCCAATCAAAGTAAAGGGTATACACCCCGGGCAACTCAGACACTCGTTTACAAGACGAGCTCATCCTCTGGATGAGGAAGGGAGCGGCGAGTTGCGTTGGACACACCAGTTCTCGTCTGATCACTGAAGTTAAGCAACGCAAGCCCAGTTAGTACTGACATGGGTGGTCGCTCGGGAAAGCTGGGTACTGCTAATACCCAATAATCGTCGCATTAGTGTTGTGTCTGTGCAGTATATGCATTAGAACTATACAGTGGACGGGTCACTAATGACCTTGTAGTTGACGGGACCTTAAACTCCAACAAAAAAAAAATCTGGATGAGGAGCACTTCATTCTTTCATTCCCCCACTCTTTGCCATCTAGGGCAGGAGTCGGGTGCTCATGAGTTCAGAATTTCGAAGCAAAAATTGCAGAGCAATAAGAAGGAGGAGGATGAAAGAGAAAGGACGACAACAGGAACTCGTGGTCAAGTTTTTGGAAGGACGTTGCGGGGAAGGCCTCTGCGGGGCTGTACACCCTGGCAAAAAAGGAGCACAGCATAATGCCTCTGACGGCACTTGTTATGCGCTCTAGCTAAAGTCGACGTTGTAAGCAACAATATCCAGCACATACTTCTGAAACTAGTGGTAGGCCTACTTAGCGCTTATTGCCATAAAATTTATGAATTTACTACTTAAGCAGTGGGAATTTAGTACACATCACCGAAATCGGCGCTTCATAATTCTGCTGTCCATTCCGACCCACTTTACTGATTAGTTGGGTGAGAGGTCACAGCAACCTGAAGAGCTGCAAAAAGAAGCGGGCTGGCAAAGTGTCACAATTTAGAGGCCATATGATCACGTACAATGAGCGACATAAAATTATCCGGCAACGTGTTTGATGATACTGAATAGGGGGAGAGGGGTTTCTTTCGTTAGTCCGTCAGGATACGTTGCGGGATAATTTTATGTCGCTCATTGTACATAATCATATGACCTCTAAATTGTGACACTTTACCGGCCCGCTCCTTTTTGCAGCTCTTCAGGTTGCTGTGACCTCTCACCCAACTAATCAGTAAAGTGGGTCGGAATAGACAGCAGAATTTTGAAGCGCCGATTTCGATGTGTACTAAATTCTCACTGCTTAAGTGGGAAATTCATAAATTTTAACGCAATAACGAACGTTTTTACCTGCGTAAAAATGAAGTCCAATATATCGCCCATGTGTCCATTCAGAGGGTCAAGATGGGTACCCAACCCTGTCATAGGCGAGGAAAAGGGTGGTTAACGGGATGGTTATTCTTTAAAAATTGCTGTCAGGCATTTAATTGAATCTGATTATGTGGTTTTTGCTAAGTTAGGTGGAGTCTCAGAATTCAGTTCACCGACCACATTTTCGGAGGAGAGAAGCCCAGGGTTATTGGGAAAACAGAGTTAGTCAGGAAGTGGGCAAATAATGAATCAACATGAGTTAAAAGCTGGATTTAGCTCTGTTACTCTTGTAGGATACTCTTACGTTTACCGTCCACAACTACTTCGTGTTTCGCGGGACACATGTGATGTAATGTATTGCAGCGATCTATGACACGTAAACAGGAATCTTTATTAAACAGATGTTATCCCAATAAAGCATAGAAACGTGGAAATGTTGTAATTTTGTTGTCGCCGCATATATGAATCAAAACTGTTTTGCCACTTGTGATTCACATAAGCGGCGGGCACTGTATAACCTTTTGAAATTAGGGGTTGCCATAACCATACACGGCTATTTCCGCATACTTTTAGATTCCCGCAGGTCGCGAAGTTTCAGTGAGGCAGTTGAAAAATAAATTATCGGATATTGTTGTAGGACAGACTTTTGTGTTATTTATTTCTGGAAATCTAATATGCGCCATGATCACCACACCCTTATCCCGCCTATGGTGGCAGAATCAAGTTTGAATTCTGCTCCCTCTCCTTCATTCCCCAAGGTCTCCGTCCACTCATGTCCCGCTTTATAACCCATGTTTACTTCGGCCTACCTTTACCTCGTCTGTTACCTAGACTCTAGCTCCTCCTTTCTTTTTCTCGTAGCATGCCCATGTACTCTTCATCTTTTCCACAATGCCTGCCACTCATAAGCGGCCTGTAATAAAGTCATTTTAGTTATCTGCCCCACAATTTAGGACATACCGCTGTTAATTCAACCGTTTAGCTCATACCGCTTTTGTCTTTAACCAATTTGTCTGTTATGCTTTGTACTGACCCTCCTTTGCCATTCTATTGTATTACTTTACATTTGTCAGCACTTGTCGTATACCGGTATGTCGGGTGTCTCCTCTCCATCATTCTTGTTCACCCACTCATTTTATTGCCACGTGCTTCTCTTGCTCTGAACTGCCAACCATTGCCTTCTGATGTCTTCCGGGTCCTTTCTTCAATCATTCAGTTGTGCCTCACATGTACTAACTACACTGTACTTCTTGCCCAATCACGAACATCGCTTTCAACAACTAAACCACAGCAATCATGAGCAAGTATAGGTTTATGAATGACTACAAACGTGTATTTGTTCTTCCTGTCGTTTTTTTTTTTATCGAATTTTTCTTCCAGGGAAGAAATCTTCTGCTTTATCCTTGAATTGATTTTTATGCTGTCTACCTTATGATTATTTTTATATATTTCGATTTCTCAAAGCTAAGATTTTAGGAGCACTTCGTGTAGGTTGTCAAATAATATAAGATATTCGTTTCCTTAATTGAAACTTAACCAAGAACTTGTGTAGATAAAAACGTTTCTTCAACAAAAAAAATGTTAGTGAGGTAGGGGTGTCATCGTGGATTAGGTGAAACCAAGTTATATTTATTTTCCCTACGTGTAGCACTAGTAGAACCACATGTGAGTGTATACTGTACATCCCAAATATAATTTAATGTTTCTCACGTGTCCAAAAAAAATACGACAACTATGTTTAGCTACAAATAACCTGTGCAGTTCTGTTATCATTTGACTTAACTCTGAGTTGTTTTTTTAACATTTTTTTTTTTGACAATTAAAGCCAACAAGTGTATTTCAGCAAGTTGAGAATACATTGTACCGTCCATATATAGTATTACTTAGAGTTGGGCAGAGTTAGGCATAGAAAAAGTTGGTCGAAATGTAATTTAAAAAAAAAATGTTTTTTTGCTGGATTGCGGAATGGATTTTGATTTGGTACACCGCCTTGAAAAAACTTCTCTGCAGTGCTTCCTGTCCTAGCAACATTATAGTATGGTGAAACTTTTCATGTGAGAACACCAGAAAAAAAGTTGAGCCTCATTTGTGAGCTGCCTTTTCATTTATCATCATTTGTTACAAGTCATTTGTCTAAATCGTCGCCACTTTGTTTGACGGGTTCTTAATACACACAAATGCTTTTTCTTCGGAGTTCCTCCTTCCAGAAGGAAGGCCATGCCAGTACAGTGCATAAAAGATGCTTGTCAAGACGATCTCTTGAACAAGACTGCCCATTGATTCGCCATAAGGTGAAGGCCACTTCCGGACGTATACGACAAACTTAAGCGTTATATTAAGCACTGAATATCATTTCGAAAGCGTGTGATGAATTGTAGTAATATTTATGGGAGAATTTATGAAATACTATAATAGTTTGATCTGAACATTTTGACTTCATAAAACTCATTAAGCTTTTTATTTTAATTCTCTAGACTTAGTCGCCGATTTCGGGTTTCTTAATTAAATACGACATTTTTATAGACCTATTTGCCACTGTTAGGTGGGGTAGGCCGGCATCCCCCTCACAGACAACTTTGCCAATATTCCTGCGGGTTCCAGACGCCTGGCTGGGGTGACCCCAGTCAGAGTATGTTCAGTGGACCCGCAGACCCTACTCTGACACAGGCGGGATAAGGGTATGATGATGATGATTTGCCACTGTTACGTCTAAAGTCAACTAATAAGCTGTTGTCGACAAGCGTTTTTTTTTTTTTAAACATTCTTTGAGATTTTCGTTTTAAAAACACCAGAACCAATTCATGAAAAGAATGCTTTCCGATTAATGGTGTCTCTTCGTTGTGTAAATCAGGAATTCTAGTAGTTTAGCTAACTTTTATCAAGATACTTTTTGTCCTTAATGCTAAACTACTACTCAGATAATTAATGTTTCGCTTTCCCTTTTGTGAATCAAAAAAAAAAAAAAAATAAATAAAATAAATAAATCTTGATGGTCTGGAAAAATTGAATGTTGTTATAGTTGGGGCTTAGAGATAGATCGAATTAAAGGTCCTTGAACTTATGTTGACTTATGATGCTTTCGGTAAAGAATTGAATATGTGCTGTTT
The DNA here is from genome assembly GCA_013389805.1 of Trigoniulus corallinus. NCBI lineage: Eukaryota > Metazoa > Arthropoda > Diplopoda > Spirobolida > Trigoniulidae > Trigoniulus > Trigoniulus corallinus. The sequence continues at coordinate 18,569,839 of JAAFCE010006949.1, read as the reverse complement.
GTCCTGGATGCTGTTATGTTGAGCATACCGCATTGCAGTAATTAAGTTAGCTTCTAATTTTCAATAAATGGTTTCAGAGAATTTTTGGCCTGCATAGTAAGTATTTCATTCATGATTTGGAGAACTATGCAATATACAGTATGTTGGATCCCCCTATTAGATCTTGTTAGCATATTGCCGATTAGGTTATTCTAGAGCAGTGGTCCTCAAACCTTGTCGACTCTCGGAACCCTTGAGCGACGAATCTACAACCAACACATCAATTTTTAAATACAGTATAACTAATAAATATTTCTTTATATAATATTTTTAGTTAATAAACAATAGTCAACTAATGTGAGTACGTTATTTTTTTCCTATTTTTATTTTGACTCACGAAATGTACTACGGAACCGCGGGGTTCCGCGGAACAGTTTGAAGACCACTGTTCTAGAACGATAAGGGAACACTTACTGTAAAACTTCACAACACAAAGCTCCTTAAAGGATCGTATATAATGACAGTTAAGAGAATTGTTCGTCCTATTTATAAAGTGCTGCAAAACCAATTCGGATCTTTCGCCGAAGAAAAGAGGTCTCAAGCCACATTTGAGATGCCCTCGTTGTCAGCATTAATTATTGATAACTATGAATTTTAATGGAAAAGTTTAAAACAGTTATTTATCTTCCATGTTTCTTTGAAATCTGTCGCTGATGGATCAACCTCAGGAGTGGAAGATTCAATCCTAATCCTGAATATGACGTTGTTATCTCTAAACACACCCGGGTGTGTAGCACCGAATAATTGAAATGCGGTTGAAGAGACGTTAGCTGTTATATTTTTGGAATTCATACAATCAATTTGAATCTATTAAAAGTTTCCCTTTCTTAGAGCCTGTTTTATTCTCGGGGAACTATTATTTTTCTAAATTTTATTTCACTGTTTAAAACGTACTAACCACCCCCCCCTCGGTGGCGCACGAGGTAGCGTGCTCGGTTAACTACGTCAGTGGTTCCAGGTTCAATGCTGGATCGAGTAAACTGCTTCTTTCAAGCGAGAAAGATGGTTCGATTGTGGCTCCCCTCGGATGAAAAAGCTGAGGTCCCTCCCGTGTTATGTACGATGGCATTTCCATGTAAAAGAACCCTCTCTACTTTACATCGGGTAGTTGAGGCACAATTCTCAGGTGAGGCACAAGCCTCTTGGCGTCCGTGGGGTGCTCCAACGAACAGTAGACCGACGATAAATATGCATACGGTTTGCTACTTTGGTCGGCAGCCGGCTGGGAAAAATACCGTCCATTCATTCGTATTGTTGTTTTTAAACCATACTAACCATCTACATAAAATCACGCATGATGGTCATTGTTAATGTGGTTTATCTTCTAGGTGGAACGTTTGGTTATATTACACGAAGAAGCAGAAGATGGAAATGCTATGCCAGATTTGGAACGTCCGGTGCATGCAGTTAGCAAAGCAGTTGCCAATCTCATCAAAGTCGGACGGGAGACAATTAATAGCAGTGATGATGCTATTCTTAAACAAGACATGCCAGCAGCTTTGATTCGTGTGGAAGGAGCTTCCAGACTTCTGGAAGAGGCGTCCTCCATGCTTAAAGCTGACCCGTATTCAGGCCCAGCTCGAAAGAAGCTTATTGAAGGCTCTAGAGGTGAGGCCTTTCTTTCTGAGTTACTTTGAAATTTAACTATCAACTGATGCGTAGAAATGGTCACTATAAGGCTTTTTGGCTACCAGTAAATTTTTAATGAAGTGCGTTCAAATGGGTGCGTTAATAATGCAGTATGCAGTGTTGAAAATTGGAAAATTTTTCAAGATGATGTAATTTTCCTAATGGTTGAGATAAAATTCTCATAAATAATTTTATTGACGTTGATTTAGGGTGTCTGGTGTCTAGTGATTTGGAGAGAACTGTACGAGTTGGCGGTGGTATTGAAGCATAAATATTAAATTCATCCCACTTCTGGAGTTAAGATTTTATCGATATTTATTTTGAGATACGGTTCAGTTCACATTTTCGATTGTGAGGTCGCCTTGTGATTGGCTCCACTATTATCGTATTAATAAATTTGTTTCCCCTCAATGTAGAACCAGGCAATCTATTTTTATTAAAGTCTTCATGTTTCAATATTACAAAAAATCGTATGTGCCTTACGAAAAGTTTCGACTAGGAGTGGATAATTTTGCGACTGTATCACCTTATTGTCAAAATGGTAACGAAACTGATTAAGTCATACTTAATAAGCTTTTCGATATTAATGGCACCAATTTGAGAAAATTTAGAGATAGAAAACTTCACTATGTTTTATTACACTTGTAAGCGCGTTTCACGCATGCGACGTGAATATGTTGAGTCCGACTCACAAAAAATACTACTACAATGCGAAGTACATCAAATCATAAATATCAGTTTCACCTTTTGCTCTTATTATGACATTAAAAGTCTTAATCTTACATTGGGTAATTACAGTGAAGGCGTGAAAGCAAACAATTTTGAAACAGTTATAATAGACATGATAGTTATGCAAAATTGTTTTATTTTCAGGGATTTTGCAGGGAACATCAGGACTCTTACTGTGCTTCGATGAATCCGAAGTTCGTAAAATTATTCGGGAGTGTAAGAAGGTCTTGGATTACTTAGCAGTTGCTGAAGTAATTGAAAGTATGGACGACTTGGTGCAATTCGTCAAAGATCTAAGTCCCTGTTTAAGTAAAGTGTCTCGCGATGTCGATGCTCGAGAAAAAGAGCTCACCCATCAAGTTCATCGAGAAATTTTGATCCGGTGTTTGGAGCAGGTCAAAACGTTAGCTCCGATTTTAATTTGCAGCATGAAGATTTTCATTCAGATTTTGGCTCAAGGTTTGATAGTTGGACAGATTTTGAAGTAATCTGAAATACGTTTAGGATAATATTTTAAAAACTCATTTAAAAAGGTGGCAAAGGAATAGATGAAGCAGCTGAAAATCGAAATTACTTAGCGCAGAGGATGACAGATGAAATTAACGAAATAATACGAGTGTTGCAGTTAACAACATATGATGAGGAAGAATGGGATGCTGATAACTTGACTGTTATGAAAAAAGCACAAGTATATTAATTTAATATTAGTTCTTGTCTTTATTTTTTTTTAATTAGACGATTAAAACCTTTTTTTATTGATTTTATATAATAGAATGCTATTAGCAGTAAACTTCAAGCAGCTCAAGATTGGTTAGGAGATCCTAAAGCTGTTAAAGGAGGAATTGGTCAGAAATCATGATTTAAATGGTATTTTGTAATAGCGGAATTCTTACGTGCTAGTTATTTTTTAAGGAGAGAAATCTCTGAGACAGATCTTGGATTATGCACAAAGAGTAGCTGAACGCAGCGTGCCTCAAGATGGAGACGCCATCCATAAATTGGTTGGGGACATTCAATCTATGGTTGATGCATTATGTGAAATCAGACAGGATGGAAAGGTTTGTTAAATTTGGATTCAGTTGCGCGTGTGTACTTGCGTGAAACGCTGAAGTGGACAATGAACCATATCATTGTGTCCAATTTATGTTTTTATTTTTTATATTCAACCATAGGGTACCACGCCTCAAGCTCAAGCGTTAGCTAAGGGAATTCAGCAAAAATTACAAGAACTAAATGGACTTCTAAGTCGCTCTGTTTTTAATGTGGAAAAAAGTGGCATCCAACAGCCAGCGCATACAGTTTCTGGACGCGTTGAACAAGCTCAGAAATGGTTGACTAACCCGAGTATTGATGACAAAGGACTTGGTTTACAAGCCATCCAGTTAGTTGTAGAAGAAGGGCGTAAAGTTGCTGAAGGGCTACCCATTGCTCAGAAGAATGAAATTATGGCAATATCTAATGATGTTAACAATTTATCTCATCAGTTAGCTGATCTTTGTCGTCGTGGTATGGTAAGTGGTAATGAGATAAGACTGGTACTTTCCCTTCAGAAAAATTCTTTTGGTAACTTGATAACTTTTAAAATAAAATTACTGACTTTTTCTTTAGGGCAATTCTCCACAGGCTCAAGCTATTGCCAGAAATCTCTCTTCCAAGCTACATGAACTGAAAAATAAAATCCAAACTGCACTTGTGGATAGGGTAAATGAATAGATTTTATTTCATTGAATTTGCTCTAGTAAATCTCATATAATTATTTCTTTTATAGGTTGTTGAAGACTTCATTGACACAACAACGCCCTTAAAACAATTTACTGAAGCAGTTTTAGCACCTGAAGGTAAGCATTGAGGACCTAATTAGAAAGTAGTTGAATCAAAGGCATTTATAACGTCATTGTCATAAAAATTGAAATTTCTTTTACTAGGGACACCTAATCGTGAAGCTATATTTAAAGACAAAGCAAGACTTTTACAGGACTTTAGCACCAGGGCTTCAAAGACTGCTCGTTTAGTTGCTGCTGGTGGTAGTAGTAACAAGAAATTAGCTCAGGCCCTCGTAACTTCAGCAAATCAGGTACTTGTACTATAATAATTTATGTTTACGCAATATAGCGATAGCAGGATCTGGTTGCTTTAGGCTTTTTAATTTAGATTATATTAGAAATTTTTAATTTTCTTATGCACGCAGCTTGAACAAAGGAGAAAGGTTTGTAGTTCTCCTTGTCTGTTTCTTTAACACAACAGTTTACAGTTTGTACTAACCAAAATAGAAACAAAAAAAATGTTAGCATTAAATTACCATTATTTATTAAGAAATTTTTTTGTGAAATTGTGCATTTTCAAATTTTTAGGTGGAGAGTCTAACACCACAGTTAATCAGTGCTGGTCGAATCAGGATGGCTTATCCAGAAAATAAAGTTAGTTTACACACAGTGCTATGGATTGATTTGTAATATCGAAACCTAAAATTTTGGTATTGTCAGGCTGCAGATGAGCATTTTGAGAATTTACGTATGCAATATGCAGAAAGTATCACTAGGATGAGAAATTTAGCTGATGAGGCTACTGATACTGCAAACTTCGTTAAAGCAACAGGTTATTGATTTAGAATATGGTTCTATTCTGTTGGATTTAAATGATGACATATGTTTTTAATAAATGTTAGAGGATCAAATTATACGTCACACAAGTTACTGTGAAGATGCCATTAAATCCCAGCAACCTCAGAAAATGGTGGACAATACTTCCAGCATCGCACGCCTTGCAAATAGAGTGCTAATGGTTGCGAAACAGGAGTCTGATAATTCGGAAGATCCATATTTCGTTGAACGCGTTAATGCTGCTGCAGACCAATTGCAATCTAGTAATTTATTTCAAATCCCGTCATAAATTTCGGACTTCACTTCGTAATGTTGAAATTTTTTCAGGTGTCACTCCAATGGTTCAAGATGCTAAGTCGGTTGCACTCAATATTAATGATCACATAGCTCATTCACGTTGGAGAGATTCCAATCGTCAGGCAAGTTTTTATAAGTGTCAATCTAATTGGCTTATTTATTTTTCTTAGATTACAATTGTATTTACATTTTAGCTGATAAATGCTGTTGGACAAGTTAGACAGGCTGTAAGCGTTTATCCAAGAATACCTTCTCCTCCAGACATGAATGCTCTCGCTCTTCAAGGCAAGTATTTTTTCAATATGCATTTGGGTTCACGTAGCAAGATTGTAAAATTTTCTCTAGTCTATTTACTTCTGAAATGTGAGGAAAGGAGAGACAACTATAAAAACTGAAAAAGCAATAGACGTGGATTAGGATTTTAATATTCATTCTACATTATGCAAAACTTTGTTTTCTTTCTTTAAAGATAAGCTTATTGATGGTAGGTTAAGAAGTTAACAATGATATGTGGTGGTTATTGTTTCTTCAGATCGTCCTAGGCGAGCTCGAAGTCAGCCTACTCCAAAGGACGATGATCTGAATGAAATATTTAATGTGGACTTTAGTGAAATATTTGCGCAATCAAAAGGGGAACATGCGTCTCCTTATCTTGGCATTCATCTCCCTAAAAGAGGTAGTTTCTGAAGTCAAGTACTCATCAGTTTCCCTTTTCCTTACCAAAGTTCACCATAAGACATCTCCATCCTTTCTACATATGTTGTATATATTGGGGTGCGGGTGTCATGTGTAATGTCGGCGATGGTTACCTCATTTCCTCCCTAACCTAATCATTTTTACAAATCGTATTATAGTTATACTAGTATAGAAGGTAATAATCTCCGCCATTAATGAAATTTTTTTATCTTTTTATTCTGCTCATAATGTACCGTGTGTGTATATATTAGAAAATGTTCGACCCCACTCGGCCTTAGAAGCAGTCAATTATCGTCAAGATAGCCCAGGTAGATAAGCCTTTGAATAATGTACTTTGGAGTGAAGTGGTTGAGATTTGTTTGTGTGAATTCGTCATTCATTGCACAATTTTGCTGCAGATCATTGCATGCATTTTTGAAATTACTCACACTTTTATTCCGAAAAATGATAATTTACCCAATGTCAGTACTGCGGAAAACTATTTGGAATACTACATAGTATGACATCAAGGGTTAACTACGGTTGCCGTTTGAGGATGCTGTAGCATTGTTGCGGTGACATTGTTACTCAAATGAAAGTTTATTATTGATAGCTTTTTCTCTTCTTTATCTATAAGGATAATTATATGGAGGTAAAATATTTACTAATGAGGTACAGTATATGTGAGAAGAGTCGATCTTACAGGTTGTCGTATCTTCATGTCTAATTTCCGTCTACCATTTTATTTGAGGTTATGCTAACTCTTTATGGTAACCCTAGGAATTACTACTTTATGCGAGGTGGTCATTTGCATGAACTGATAGGTGCAGTGTATTTATTAAAATAATGACTTGGAAATTCTTTATAGCGAGGTCGTCGTAAGTTTTTTTGGTAACGTATTGTTATGTTCACAGACTATTCCAAACGCCCTTCATCGTTGGAACTGAAATTATATGAAGGTAGATAGAAAAATACTACCAAGTAGTTAAAGGACTTTGGAATACTGTAAATGATATGTTGGGCTAAAATTTAATAATTGAATTTAGTTTTTTGATTTTATGCTGGGTGCAAATTAAAGTGAGATTTGCGTTTCAGATTTAGAGGGTCAGAGACCTTTAAGTCCATCTAAAGATACTGATTCTGGACATCCACAGTATCATTTTTTTGCTGAGAAAGGTACACAAAATAGGAGTTAATATGAACAGGGTTCCTACTCTAATTTACCTGTAAATGCGAAACAGGAGTGTGCTCCCACTGCTGTACTTGTGTGGGGTTCGCTTGAATTATTGAATCACTATAGGTGCTACGTGAAGAAAAGAATACGTAGGAGCCCTGCTTAAATGTTCATATAACTATTCAGCTATTTCTCTATTTATAATTTTATTTAAAAAAGTTGTGTAAGCTGCATATGTCATCTAGTCTGTTTTGGTTAACATTCCATTGTTTAGTTGGTTTGACTGTGAAACAGCAACCTTCACCATCAAATTCTCCAAGACATAGTCCTCATCTTCTTCAACAACAGTCATCTTATGGTGGTAATCTTAGGAGTGTGTCTCCCCTTCCAAAATGGGCTCGAGGTATATCTGTCTATCCTATCCCAACAAATGTTATACTTAATCTAATTTTCTTCTACATAATGTCTGTGTCTTTGTACTAAAATGAATGTTTTATTACAAAAATTCTGATTAAGAAAGTTTTAAGGGTACACGTCATGATTTAATTGACCGAAATCAGATGAATTAAGTCAAAATTAAATTTAATTACCTACAAGTTATAACCAAAATTGGAGGTAACACTGAATTGACATGATTTTATGAGCCCTTTGTACTTTTTTTCTAATCAGATTAGAGAAAACGGGTTTGGTCCCAAAGCACAAACGAGTTTTCTTAATCAGAAAGTTTATATTTTTTCTCAGATAACTTCGGAGATATTCATTTTAGCGTGTAACTTCCTTGTCCTCTTTGCCTTCGTCAACTGTGGTTTCTGTCTTTATGCTATCTTTTTTGCTAATCTCTTCATTTTTTCTCTAATTAATTTTTAACGCTCTGAATCATCTAGAAAACACTGCAGACCTTCTTTACAAAGAATTAACAGATGATGAAAATAGCATTCCATCTCGCTATCCTTCGGAAGGTTATGGACGCCACCATGATGTTGGAGGTAACTTCAACGCCTTTTTAGAGTTAATCATCATGTTTCTCTTCATCTTCATTGGGACATAGTTGTCGTGGTAATCGTCCGTAAATCTGTCTAGTTTGGCAGTCCGTACGCTTTACTTCTCGATATCAACAACTTGTCTTTAGAAGTTGCTTAAAGTATATAATGAAGTTCAATGTATTTTGAACTCATTGTAGGAGTTAAATACTAACACTGAAAAATTAACGCATCAATTTGAATTTTTGCAGATGTGGCAGTATTTCAGATGAAATTCATAATCACCCTCTTGTAGGCGATTGTGGCATGCTCATGTGTATGTTGTCTGATTTTGCATGTCACTCATGGACTATCCTTTGTGCAAATTATGCAGCTAGAGCGTTATCATTGTTATTGGCAACTAGCATCTGTTTTCAGACGTCCGGATTTTTCCAGCTTCGTAATAAATGTCTTCACAATTAATTGTTTTTGTCTTTTGTAGATATCGCTTCATTCTGCCTTGAGAAATATGCCACCCAGATACACCTTTCTCCTTACGTGCGTTTTAAATTGATGCACTTTGTATATTGTTTTGTCTCTTTCTATCCGTTTCTGTTTCTCCAATCGTGCTCTGTGCTCTTTCCTGTATTTTGTCATGCGTCTTTGTGCGAATTTAGCCTTCCATCTTCTAGCGTCGATGATTCATATGCACTTCTAACATCTATTTATTATTACTTTTCTCTCTCTTGCTGTGTTTACTCACATTCTGTCTTTTTAGCAGCTTTATACCTATAAAGATCAATTTGTTTATCGCCTATGTGAGGTAGTAGATTTATAAAAGTGAAATTTACATACAATTCGTAGTTAATAGCGGAAGGTCGATGTCAACAGAACCTATTCCTGGTACCTCTTTTAGGAATTTTTGAGGGTGTGATGGTTAAAGGTTTAATTTTAAGGGTATGCTTTCAGTGGTGCGATATCTAACTCACTGATTGTATACGTATCTTTAAGAACTTGGTCTCCTGATAGGTGACTTCAGTAAAGTGGCAAATTGATTTGGTTCAGTAGATGCATCGATATTTCCTTGGTAAGGCATAGATCACTCAGAAGCCGGAAATAGTTTATTATCGCAGTTGAAATTAAATGGCTTATTTGGGGCTTTATTAGGTTGTTTCGTCTCCGTGAAATTCTGTTTTGCTTTTATATGGTTTGACCACAGACTTGGCATTTTTTTGATATTAATATTTGATTTCAAACGTTTGGTTGCATGTTATTTCTTGTTTTGTACATTGATTTTGCTTATCCGTTGAAATGACCACACGCTTTTTTTTATGAGACCAATTACTCACGTTAAGTCGTACATTTAGTGTTGCACGTGCATGTCTTTTATCAAGTGACCACTGACTGACCAACCGGTGTGGCCGGTCATATATTCCTTTATCCAGTGAAATATTAAGTCGCATTTTCTCTCCTTTCCTCTCGCTCCTCCCATTTTATTGATGCAATTTGTTATTGAATTTTACCACCATCACCTTCATTATTGCCAACCATTTTTTGTATCAGTTATTAATGGTTGTATCACTCGAGTGCAGACTGCCATTTTGTAAAGAAAGTTTTAAAAACATCTTTTTACGTTTTTTGTAACGTTTAGAGAAGTGTTTTTTTTTCTTTTGCTTATTGATGTTGTCTTTGGTTATTGATGTGCTGCATCGCAAAAAAGTCACATTACTTTCAAATGAACATGGCTACATCATAAGAAAATAATGTGATTTTGAATATCCTGCTATCTTTCATTGTAATTTTAAGGGTTCTCAAATAGGTATAGCTTAACAGCTATTTTCTGATTCAGTCTTTGCCCGAAAAGTTAGATTTCTTCCGTTTTTCCATCTTGTAATATGGAAGATATTGAAAATATTTTAACATGGTTGTTGGGCATTTAAAATTCAAAAATGGAGTAATAATCGTACATGAACTTTTCAATAAAGGGTGTCCCCTTAACAGCAGTGAAAAATTTCCCTGATTTTAATCATTATTCACTTTGATGTTTTCATCGGTTAGACCATGCTCCACCGCGTCCTCCTCTCCCTGGTGGAGATCACCCACCTCCTCGACCACCGCCTCCTGAAACGGACGATGAAGATGAAATGCATTTTCCAGCTCCCCAAGCTAACCAGCCAATAATGGTCAGCTATTTGTTTTCTTATTAAAGAAATAAAACGTTTTGATATTAATGTGACTTATTTGTAGATGGCAGCGCATGGCTTACATCAGGAAGTGCGCCAGTGGTCCAGTAAAGATAATGAGATTATTGCAGCTGCCAAGAAAATGGCTCTTTTGATGGCTAAACTTAGTGAGTTGGTTCGTGGTGATGGAGGCTCCAAAAAGGAACTCATAGCTTGTGCAAAGGCAATTGCAGAAGCTTCTGAAGAAGTGACTCGATTGGCCAAGGAGCTGGCTCGCCAATGCACCGACAAACGAATGAGGACTGTATGTCAACTTCCATTTGTTTTGCATCTTATCAATGTTGTTTGAAAAGAGAGAGAGCTAAGGTTTTTTTGTGTTATTAATTTTGTTGCAATATTCTAGAATCTCTTGCAAGTCTGTGAACGTATTCCAACAATAGGCACCCAGTTGAAGATTTTGTCAACGGTGAAGGCGACAATGTTAGGAGCTCAAGGTAATCACACTTTAGTTTCTTTACCATTTTGACTACCATCACCCTGGTTAATTGTATTCATATTTGACAAGTCATGTTTAACTGAAAAGTCATCTCAATTTGCGATAATTGTTCTGTCTTTAATTACCTTCAAATTACATTTGTTTTTTCACGTTGCAGCACCCATTCCATCTCCAGATGGGAGTGAAATCGCTTGTGGTAGGCTCTCTCTCCAAAGGCGTTTGTTTTTAAGGCGGTGTTGTAGAGCATGGCGTGGTTGGGATTCAAATTCCCATTTTCCTTTATTTAGTTTTAAGAGCATTTCTTAGTCTTGAAATCTTAATAGCATGATTATTTGCTAACATATTTTTTTGGACAGCATAGTCAAATCGAGTAAGTGACGCAGAAGTAAGCGATCAAATTCCGGGTGGGGAATGGAAAGTGTTATATGATGGATAATAGAAATTTACAGGCCATAGCTTCTCGTCCAGTATTCCTGGAGAATTGTAGTCATAAAAGATGGTAAAATCATGATAAATGACCTAGATAGTAACTACTTGCTTTGTTGGCGCCCTCACTTTGTGAATTACGATCAGTGCTGGAGTACTGCTTTGTTATCAAAGTCTTTATTATAAAACTAGAAATTCAAAATTAATTAAAATTGGTTGATGAGACATATAACAACAGGCTGCATTTTTTTGATGCTACCCTGGAGCCATTCTGGTATCAACCTAGTCGATAATGATTCCATTGCTTTATTTAGGTTAATGCACGAGTCATTTTCAAAGATTCCTCAACTGATTTATTAATTTATTGCTTTTCATTTAAATAAAAATGTGATGTTTTTGATGGTAATATGTGTTTGTGATCAACTGACATTTTGTTTATGATTGCCAATAATTCCACATTTAATTTTAATATTCGTTTGTAGGAGAATGTGCCTATATCCATGACAGTCCATGGTTCCTTCCTTTTGTGTCATGGGCGTATGGTACCTTGTTGTCAGTTGATTTGCACGACAAGATCACATGTGTTAACCTTAACTCTGCATGTGAAATGTTCCTGGTTACTAACATTGTCATTGCTGAATTGTGATATATTTACTGTTTCTGAATTGTAGGTACTGAAGAGGATCAAGAAGCGACGGATATGTTAGTGGGCAATGCGCAGAATCTGATGCAGTCTGTAAAGGAGACAGTGAGAGCTGCTGAAGCTGCTTCCATCAAAATTCGTACTGATGCTGGAATCCGACTTCGTTGGGTTCGTAAACAACCCTGGTATCAATATTAAGTCATAAACGTATGGTTGATGGTAAAATTTAAAAAAAGACTGTGGGTTATCTTATAATAAAATAAGCGGCTTTCTCTCCTCCTTAACCACCTTATTTTTATATTGCCGATCAACAGTTTGAGATTTCTTTGACCATAAGAACTGATGAACGGTGGTGTCAGTTTGCAGTGAATTTCAGTTTGCGTCCGTCTTGTCTGCGAAGTAGGTCATATGTTCCCATTTTACATTCATTGACATGTAAATTTCATACATTTTCATAGGAGGAAAACCATAGTGATCATTCGGGGGTCATTCTTTTCCTGATACATTGTTATAATTATCTTTACTTTGCAGAATGGAAGGTGCCGGGTGGAGATCATATCTTAACTATTTTGTAATACTTTTTAGTTAATAATAGTGATGCAATTGTTAACTTCAGTTTTATAATTTGTTTCTTGTTTGATTGTAGTCTAATTCAATATTTATCTTTGTTTTTTTTTTCTATCAACCTCATCTTTTTGTAGTTGTTGTCAAAACTATTATTTCAGCTTATAAGAAACAGTCTTCGTTCTTAAATGTGCTTGTTGGGTGCAACTGCGCCCCGTACATGTCGTCACTGCTAGGAGTTTAATTCGGGTTATTTTCTCAGCAAACAACGGTCCAACCCGACACTCCACCAGTTGGGATATGTTACTCGTATTTCTTATTCAAACATTTTAAACAGTTTATTAATACTAATAACGAGCTATATATAAGGTGCAGTCAAATGCCTCTATCTTTCTCTCCAACATTTACAAAGTCGTCGTTTTTGTGCCTCGAATAATTATTGAGCACCTAATTATTTGGTGTTTACTGCTATGCACATGTTTTTTGTCTTTGTATGCAAATGCTCAGTAGAAATTTGTGTCTATCACCAGTGCCTCGATGCCATTTTAATGATTAGTTGTACAGCCTGAAATATGATTTTCCTTTGAGTAGTATTTTATTCATTTTATAACTCCGATAACCCGATTTATAACGTTAGGCAGAGTTTGAAAAGTCATGTCATAAAATGACACCATTTTCAATTTTTCATTGCTGTAACCCCTGTTTAACACCTTTTGAAATCGGTTTAAACGGATCATTTTTTTAGAAGGTCGCAGTTTTTAAGTGAAAAGAGTCGGTGTATTTACGTGAGTTTATTTAACTTTGATTTTTCTTTGCAATGAGTAGTTTAACTGTACGAATGAATTTTGGCGTTGTTTTTGTGATGTCAGCCATGAAAATGGGTAAATATTGCCTTAATTTTCAAGGATTCTTTGCACACAAAATTGAGTTACTTACTTTGTTTTTCAAAATATACTATTAGCAAGAGTTGCTCCCATTTCTTAACTTACAATTAGTTACCCAGATTTTGTAAATTTGGAACTTCCCGATCACAGGTCATTTGAAATGTTTAGTGTCCAGACATTGTTTTACAATAATATTTAAAATATTCATTTCAATATGATAAGTAAACATGAGCTCTTGCAACAGTATAGGTCGAGGAGTAAGTTAGTTATGAGCAATAAAATAACTTCCTTGGTGTTAACTTAACCCCTTCTGCACATATTCTTCGCTGGTGATTCTCAGGGAGGTGCATTCTTAGCCTGTGTTGTTTTCAATACATTTAATAGTCGTTCGTTGAATTTTGTTTGTAATTTAGGCCACAAAATGTGTAAAATTTGTATCTGATATAATTTTGACATAATTTATCACGTTTTGGCTGCACCTCTGTCCTTCTCTCCTAGGTTAATGTCCCATGTGTTTGATGTTTTATAATTTCAAGTTGATAATTACACCTCTATGTAGAGACTTGATGATAGCAGCACATATCGTCACCTTTCTTTAGAAACCTCATAAGTCGAAAAAGCAAATTTTACGGGAGAGAAGAAAACTGCTTATAACTAACACTGTTATCAATAGGTGGGAATAACAAAAATTTCCCTGCAGAGGGGCAAAGGTTGCTGATAGACTTGCAGGGTCTGTGAATTCATATTCCTCAGACTGTTTCACTAAGGTTTCTTAATATGAAAACCAAGGAAAATGGGACTTGCGTGGTTTCTAAAGAAATTGTGAGGATATATCTCGTTTTTGCCCCTTTATTCTTTATGAAGCTGTATTTTTGATGGCTAACTACATTTCGTTTTTAGACTTTTAATTGTCCGAAATAAAAATGCTATTTTTCAAAATCTTATAATAATGAGACGGTGAAATCGAAATTTGGCTATCCAACTTTGCAATACTAAATATTTTGTACAAAACTTGTGGAAGGAAACATCTGTGAGATATTCATGGTATTTTAAGCATAGAAAGCTCAAAATTCGTTCCAAAATTGCATTTTGTATAAGAATTTTACAATGGAGACTAAATTTGAAGAGAGCAGCTCATAAAGGAGAGTGTAGGACAGGATTGCGTCGGACACGCTAGTAATTAAGTAATCCAACTCCAGCTATTACTAGCATGGTTGACCGCTTGGGAACACTGAGTCCCCCATCCCGACATCCGCCTGATATGCGGGTGGGCAGAAACTGATCCCGACTTGTGGAGACACTATGGTGAAAAACGGTTCCCGGCTAGTGCTCAGGAGATGGCGGTTGGTGTATCGCCAGAAACCACCATCAAACGAACGACAGGCACATTTGGATCCTTCCTCTGGTGCGAAAAATTTATCTAGAGGTTATCTAGGTTTTCCACTGCATATTTCTTACCTTCATTTGAAGGAAACTAGGATGACCTTATCTCGATATTTGACTGATCTTTTAATCCAGCTTCATATCATTTGCCCCACAAGTATACCACAAAGGTCCTTGTATTTGCTGTCGTTTAATTCCTTCTACTTGCTTACTATAAATAGTAAGAGAAGAGAAGATACATTATCCGTATAGCCTGCTCTAACGACTGACTGCTTGTTGACAATCAATAAATTTTCCATGGCATTTCTTCAAGTGGCAGTGACACATTGATATTTAAATACAGTGAGCCCCATTGCGCCCCTCAAATCTCTAGTTCTTTAAGTCGAACCTTAAATATATAATTATAATGCCCCGCGCGTCGGCCAAGAAGAGAACAAGCAACCACAAATTCAGGAAGGGAGGCATGCTACAATTATGCCCAGAGGAAGGGGCAATATAATAATTTTGACAGAAAATAATAAACCAGTAACTCTGTGATTTATTTTTCAAAATTTTCACACTTACAAAATTAAAATTCTTTGGTTTTATTTTCAATGTCAGCGAAGTGCAGTGGCATAAAGGAGGGCAGGGTTGGTAATTCGCGATTCGTTTTGTTTGCTATTACGCCTGTTATTGTGTCAAGTATATTAGTGGGTTGATTGCAAAGCAAAAATTGTCATTCAACTACTGATACTCTTAAGTATCTTTTAACACATACTTGAATTTTGCACTCCATGCGGGCTCATAGTAGAGTAAGCTGAAAAGAGGTTCACCCCATCCCTGCATGTGGCAGTTGATCGGCAGCTTATCGCGTCTATGGCAGGGTCGGGTGGGCATTTTTGTCCCATTGAGACACATGAGCGGTCTGTTGAACTGTATTTTACGTTACCAATCTAATACTGCAACCCCCTCTGCTTATCTATCGTAAGTCAATTTTTTCCGTTGGGGCACTTTTATTCCATCGACGCCAGGGAGGAAGCTCCTACACCTAGGAATTTTGTAGATCTACACGTATGATTCTTTTACGTGCATATGCCATCGTACGCATTGCACGGAGGCCACGGCTTTACTTTCAACCTACGAAATGCCCACCCCAGTCCAGGATCGAAAGTAAAACCTTTGATGCATTATTTTAATACGCGATGAGGTAGTACCCTTCAATCCCGGACTCATCCATGTCTTAGGACAGGGGTTCCCTTACTTTTGCGACTAGCGCCCCCTTTTCTAAATATTGGCATGCTCAAGGGGCCTTGTTGTCGCCCGTGCTCATATTTCGCGACACCCCCCCCGTGAGGAAGACGTGGCTCACCAGGGCACTGGGGCGCACACTTTTGGAACCCCTGCCCTAAGATATCACCCCTAGTATTCTGGGATTGTGGAATCTGTGTTTTGACGTAACCATAGCTAAACGCACCAAGGCCTTTAAGGTTAACGTATCCCTCGAACGTTAGTGCTGTTAACCTGTATTTTAATTTGACAAGTGTGTTGTTGTAGGTGACACATTTCATTTGATGGATTGATTAGTGGAATATTTTTTTGGACAGAGAATCCAGTGCCGGTGGACCAAATGGGTACCCGACCATGCCGTAGGTGGAAAAGTTATGAGTGACGACGATGTCACGGTTCTGTCTGCTTCTTTCAGCCATCATCATCATTAGGGCCCAACGCAAAAAGAGACGCATTCTCCCCAGATGACGCAGGGTGACTCACTATAAATTTCTGTGGCTCAATGATAGTATGTAGTTGCGAATGTTAAGTCGCAGGGTGACGTGACTCAGTGCCTGAGCTACGTAACCCTGCGCAGTTGCAGTTTGCTGCCAATGTTGCAGTTTCCTGTGTGAAGTTGGTGTGACAATAACAAAATGCGGTGCAAAGCATGGAAGTTCTGTTGTTATTTGATGCAAGTATAGTGAAAAACTGCGATTCAATGTGCGGTGATTGCCTGCTAGCAGAATTTCGCGGGGATGCCACACCCTGCGTCTCATTTTGCGCCTTGCCTAAAGGTAGGATCACGAAGACTGGGAACGGTGTTGTTAACAAAATTATGACTCAAAACAAAGTTTGACTGGCATGAAGTTTGGGAGCTTCCTCGTTGTGTGCAGTAGTTCTTACGTTGCCGTTTGTGGCGCAAAGTCTCGCAGACTTCAATGCCAGTGGCTAAGAGTTTATAATCTGCATTGTGTCTAGTGGGTGAAAGCAATGATTTGGAAGGCATACACCACTAACGTCACTAAACATATGACCCTTTTCAACCCCTGCTCCTGCTGTATGTCACTAATTCATTATTGTGGTATCTTATCATCTCGCGACTGTAATGCCATTATGTGATGTGTCATATATGACATAAATGTACACATAATATGTATGCCTCACTCGTGTTATTGCTCTAAGATGCAGTTAATTTGGTTTAACTCTATGTAGGGGAGACCTGGGCTAGTTGTTACATGAGTAATTTGTTGTAATTTGTGGTAACATGAGTAAATTGACGATTTTTGGGTATTAGCAGTAACCAGTTTTCCCAAGCAACCACCCATGTCACCCCCCCTCTCCCGAAGAAAGCCTGCTTCTTCTGCTTTGGTGTCACCCCATTTGTCATGGTGCGAGTGGTGTCACCCGGTGCGGTCCGCACTCCCCGCACCCCCTAGTGACGCCACTGCATGTCAGTACTAGCTGGGGTTGCGTTGTTTAACCAGTGATTAGACGACAGCTGGTGTGTCCAACTCAATTTGCCGCTCCCATATCTGTTCATAAACCCCAGTAGTATTGGAATCACAAAACGTCACATATTCCGTAAAATTAAGCTATGCAAATAGCTGCTTTGAATGAAAATTTTTATTCACCGCATGTGCCTCTTACTAAGACCAAATGCACAACTACAGTTTACTAAATTTATATACTGTATTAGCCCATGTAGCAATATTAGGCATAATAAACCGAAGTGTATGAAGGATTAAAAAGATGTAGCAACTTACCCCGAGTTGGGGCACGTTGCTACACTTTACACTCTCGCATAAAAAAGTTGATTAGGTCTATGTAAAAAAAGTAAGTAGGTTTTACAGTAAACTATTAATGATTTAGTAAAAGGAAGGTTTGGGATATCCAAGGGTGTACTTGAAAGTTTTCTTAACGTTCTCAAATTGCTCTAAAAATGTATTAACTGAAAATCTGGTGTAACAACTAGCTCCGGTCTTCGCTTCTAAAAAGAGAGGGTGTTGGACTTTGGGGGTAGTTCATAAACATCACTATTGGTGGGTCAAGAATTTTTATGTAATAAAAGGATGGGTTGAGATGTCGACTGTAAATATTGTTAAGTTTTTGTTAAAATGTGAAAACAATTGACAGGGAAAACAACGGTGAGACAGACTCACGTACATATGCTCAACTGTCTATATAGTACCCTAGTACCACTTGTTGTCACCAAGCATATGTAGTCGGATTTTTATGAAAACAAACAATACTTGTATAAGCACAATGTCATATTTCTCAGAGGACCTGCCCTCCCCCTCCTCTGTTGACCAAATCATATTCTTATGTTGACCACATGCACTAACCATTTTTAAAAAGACGGATAACTTCAATTGCGCATGCTCAGAGAGCAAATACGGGTGCTCTAATCGTTACTAGCTTCCTAAGATTGGGCGTGGAGAGTACATAGGCGGAGCTTCGACTTCGATATCCTTTCTGGCAAACTAGCGACTATCGCCATAGTTATCGACAGAAAAGCCGGCTAGAGGTGTGGATGAATATTGACTGCTCAGGTGAAAACCAGAAAGATGGGAGCAAAAGTATCAAGAAAGGATTTTGAATGGGTGTACACCGAAGAGCCTCACGCCACTCGTAGAATAGAAATTTTAAGTAAGTAAATCGTGATGTCTTTGCTGGCGGGGGGATATGTCATTAGAAATGGATGTTCAAGTTCACATGTGTAGTATGGTGGGCCGTCTCAGGTGTTGGTTTTTCGAGCTTCAAGTTTCAAATTTTTAAGAAAATTTCATAACAGAAGTTTTGATATTTCAGAGACGAACTCTTATTGATTGATGTTTCCCGAAGCCCCGCAAAAATCCCACCCGCCCTGGTTGAACTGTATGTAGCTTGTTGGATGGTCCAATAGACCTATCAGTCATATTAGTTCAGGGTTCTCTAGACCCCTGAGTTCATCGCCAGACAAGTAAGGGCGGCTTTTGACATTTGGATGGTTATCCTATGTCTTGGTGGGATCGACGAATTTTTGCCTTACGCTTTCGCCCCATGTAGTGTACGATGGCATTTTCATGTAAAAGAACCGCGTCGATGGAGTGCCCCAAGAACACTAGCCCAACTGTTAATAAGCATAGGGGTTGGAGCGGCTGAGTTGCGTCGGACACACCAGTTCTCGTCACATCACTGATGGTAAGAAACGCAGTCCAAGTTAGTACCGGCATGGGTGGTTGGATTAAAATTGGGTGCTGCTAATTTCCCCTCGCCTACATCACCCACTCCTAACTCCCTCCTCGGCCCGTTATGGCTGCTTGGCCGACCTCTCAACCAGTTGGTGTAGCATAATAACATACACTGTATATATACAGTAGTAGCATTAGGTTGGCAACCAGCTGCGTAAACAGATCGCCCATTTATCCCAATGGGACAAGATGCATACCCTGGGCTCAGTTTATCTCGCGTTATGCTCCATTATTATTACCTCTCTAGTCAGTTTCGGCTCGACGTCACTCGTAACAGAACTTCGTGGCTTTTGACAATGTGGATACAGTTCTTAATTGTCGGATTGCATTCCATGATTTCTCATTTTTACCGTCGATAGGTGGGTGTCTCTCATGTTTGGTGGTTCATAGTGGGACAGTATTCAAACGAGCGTAATTAGCAGGTTATGTCTTTCATTTCTTTCCACCTAGAAAGTCTAGGGGAAGGTTGGGAAAGTCTATCACTGAAATACAGGGCCTAAGAAGCTGGACGAAATAAGGATAGTGCCCAATAAAGGCGGGCGCAGGTTATAAAGTGGAATTTGGTAATATTTCGGGTGGAGAAAGACCGAATTGAGAATAGGAAGTAGTGGATAGTAAGAACTCAGACATCACCCCACCATAGTAGAGATAAGAGGGGGAGAGGGGCTTTTAGATACTTATGAACATGTACAAAATACTTTAGTGAAAAATTTTAGGCGCTTGATTCGGGAGTACATGGTCGAAAGTCCCACCCAAACCATGATGATAAGCGTATTTCAGGTGACGGAGGAGTCCCGTGTGGTGCGCATGATGTCACCAGCACGTAATGAAGCTCAATATACTGTACGTGTTGACAGGGCCGGTCTTAGGCCGGTCGCACACACAGCCACTTGCAGCAGCCACTAGTGGCGATCACTAGTCGCTGTACACGGCCACCAGTGGTGCCACAGGCGGCAGCAACGAGATCTCGTGCTTGCGGTAATAGGAAAAACGCCGCCACTGGCGACAAGTAGCGAGATACGGCGACTGCCGCAGCTCGTGGCTCATTAGCGATACTGCAAACGCCGTGTCTGCGCTGAGCCTATTTGATTCCAATTAGAAACGCAGTCCACAACGTGTGGTCGCCACTAGCAGCCGCCACAAGTGGCTG
The DNA here is from genome assembly GCA_013389805.1 of Trigoniulus corallinus. Taxonomy (NCBI): domain Eukaryota; kingdom Metazoa; phylum Arthropoda; class Diplopoda; order Spirobolida; family Trigoniulidae; genus Trigoniulus; species Trigoniulus corallinus. Next base: position 18,549,530 of record JAAFCE010006949.1, on the reverse strand, counting down.
TGTGTGCGAGCTGCCTGAAGCAAGGCGCAAAATGAGACGCAGGTGGCGAAGGTGATGCAGGGTGTAGCAGCCCTGCGAAATTCTGCTAGCAGGCAATCACCGCACATTGAATCGCAGTTTTTCACCGTACTTGCATCAAATAAAACAAGAGAACTTCTCTGTTCGCACCGCTTTTTGTTATTGTCACGCCAACTTCACGCAGGAAACTGCGGCATTGGCACTGCGCTCCGCAGGGTTCGTGGCGCAGGCACTGAGTCACGTCACCCTGCGACTTAACATGCGCAACTGCATGCTATCATGTGAGCCACAGAAATTTATAGTGAGTCACCCTGCGTCACCTGCGTAGACTGCGTCTCATTTTGCGCTGGGCCTTAGGGCAAGGCGAACGAGGCCACCGCCTTGGGTCTCACGCCACTCGTACATACTGCATTGGTAAGCAATCAACTTCATCAATCTTGGGACTGGGGCCCCGCTATCGCCTGCTGCTTTGGGCCCCGCAAACTCTAGGGCCGGCCCTGCGTGTTGATCACAAAATTTGACAATCTACTAAAAATCAACAAACTTCAACGCTTTATTTGTATCCTCCTTTAAAACTCGTGTCATATGATGTAGTCCCCACCCAAAAGACGTGCCTGATAAAGACTGTTATCTAACCTCCGTCTTCATTCCATTAATGTTATGTTTCACAAATGCGGATGATATACTGTAAAAAGAAACCCGAATAGTCCTGTATATCGGCAGACAATGCTGATAATGCCTCCTTCTCCCCATCTGCTCTTTCCACACCCTATCCAAAACCTAGTTGCGCGATATGCCTTATCATAAACAGGTACTTGATTGATATCTGTTCTCATGTGAGCAATAAAAAAATGTAGGAGACAACTGATCTTCTGACGAAGACTAAATCTGACTGATGTCCTGAGAGGTGGGGCTTAGTCAAAGCCTGCGGACGTCAACAGAGGCATTGAGAAACACGTGATTGCATGGAAGGAGTGGGGTGTTGGTTGCACGATCCACCCGAATATTTCTCTCGGTAATGCTGGTAATAGGCAGTGCCGTATTAACACACGTGGCCGTTGGGCTATTGCCCTATACAGTATGTACCATTTTATATAACAGGTGCCAGTTAACCTGGGAACGGCAAATTTCGTTGGACACACCAGTTCTCGTCTTATCACTGAAGTTAAGCAACGCAACCCCAGCTAGTACCGACATGGGTGGCCGCTTGGGAAAACTGGGTACCGCTAATACCCCAAAAAATCGTCACATTAGTGTAGTGTCTGTGCAGTCTCTGCATAAGAACTATGCTGTGGATGGGGCTCTAATGACCTTTGTAGTTGAAGGGCTCTAAAACACCAACAACAGCAAAAGCCAATTAACCTTTTTTTACATCCGGGCCCAAAATATCTTTGCCCAGTCCCAATTTAATATACTGTAAGACCCATTGCCTTCCTGCCTGTTGTGAGGCTGAAGGAATTGTGGCCAAAACCTATCCGTGAAGTTATGGGTGCAGTGAACCCTGGTGGCATGATTTTAGGACCGTCATATTTAAGCTTGGACAGTGTAACTTGTGCCCCCCCCCACCCCAAGAAAAGGCGCATTTTCCAGTCTTTAAGAGCAGTAGAAGTTTCTGTACAAAGGCGATACACTGTATGCGGTCGCATCCGAACGGCGCAAACCCATGGAAAGGCTTTGATTTAGGGCATGATTTCATCATCATCATCACACCCTTATCTCCCCTGTGGCAGGGTCGGGTCTGCGGGCCCACTGAACGTGCTCTGACTGGGGGCACCCCGGCCAGGTTCTGGAACCCGCAGGAAATATTGGCTAAGTCGTCTGTGGGGGATGCCGGCCTACCCCACTGTTCCAACACCGCATTATACAACCAAAATTGAAATTTTTGGCAGGTAAATTAATGATTTGTTGGTTATAATATTGCATGGCGTCTGACCTATTGCACAATATAATGCAACAGGAGTCAGGCTCATGCCTGCGGGCATGATTTCACTTTCTGTTTTTTTTTATACTTTTTATACTACTGTATTTCTTGTCTATTTTGAAATCATGATACTAATTAAATTTTTTTTTAAATCCACGTCTTTCAGAAAAGCATCCTGAGATTAAGAAGTTAATGGGACCTGATCCTCTATTAAAGTGGGCTGTGAGTGCACTGGTGGTTATTCAGTTAGCAGCATGTTACTTCGTACGTGATGCGTCGTGGATTACAATCGTTGCTCTTGGCTACTGTTTTGGAGGAGTAATTAATCACTCGTTAATGTTGGCTATCCATGAGATATCTCACAACATTCCTTTCGGACATTCTTGGCCATTAGCTAATCGTTTATTCGGCATGTGGGCTAACCTTCCTATTGGAATTCCCATCTCCATTTCCTTCAAGAAATACCATCGGGACCACCACAGGGTAAGAGCATAGCTTCTCCTTTTATTGCTTCGGGTAATTCAAGAATTTATGCTGTTAATAATATGTTGTAATTCTATCTATTAACCACGTCAGTTGACCAACTCCTACACCTGGAAATTTTACTGATCCACACATACAGTACGTATATTTTACTCCATGCAGTGGCGTCGCTAGGGTTGGCGTCACCCGGTGCGGTGACACCATGGTGTCACCCCCCCTCTCCCGAAAAAAACTGCTTCGTCTGCTTTGGTGTCACCCCATTTCTCTTGGTGCGAGTGTCGTCAGCCGGTGCGGCCCGCACCCCTCTAGTTACGCCACTGACTCCATGTATAGAGAACTCTTTAACGATCATGCACACCGCATGGGGCCACCTTACTTCCCATCCCACGGGTGGCATAGTTGGGATTTCCTTGTCATCGTGCCAAGAATGTGCATTTTAATGTTTGTATCCATCCATGTTTGTATCCAGATACCTGTTTCTTATACATTTGGAGTTGTACAAGGAATAGGGCTGACCCTGTCTCAGAAGCTACTTGTTCATACGAATACAGTAATTTCTTTAGGTTTTGGTAGTTGACCGGTTTGACAAAACTTAGTTTCCTATTTGGGATATTCCTTTGTGAACGCCCACCATTTTCTCTAGCAACCACTTGTGGATGTGCGTATGATACCAAATCTTTACACCGCTGAATTTTTCTTCGATGCTTATAGCGGATAATCTACGGTGGAAACCATGTGTATCCAAGCAACTTGTTTTTGTTACGATAATTCCATATCCGGTTTCGTTATTTGACGTATGGGTGTTAATTCAGAGTATGTATGAAAACTATTAAGGGTGGTTTTATGTACACAAAACTGTGTTGCTGAAATCCAATAGTTATTAGAGTAATAAGCATGGGACCTCAACTTAAAATTCATCATGTAGCTGTTTTAATTGCCATTCAATTGACTAGGGATTTAGACGTCTGGTGTTTGATTCTTTTGATTAGTTTGTGGGTTGGGGTGTAAGCCAGGCAGCCATAACAGGTTAACCCCTTAGGAGGCTGCCCGCGAGAGATGAGGAGGTAGGTGAAAGGAGGAGGAAGAGGGTTAATTTGCAGCACCCAACGTTCTTTACCAACCACCCAAGTTGGTATTGACGTGGGTGTGCGCTGCTTAACTTCAGTGATCTAACGGGAACTGGTGTGTCCAACGCAACTTGGCCATGGTCCTCCTACTGTTGGTCTTGGCCTGCTTATAGTGTATTTTAAGCTCCTGGTCTCCTATCTCAATCAACCTGTGGAATGGAGCCTTCTCTTGTTTGAATGAACCTCCTGTCTAGTCTGGCCTAAAATAGTTTTCCTACATTTTCTAAATTTTCTGGAGACCATGTCCCACATGGCATCAGCTGTCCCTTGCCAACCCCAGGCTACCTGCCTATGTGCTTCCTGTTGAAATTCCTCTTTTTTTCGTGGGCTATTTCCACCACCTAATAACCTGCATAGGGATGTAAACATACCGCATTTATTCCAATAAGGGGCGCCCTCTAACAAGCGCTGCATCATCAGCGTGAAATAAACAATAAACGCCGCCCTCCAATAATCACCGCTGCCCTTGATCATCATCATCATACTCTTATCCCACTTGCAGCAGGGTCGGGTATGCAGGTTCTAGCCTGCCACGCCCACCAGGTCCCTGGCCACCCTACACACTGCCATATCCTTATGGATAACCTGTTCCCACGTCTGCTTCAGTCTCCCCTTGCCCTGGGTGTTTCTGACCACCTGCATTCCTGAAATGGACCCAATGAGCTCTTCCTCCCCGCTTCTCATTACGTGTTCATAATTTTATTATTTGTCCATTTTTGGCGATGTCCACCACCCGGCCTACCCCACGAATTGAAACTGCTCTAGGAAAAATGAATTTTTTCTTTATGCCTCTGGTGACTCCTACACCCGTCTCGGTGGCACACTTGGTAGCACGGTCGGGAACTGCGTCAGTAGCTCTAGGTTCGATACTGGACCGAGGTGGGTTTGCTTCTTTCGCGCGAGAGAGAGGCCCGGAGTGCTCTTTTTTTTTCGGACGCGAAGTAAAACCGAGGTCCTGTATGGTGTACGATGGCATATGCACGTAAAAGAACCCTCTCTAGTATACAACGGGTAGATGAGGCAAAATTTCCAGGTGTAGGAGCTCGCCCCTTGACGTCGCGTCGGCGGAGTGCCCCAACGAACAGGAGACCGATGATAAATAAGCATAAGGGTTGCAGCTTTGGTCGGCAACCAGCTGTGGTAAAACACTCTCCAATATCTAGCCCTTGTGTCCATTCAGAGGGACAAGATGAGTACCTGACCCTGCCACACGCGGGAAAAGGATTAGGAGTTGCATTTTGCCTCTGCAGACTCCTATAAGCTTAACAGAGAGCCTCAGCGAGTCTCTTTTGCCCCATCCTTAACGATGAATGAAATCGACTATATTCGTGTTTGTGGTAATCGAAATGTTTCTTTTCTTTCAGTATCAAGCAGTTGAGAACCTCGATACAGACGTCCCGACCGATTTTGAAGGCAGATTATTTCGTAATAGTTTTACTAAGACGATATGGATCATTTTGCAGCCACTTTCATACGCCTTTCGACCGTTTCTAGTTCATCCTTTGCCACCAACATTGCTTGAGTTGGCTAATTCGCTAATTCAATTAGTATTTGATGCCGGAATCTATTATTTTTTTGGTATGTTATTTTACGCTTTTTCGTGAACCCTATTATACTTTTGCGTTGGTATATTTATTTTAGGTTATACAGTCTTCAACGCAACTCTGCAGAAGTATGATAGGAGTGTTATTACATAATAGATTAGCAGACATTTATAAATAATTGTTACAGACAGAATCGTCTCATGAAATATTACTAACAATTTATGATCATTCTGATATCTACTGTCCCTGGCAACTGTGGCAAAGTAGATTGTTAACCCCTTGGTGAGCAGACGGACTGAATTCAATATAAAGCTGTGAAGACGAGTGTGGTATTCACTGCCTTTGGCATACTGGGACTAAATTTTAATCATCATGAAAAGTTCGCCAGAACTGTTTAGTTTCGCATCACCGGCAAGCTGTTTACATATTTGCAGCTTTCAGCTATCAGATGTGCTTACACACCAATTGAGGACTGTGTACTTGACTATCCGTTTTGAAACGGTAAAACGTTTCCTTAAGTGACCTTCCAAACGTTAATCATAGTAGCGAATTCACCCCCACCCTTTCATCATTTCGGATAGTGACAATTACTAGTGACCTACATATTAATCTCTGGAATAAAAATTTTATTCATTTGAAGGTATATAAATACAGAAATACTGTATTAATCAGTTACAGGTAGCGTCCTGGACTCGTGCGCAAGTGGTTGCTGGTTGGATTGCCGGCCAACATCTAACCTGCAACATCATTATTATCATACCCTTATCCCTCCTGTGGCAGGGACGGGGCTGCGACTTATAGCTCTCGCCTATCGCCCACTAGGTCCCCGTCCACTCCACACTACCATATCCTTACGGACAACCTGCTCCCACGTCTGTTTTGGTCTCTCCTTGCCCCGAGTGCTTCCAAAAACCTGCATTCCTGTAATGGACCTAACGAGCTCCTCCCCCCTCTTCACGTCACGTGCTCATACCACCTCAACCTACTCTCCCTCATTTTTTCCGTGATATTCCCCACCTCAGGCTACCTCTAATATTTTCATTCCGAATTCTATCAGCTCTTGACACCCCACTCATTTACCACAGCATTCGCAACTCAGCTACTTGCATTTTATTTACGTGGCTCTTCCTCACTGCCCAACACTCATCATCATCATCGTACCCTCCTCCCGGCTGGAACAGGGTCGGGTCTGCGGGTTCTCATTCTCCCCACCCGCCTATCCTCCACCAAGTCCCTCTCCACCCCGCATGTTTCCATGTCCCTCTGCACCACCTGCTCCCACGCTCACTGTTCAACACTGAACCATATAATATACCGCTAGCTGCCCTAACCACTGCCGTGTAAACGCCCTGTCACCACTGCCCTAACGTGCAACGTTAAAAAAAATTAAGGCCACTACAGCAGGCCTACATTTTAAATTTTCTGGATGAAGACGGAATGTAGATTTTAGGCGCCATATCTTTGCTGTTATGACAACAATTCTTAGGTGTTAAAATCAGCAAGAATATCAATCAGCCTTTACCTTTAAGGTGTTGTGTATTTACATCCCTGAGATGTGGTAACGTGTCTCTGCCACGTTATTTCACGATGCAGCTGTTATTAGTGTTGTTGTTGCAGGATGAATCAATTGTGTTTACCCCTGGTGGCCTACAGGTGTTCCAGAATTACGAAAGTTTTGTAATGTGTTTGAAATTCAGTAATCAAGAGGCCGTAAATGGGTTAGCAATGATGATGACACATGTGAAAAGGCTTATAGCCTGCTTATAGACATTCCTTGCAGTTGAAGACTAGAAAACCAAAATGCAAATTTACCTACTGCGCAATATAATAGGCTTGAAATTAGGGAGCTAGTAGGATTTTTTATTCGTGACATTCGTAAGGCAAGCATAGGGGGCAAGCAACATACTTTGCAAATTATTTATTTCTACTACTGTATTTAAGTAAAAGTCGTTTCTTGTGACCAAATGTTTCTTCCCACTATATAATGTAATCATCTTCAGATGAGCAACTTGTCATTTATAGGTATTTTAATACTTGAATTGTTTATTATTCTCAGGTTTCAAGGCTGTGGTTTATCTGATAGGAGGATCTTTATTAGCCATGGGATTGCATCCTGTAGCTGGACACTTTATATCGGAACATTACATGTTCAAGTTGGGATATGAGACTTACTCTTATTATGGTCCGCTTAATTGGGTGACGTTCAACGTTGGCTATCATATGGAGCATCACGATTTTCCATATATATCTGGATTTAGACTGCCACAGGTTAGTACTCTAAAGAAATTGTTATCAATAAACACCCTAAATGAGCCAATGTATTAGGGCTTCATTCTAATTGAATACACTGCAAGCAGCCCTGATAAGCCAAATTGGCAGTGGAGAGAATGACTCTCATTCCTAATTTATAACCCATTGAACCCATAGATTGGATTAGATTAGTTTGTGGGTTGGGGAGTAAGCCAGGCAGCCATAACAGGTCGAGCCCTTAGGAGGCTGCCCGCAGGAGATGCGGTGGTAGGTGAAAGGACGAAGGAGAGGGTTAATTTGCAGCACCCAACGTTCTTTACTAACCACCCAAGTTGGTATTGATGTGGGCGTGCGCTGCTTAACTTCAGTGATCTTACGGGAACTGGTGTGTCTAACGCAACTTGGCTGCACAACGCAACACCTGAAGCATAACATCTGACATAGAACCTGAAGCATAACATCTGACATAGAACCTGAAGCATAACATCTGACATAGAACCTGAAGCATAACATCTATTCTGCCAAATATTCTCTACTGTATTAGATAATGATGGACAGAGCAACTATCTTGCACCCTTTCTACTTTCCCTTTTCTTACTCACTGCTACCCCTTTTTCTGCCTATGGTAGAGTCGGATACGCATTTGTCCTGTCCTTTCGTGCAAACTGTTGGACGGCAACGTTTCCAGGTATAGGAGCTCGCACCTTGGAGTCAGTGGAATTCCCCAACGAATAGTTGACCGACGATTAATAAGCATAAGGGTTGCAGTTTTGGTCGGCAACTGGCTGCGGAAAAACACTGTCCAATACATCACTGTTGTGTTGAGAGGGACAAGATGGGTACCCGACCCGGTCATAGGTGGAATAAGGGTTAGGAGTTGCTTTGAACGTCATAGCCTATAATGCAGTTTCCCAATCTGTTAGCTTTCAGTGGTTCTGATGCTTTGCTCACCTCAGGAAAGAGGGTGGCACCTTGAGCATCAATAAGGGACCGAGATACTGTAAATGCAAGGTTTCATTCATATCAAAAAACCAATATGTTGTTTAAATTTATGGTACATACCTGACCTTCGAAATATTTATCAACTGACTGGCTGGTGATATTAAAAACTTGATAAATGTTAGAATTTCTCTTAAGAGAAGACAGAGATTCTATTTTGAAGAAGTTCCAAAGAAACCGTCCTACTCTCAGCTTGCATAAAATACCGTCTCCAGGTGCTTACCTCACAGATTCAAAAATTTATTTTTTTTTCTCAAAGGTTAGAAAAATTGCTGCCGAATATTACGACAACTTGCCGTATCACACCTCATGGGTGAAAGTGATATATGAATTCATCACTAATCCTAACATTGGACCTTATAGTAGAGTGAAGAGGAAATTTCCAATCAGGACATCTGTTAATTCTAGTGCTCAAAATCACAGAGATTGAAAAGTAAGAATTCTTAAAACTGGTACTTGTTATAGTGGCAGCAACAGTGGTAACAAAAATGTTAGTCAGTTATCATTAAAAATACCTTGTGATTGCGATGCTACTAGCACAAAGCGTGATTTTCTAAACATTTTTTAAAAAAGATGGTGATGGAGAGTGGTACTCAGGTCATCATCAATTTCCTGGCATTCATTTGTTTATGAACCACTTAATGAACGTCAGTAATTTTAGCATTGCATTTCTTCTGGGAACAGTAGTATTTATTTTGACGTTTCTCCAATAAACATGATCAAAATTGTATTAGTAGTTCTTTAAAGTTGTAACATTTGGGGACCTTCTCTCCTCATCACATGTAAAACTTTGCAGTACATGGAGAGGAAGGCAATTCTGTTCTGATATAAATGTGGGGAAATGGATTGTGATTTAGTGAAAACTCGATGAATCTATTTTCATATTTCAGCTTTGCGGATAGGAAGAAGTATTTTGTCATGAATGGTCTTCCACACGTTGCATCTGACTTAACTATATATTGTATATCTAATGAAGTGACTGTCTTTGAATAAATAATTACTTGTACAAGTGATGTGTCAGTCCAGCCACGTTTTTAGACTGTACTGAACTGTTAGAGAGAATACTACCATGATGAATCACTAATGAAATTTGATTCTTGAATGTGCATGAGCTATTGGATAAATAATGGCAAAACATTTTGCAATTCACTTTCTATTCGGTCTCTCAAATACCATCTTAGTATTTTAGCAATGTTTTAAGGGAGTTTGCGATAATAAATCCAGCATGAAGTGAAGGATGTGTATTTCTGATACTCTCATTTTCATTATTCGTTAGTACCGTGCAACACTAATTCATACTTTTCGATCACACACAACCTTATTTGCTTGTCTTTCCTTTTACAGTAGTACATTCTGAAAATATTTGTCTTTATCAATTAAAAGACGAGTTGCAGTTATACTTGTCCTGAAATTCGAATTTCAGTCCAGATTTGTCCTGAACTTTTGGAAGTTTTAGGATCCTCAAGATTAACATTAAATGAAAAAATGTTCTCACTACTTGGTTAATGTTAAAAGCTAACATTAAATATGATGAAGTTCAAAAGTGAGCTGAATATTTATTGCCAGATATAGCCATGAACCACTCGGTGTTTGATGAAACTAAACTCATTACTAGAAACCCCTTCAGATGAATTAAATAATTTGCCTATTGATAATAAATGGTCGCCTCTTTCATAGCAAAATTTCGTTGATCTGAGAACCGATTTCTACGTCAAACGTGGCTGTGGAAGGAGTATCTTCCCTGTGCAAGAAGTGGTAAAAAAAGCGAAATGCTTTCTGCAAATTAAAATAAATCATTCTTTATCGTGTGGTGAAATGTGTAACATGATTTTGGGTGCTGGAATTTTGTTGAATAAGATATCGTCTAGTAGAGAATACGTGTGAATTTGATGGTTTATTGGCTTTGTTGGAGTAATAAACGTCATCTGGAGAAGTAAGAATATACAGTACTACTTTTAGAAAAATGGCTTGATTTTGGACCGAATGACGTATCAAGGGTGATCCATAAAGGATCACCAAATTTTGCTAGCCTTTAAAATGGGTCCCCTTTAAAATATCGTACCTACTTGTAATACTCCCTCTAATTTTTTCCTTGCCTTCTTTGCAAAAGATGTGCGGATCTAACCAAAGTGCGGACTTTTGATGACGGTTTTCTTAGCAAATCATTTTGAAATTCACGAAGGTCCCAAAAAAAATTTGTGTGCGTATTTTTTCCCTTTGTGCACTATGTATAAAACGTGTGCGCGCCCTGTGAATATCATGTTGAGAATTGATGGTAGATATACAATTATCATATATAATTAATATTCCTCGCACCGAGGGTTAGATCACACGAATCCATAGGGATGTTCTTCATGTCCACTCCATCCATCATTGCTGGTAGGGTCTTCATCCCGAAGATCTGAAAAAATCGAGTTTACATCATTGTCCTCAAATGAGTACCCCTCAAATGTTGAAGAATTTTAGTTGCCACTTAAAATACCTTAAATGAAGGAAATATAACCTTTAATTTCAGTTATTGGCAAGCAGCACAATTGTCTTCGCACTGCAGTCACAAACAGTGGTCAATATGGTAGCGAAAGTTGTTCAAGCGCCGTTGTGCATGATCAAACTACGACGTTTCTACTGCTAGAATGCCATTCATTTATTGATACATACAGTTTATCGAATTACAGCATTGTTTAATTTACCTGACAAACTGATTGTGTCTTAGTTACTATGTTGCCAACAGAAATGAACGTCATATTCGATGCCAATGCATTATTTAATATATGCCGCTCCTACCTGGTTCCCGTATATGACACATATCAAAGTTATGAAAGGTAAGTTCTAGAAATACTAATATCAACTATCTAGTGTCATGTACAATATATATTTAGTGTAGCCCACCTAGGTAGCTTAACACGTGCTTCCATGGTTGTAGGTTCGATCCTAGAAATCTTGACTGAGATGAGTGCATTCGTTCTGATGAGAGAGGGGCACCAAGTGTGGCGGGAGCGGCTTATTACGTTGGACACACCAGTTCTCGTCTTATCACGGAAATTAATTAAGTAACGCAACCCCAGTTAGTACTGACATGGGTAGCCGCTTGGGAAAACTGGGTACTGCTCAGTGGCGTCACTAGGGGGGGTGCGGGCCGCACCGGGTGACACCACTCGCACCACGAGAAATGAGGTGACACCAAAGCAGAAGAAGCGGCTTTTTTCGGGAGAGGGGGTGACACCATGGTGTCACCGCACCGGATGACGCCAACCCTAGTGACGCCACTGGTACTGCTAATACTCAAAAATCGTCGCATCAGTGTAGTATCTATGCATTATCTGCATTAGAACTACGCAGTGGACGGGGCTCTAATGACCTTGTAGTTGAAGGACCCCAAAACGCCAACAAACCAAACCAAAAAAAAACCAAGGGTGCCTTCCGTCAAATGATAAAGAAAGCCGTGGTTTGATTTGGTGTACGCCAGGCACCGTATATTATAATACAGCACGGAGAATTTCCCAGGTGTAGAGGCTCCCCCTTCCCATGGTGTTGGTAAACGAAATCACACCAATGAAGAAAATAGGATGGCGTTAAAAGTAAGGGGTTGGAAGCACTACTTCGCAAAAACTACCGTCTAGTAATAGATAGCTGGTGTATTACTAATGGGACAAATGAGTACTCCACCCCATGTTTACTAAGGACACAAGGCTGAAGCGCATTTACATTGAAACGAAATACAGTAAATGATGTTAGAGTACAGCGCTGCGAGGCAGGATTTTGTTAAAAGAATGTTGACGTAGAGGTGGGAGTGGCGATGTTTTACGTAGTGTGAACATACTGTACACCCAGTGGCGTCGCTAGGGTTGGCGTCACCCGGTGCTGTGACACCATGGTGTCACCCCCTCCTCTCCCGAAAAAAGCCGCTTCTTCTGCTTTGGTGTTACCCCTTTTCTCGTGGTGCGAGTGGTGTCACCCGGTGCGGCCCGCACCCCCCCCTGGTGACGCCACTGCATACACCCAACCATTTTCAGATGCCCATAAGTATGGTCTCACCTGATTTTAAGGTGTCGCCCTTCTAGTCTGCCTATAGCACTAACACCGGAAGAAGGTCTAATGAGATTCTCAAATTATAGCAACTCCTAATCCTTTTCTCCGCCTATGGCAGGGTCAGGTACCCATCTTGTCACTCTGAATGGCCACAAGAGTGATATATTAGACGATGTTTTTCCGCAGCCGGCTGCCGACCAAAACTGCAACCCCTATGCTGATTTATCGTCGCGTTGGTCAACTGTTCGCTGGAACACTCCACCGACGCAAGTGGGCGAGCTCTTGCACCCTGAAATGTTGCCTCATCTACCCGTTGTACAGTAGAGTCCTTTTACGTGTAAATGCCGCCGTACACCACGCGGGACCTCGGTTTTACTTCTCATTCGAAGAAAGACGCACTCGAGGCTTCTGTCGCCTCCTGAAAGAGGTTGCTGGCGAATGGGATTTAAAAAAAATGTGACCCCCATACACCTCACTTATTTTTTCAATCTTTAACGGGATCATCGTATATCATGAAGAAGACAGAGTATTTAGCTTTCAACTGGGAAGGACAGGGAAACAACGGTGACGTTCGCTCAAGGGGCGAACTGGTGAAAAAGGTGCAAGAGGTAAAGTACTTGGGATCAACGTTCCAAAGCAAAGGGGACATAGACTCGGATGTGACCCATAGAATTAATGGGGGTGGCTGAAATGGAGACAAGCCAGTGGCGTCCTATGTGACAGGAGGGTCCCAATCAAGTTGAAAGGGAAGTTCTACAGGACAGTGGTTAGGCCAGCTATGCTCTATGGATCAGAGTGCTGGGCTGTGAGGATGAGCCACGTAAAGCGAATGCAAGTAGCAGAGATGCGAATGCTGCGATACATGAATGACGTGTCGAGAGCTGATAGAATTAGGAATGCGTTTATTAGAGGTAGTCTGAGGGTGGTGGACATCGCTGAAAAAATGAGGGAGAATAGGCTGCGGTGGTATGGCCACGTCATGCGAAGAGGGAAAGAGGAACTAGTTAGGTGTATCCCAGGAATGCAGGTGGTCGGTAGCACCCGGGGTAGGGGAGACTGAAGCAGACTTCGGAACAGATGGTCCGTAAAGACATGGCTGTGTGTGGGGTGGACGGGGACATGGTGGGTAATCGACGTGAGTGGAGGGCTAGAACCCGCAGACCCGACCCTGCCACAGGCGGGATAAGGGTGTGATGATGATGATGAACGGAATCATCGTATATCATGGATTAGATTCTTAATGTCGTCCTATTTACTTGTGTAAGTAACTTAAATTTACCGGTCCCAGTACTTGGGTACGCTGCTAGACGAGGCCATACCACTGGGATTTTTTTTCGATTTATTGGCCATATGCAGAATACGGGACGTGGAATGTGGGAACCCTTACAGGAAAAACAGGAGAATTAGTTAGGCCGTAAGGATTTTGTAGTGTGTGGAGTGGACGGGAACTTGGTAGGAGATAGGCGGGAGTGGAGGGTAGAACCCGCAGACCCGACCCTGCCACAGGCGGCATAAGGGTATGATGATGGTGAATGATGGCTATATGCAGAATACATCGTGTCATATACATTACCTCTCTCTCTCTTTCTCCTACGAAAAATGCTACCATCAACCATGACCATAATTGATCCTGCCACCGTGCTCTGAGTCAAGCACGCAACCTCTGAGTCATCGATGTAGGTTGTATATCAAGGAACATCGTGTTTTTAAAATTTCACACGCAGCACATTTTATGTCAGGCGATTTTAAAAATTACTTATGGTCGTACCAGTACACACCTGCTGACAGAGGACCACTATTGACTCTAGTTTTCCAACTGAATATTCTCTTTGGTCATTTGGAGAAAAAAATTGACGACCTTATATCAATATTTGACTGTTCAGGAGTCAGGCTGTGTGACATATGTATGCTCGAATATAATGATGATCTAAAATTGCCTATTTATGACTCATTTTCTAGCGGCGACTGTTGACTGCCTCTTGTGGTTACCTTATTTATGTTATTGTTTATTAATTCACTCTCTACTCGCATCTCATGTTCCCTTAAAATAGTAACAAAAATGTTCGATCCAAATACCTTTTCTAACGACCGGCTACTTGTCTAGTTTGTAAGCAATCAATAAATTTCCCAACTGCTGGCTGGCTATTTCCCCTCATTTCAGGAGCACCCACGTAGGTTTTGTTCATCGTCAGAATCACTAATCGACACACGTATTTAATAAAAATGGCAGTGACACAATATTAAACTAATTATACAATATTAACTAATATTAAATGCTATAAGCCCATTCTCCTAGCACTTCATTGTCATCAAAATTAACATACCATTTGGCGTACTAGTACCAGTTCTAAGATCACGTATTACTTACCTTGTTTGTCACTATTTTGCCACATATGGCACGGCCTCATGCTCATACATCATCACTAACTTTTCCACGTCTATAGCAGGGTCGGGTGCCCACTTTTCTTCCATTGGGACACGAGAGATCTGTTGATGCCTAATCGAACCGAAATAGGTTCGATTAGGCATTTTTTTTCTCGATCGACGCCAGGGAATTCCAAACTACGCGTATATTTTAGTCCCCATGTAGTAATGGTTCTGACTAGAACCCGTAGGGCCGTCCCTGCCGCAGGTGGGGTAAGGGTATGACGATGATGTAGTAAGGGTTCCTTTCTGTGCAGATGACATCGTACACACCACACGGGACCACGACGAAGGGGCACTGGCGGGCCACTCTCTGTACCGAAAGAAGTCAAACCACCTCGATACAGTGTCGAACCTGGAACCACTAATGCACTGAGCCGGGTCGCATTTTTGCGTTGAAAGTCAGAAAAATACGTTATGACTTCTCCGACTACCCAACATATATTACGGTAGTTAATGAAAGTCCCCTGGCGAAGATTGAACGGAACATAATTGTGTTGATGACGCATATGATTTATATGACGGCAATTTATGACTGCAAGATGTGCTGTTCGTCGATAGATAAGGGTCATTCACTTTGTACTTCAAATACCCTAATCGTAATTCTCCAGAATTACTTTAAAATGTGTTTTTGAAGTAAATAAGTTCTATGTCATTACAAAAGCCATGTGAGTAATCTTTATCGGTCATAGTCAACGTCGAACCCATTTTTTACTTTCAATATCAGTTGATTATAATGCCAGTGTATGTTGCAGGCTGATATGTTGTTCACAAAGATTACAATTACGTGATGTTATTGTAGTAGATATGTTTGAAAGTTGATTGTGAAACAAAAGTCGTACTTAAGGCCGGTTTACATGCTACGTCTTAACGTACATTTTGTCCATCATATAAAATGGAAGACAAAATGTACGTTTTGTTGCGTGTTTACACGTAACGTCTTTTACTCCGTTTTCAATCACATTTCCAACTTGTGATTCTAGCGTTTGCATGATAGTTGGTTCGCTCCTTCGCGTTGCAGAATTCCCTAACGAACAGTAGACCGACACTAAATAAGTAACCGGCTGGGGAAAAACACTGCCCAATATATTTTATTTTCAAAAGTACCTGGAGGCCCAGCTCAACGGTGACATGACAATCCTTGAAATGGTGTAATAAAATTTTAATTCAAGTATGACGCATGGTGCTACTGGTGTAGCCAGGATTTTTTGAAGGGGGGGGGCACGATGGTTGATAGGGTCTATAGCACTTAACTATATTCGGTTTCAAATTTTTCAATCAAGGCCCTAGGGGGAATTTAACCCTCCCCCCTTGGCTACCCCTTTCAACTGCAATCGGGGGCAACTGTCCCCCTCTCTGAGTAGCAGACCAGATATGTAATAATACAGTACCTGGGTGATTGGTTGGAAACATTGGGTGCTGCTAATTGACTCTCTCCCAAATCCCCCACTCCAACCTCCCCCTCACCTGCAACCAGCCTCCACAGGATCCAGCCCGTTATGGCTGCTTGGCTGACTTCCCAACCCTTTGCCATGACATACTATGGACATCATGTAGCTCACGGACCTCCAATTTGACGTCTCTGGTGAAGTCCAACATTGAGTAAAATGCACTGAAAAGGGACGTCTTGCGTCTAAAAGGATGCCCCTTCCATCAGTTCTCCTTTGTGACCTTGAACTTGCTTCAGTTTCAATAAGACGTCCCTTTTGTGGTCTACACGCTCCCTCTTCACTGATACAATTTGTCGTTACGACAATTCGTTACGACAAATTGTATCAGTGAAGAGGGAGCGTGTAGACAGCAAAAGGGACGTCTTTTTGAATATGAATCAAGTTGAAGGTCAGAAAGGAGAACTTATGGAAAGAGCATCCTTTTCTGGAAATTGTACGATAAGATGGAGCGTGTAGACGCAAGACGTCCCTTTTCAATTCATTTCACTCCATGTTGAACTACACCAGGGACGTCAAATTGGTGGTCCGTGAGCTGCATGCGGCCCTTTATGCCTAGCTTGCGGCCGTCACAATCAATATGATGCCCGTAGTATGTTATACCAATGGGTTGGGTGGTCAGCCATGCTCCCATAACGGGCAGGACTCTGTGAAGGCTGGTATAAGATGAGGGGGAGGTTGGAATGGGGGATGTGGGAGAGGGTCAATTAGCAGCACCCAATGTTTCTAACCAACCATCCAGGTACTGTATTATTTACATATTCGGTCTGCTACTCAGAGAGGGGGATAATTGCAGTTGAAAGGGGTAGCCAAGGAGGAAGGGTTAAATCCCCCCTTGGGCCCTGACTGAAAAATTTAAAACGTTTTGAAAACGAACATAGTTAAGCGCTATACACCCTATCAACAGTCGTACCCACCACCCCCCCTTTCAGAAAATCCTGGCTGCACCAGTAGCGCCATGTGCCATACTTGAATTAAAACTTTTATTATACCATTTCAGGAATTGTCATGTCACCATTGAGCTGGGCCTCCTGGTACTTTTGAAAATAAAATATATTGGGCAGTGTTTTCCCCAGCCGGTTGCTTATTTATTGTCGGTCAACTGTTCGTTAGGGAATTCTGCAGCGCCAAGGAGCGAACCAACGATCACGCAAACGCTAGAATCACAAGTTGGAAATGTGATTGAAAACGGAGTAAAAGACATCATCATCATCATCATCGAACCCTCCTCCCGCCAGTGGCAGGGTCGGGTCTGCGGGTTCCTAACCTCCACTCCCGCCTATCCCCCACCAGGTCCCTCGCCACCCCGCATGTCACCATGTCCCCTCTGCACCACCTGCTCCCACGTCCGTTTTGGTCTTCCCCTACCTCTGGAGCCCCCAATCACATGCATACCCATAATGGACCTAATGAGCTCCTCCTCCCCTCTCCTCATCGCATGCCCATACCACCTCAACCGCCTCTCCCTCATCTTTTCCACAATGTCCCCCACCCCCAAGCTACCTCTAACATAATCATTACGTACTCTGTCAGCTCGGGACACCCCTGTCATGTAACGCAGCATTCGCATCTCAGCCACCTGCATTCTCCTTTCATGGTTCTTCCTAACTGCCCAACACTCTGAGCCATATAGCAAAGCAGGCCTAACGACTGTTTTGTAAACTTTACCTTTTAACTTTATGGGGACCCGGCGGTCGCACAGGACACCACTTGCCTGCCTCCACTTCAGCCATCCGGCATTAATCCTATGGGTCACGTCTGAATCTATCTCCCCATTGCTCTGGAAAACTGATCCTAAATAACGAAACTCTTGCACCACTGGTATACCTCACTGCCACAGCGGATCTCACCTCCTTGCCCCTGGCCACTAAAATTGAAAGCTAGGTACTCTGTCTTCTTCATGTTTACTTTAAGACCCCCTCTCTCCATTGCTGTCTTAATGTCCTGTAGGCCCTTTTGTGCATTCTCCTTGGACCCCTCAAGCTTCCCCACGTCATCAGCGAATACCAGGCACTGAGGGGCCCATTCTCCTACTCCTGTCAGCAGCTCATCCATTACTAGAGTGAATAGGTATGGGCTAAGTGCTGACCCTTGATGCACACCAACCTGGACGTTGAAGCAAGCAGTGTTTCCCCATGCTGTCCTCACCCTAGCAATGGAGCCCTCATACATATCCTGCACTATCCTAATATAGCCTTCATCAACTCCTTTCTTCTTTAAAACACTCCATAGCACCTGTCTAGGGACACTATCATATGCCTTCTCCAAGTCAATGAATACTGCATGGAGGTCCTTCCTTGCTGCTCTATGCTTCTCTATCATCTGTCGTAGAATAAAGATTGGTTCCATGGTGCACCTACCAGGCATAAACCCAAATTGGTTTTCTCGGACCCTAGTCTGGACTCTGAGGCGACATTCTATGACTCGCTCCCACAGCTTCATAGAATGGCTCATTAGCTTTATGCCTCTATAGTTTCCACAGTCCTGGGCATCACCTTTGCCCTTGAACAGTGGAACTATCCAACTCTCACGCCATTCAGCTGGCATCCTGTCACCATTTGCTAACTTATTGAAAAGCTTCCCTAGCCATGTGATTCCTGTAGCCCCCAAGGTGTGCCAAACATCAATGGGGATCCTATCTGGGCCAACCGCTTTGTGACCTTTCATTCTTTGAAGGGCTGTGACTATTTCCTCTGCCCTCACAATGTTCACTGCCTGTGTAGTGATTGTGTTTCTGTCTGTGGTTTCTGCATGGGTGGTAGTATTTAAGAGACCATGGTAGTATTCCTCCCACCTTTTGATTACCTCTGCTGGTTGGAACAGGACCCTACCATTAGTATCCTTGAAGCGTGTAAACCGGTTACCACTTGTTACCCTTTACCTTCGTGACGCAAACCGTACGTGCCCTAATCAGGGTTCGTAGAAAATTAAAAAAAAAACACCTGACTAACTATTTAGAAGGGCACAGGCGGCTCATTGGGCAGACAAACCTAGGCGGCTGCCTAGGGCGACAAATTTCAAAGGCGCGGCTAACTCCAGAGGTAGTTCCTTGACATGCAGTCTATCGATCATTTAAAATGTTCATAGTCCTGGAATTCCCAAACTTCTGATTGGTGGGGCCTTTTCTAATGTTGGCTTCCTCCAGACGCCGTGTTGCTTAGCCTTAGCAGTGCATTGGCAATGAGACAAATGCCAAGGGCGTGAGGGACGCTCGGATAATTTAGAACCGCACTACTTTTAATGGGGGCGGCGATGGACCCACTTGCCTATGGCGCCTGAAAATCACGAGCCGGGCTGTAGAAGGGCCGTATGGCGTAACCCGTAGGCGTTACGCATGGCGTAAACGGGCCGAAGGCCCGTATGGGTTGGGGAGTAAGCCAGGCAGCCATAACAGGATGAACCCTTAGGAGGCTGCTCGCGGGAGATGAGGAGGTAGGTGAAAGGACGGAGGAGAGGGTTAATTTGTAGCGCCCAACGATCTCTACCACCCACCCATGTGTTTTATTGACGTGTGCTTGCGCTGCTTAACTTCAGTGATCTCACAGGAACTGGTGTGTCCAACGCAACTTGGCTGCACTCGGCGATGATGATGATGTTCTAACGGTATCTACATCCATTAATTTTCTATTCTGTGTCTGCTTGACCCTTCTGAATTTCGGTCCTAAGCCCTGTATTCTCATGTCCAGTTCGGTCCGGATAATGGACTTGTTAAAGGCGATAGACTTACGAGTACCTCCTTAGTATCGACCGCCAGTTTTACTCTATACATAAAATCCTAAATGCACTCGACACAAGGTAAAGACATTGTTTTGGAATGGCCCTATAGGTAGATTGAATTGAACCTGTTAAAAGACCTACGTGCGTTTTTGCACATTTGCCGTCTCAGCGGATATTTAGCGTCGGTCTCAGAAACTTTGAAGGCCATTTACGGACACCAGAGCGGTTGAATTCGCACACCTGGGGATGTTGCCGATTTGTTCACAGCGCCCGCTCTAGCGCTTATGCCGCCCCGGACAAAAAGACAAATTGCCGCCCCTGCGCTCTGTTCGCGTCGTAATGCTATTCTGTTCAGAGCAGTATAATATGCACGTTCAAACAAGTTCAATTATCGTCCTGTACAAATTCTGCATTAATTTCTCAATAGTGCAAATATTTTTAGCTTTTCGACATAAACAATATAAATACGCTATACACTGTAAATTTTTAGCGAACAAAGATTAATTGGGATCAGTATTTTTCTCACACAGCCAAAATGGCGCCCCGGAATGGCCCTGGTTCAGCACGCTTGCCGAACCCGACCTGGGCCGTCGGCCCAGTTTTAGTTTCTTTTGTTAGTTTTAGGGCCCCTCAACTACAAGGTCATTAGAACCCCGTCCACCTTGTAGTTCTAATGCACAGACTGTACAGATACCACACTAATGCGACGATTTTTGGGTATTAGCAGTACCCAGTCTTCCCAAGCGGTCACCCATGTCGGGAGAGGCGAATTGCGTTGGACACACCAGTTGTCGTCTGATAATTGAAGTTAAACAGCGCAACCGCAGCTAGTACTGACGTGGGTGGTCGCTTGGGAAAACTGGATACTGCTAATACCCAAAAATCGTCGCATTAGTGTAGTATCTGTGCAGTCCCTGTTTAAAAGAACTATGCTGTGGACGGGGCTCTAATGACCTTGTAGTTGAAGGGACCTAAAACATCAACGAACAAAGCCTCCCATGTCAGTACTAACTGGGATTGCGTTGCTTAACTGGTGTGTCCAATGCAATAAGCCACTCTCCTTTGGCCCAGGTTTGTGCCGAGGTGCATGCCTGGCTCATCACTTTTGCCCGAACCCAGCCTCGCCATTACTAAGGCCCCATGCGCGGGCCTCTATATTACAGAATGTAAAATGTATTTTCTTACAAAAGGCCCCGCAAAATATTTATTTTTGAACCCGTTTCTGCAAAAGCTCGCGCCAGATCTGCCAAGGGGTCTTGTTTTACACATTGTTTTTGGTCCCGGGCAGTTTTCGTGGATTTCTATAACTTCTAGTGGTTTTTACCTAAATTTGCTCGCAAAATTTTTTCCCAATGGCACAAAAAGATATTCTTTGTCTCTGACCTAGGACATCCAATAGCTGTTCGTTATAAAGAGAGTCATTTAGCACTGTGGGATTATGAAGGGACCAGGCAAACCGTTCTTTATATCGAGTGGTTTCGTTGTATCGCGTTCGTTATATCGAGCAGCTAATACATGGGAGGTATAGGCATTTTGGCCGGGACCAGCTACCCTTTTCGTTATATTGAACAGTTCACTATATTGAGATTCGTTATATCGAGAGTCGACTGTATTAATTTTCTTTCCTATGGCAGGATCAGGTACCCAAGGGGGATCTATTGGGCACCAGATTAATGAGGAAACAGATGCAGGGATTTGTGAAGGAGTTCCTAGATAGGAAGGAGCAAGGGAGGCAAGGGTGATAGGGACATACAAGGAAACCTGAAGATTGCATTTGCAAATGTGCAAGGGGTGAGGAGGAAAGGGAAGTGGATGGAGTTATGTGAGATTTGGAGGCAGGAAAAGGTAGACATCATGGGCCTGGCTGAGACACATCTAAGGGGAGAGGAGGGGTATGTAGTTGATGAGGTCAATGCCACCTTTTGGAATAGAAAGGGGGGTGAGAAGAAAGGAGGTGGAGTTGGAATCCTTTGGGGGAAGAAAATTAAGGGAATAAGGTGGGGTGAAGATTGTAAGGAACATGGGTGGATAAAGGTTCAGAGGGGAGGTAGGAAGCTGGCCATTGGGGCAGTATACATGGGTATAGAAGGTACAGGAGGGGGCTGGAATGAACATATATACAGCTGCTTGCAGGAGGACATTGAGGCCCTGCACCTAGAGGGATATCAGGTTATAATAGTGGGGGACTTCAATGGGCATCTGCAGGAGATGGATGGGGTAGAGAATACAAATGGTGAAATGCTAAAGGGTTTTGCATGTCAAAATGGTATGGCAATAGTGAACCTACTGAAATGCTGTCAGGGAAGGATCACCAGGGTGGGGCCACAGTATAGCTCCTGCATTGACTTCTGCTTGGTAGAGAATGAACTAGTGCAGGAGGTGCATGGAATGACAGTGGATGAGGAAAACAGGGTGGGTTTAGACTCAGATCAAAATCTAATTATGATTAGTATGAAGGTTAGGAACATCAAGGAAAAATGGACACAGGTGGGAATGAAAGCTAGCTGGCAGCTAAAGAAATGGTTTAAAGAGGAGGAGTTCCAGAAGGACATGGAAGCGGTACTGAAAAGAAAAGAAGTCACATATGTGGAACTTGTAAGTGCCCTAATAGATAAAGCAAATGAAGGACAGGGAAGGTGTAAAGGGAATGGGATTAATTGGAAAAAACCATGGATGGATGCTGAGGCATGGGAGTCTATTGAAAGTAGACGTCAAGCCAATAGGAGGCATAGGCAAGCTGTTAAAGGGGGAGATGAGGAAAGTATCAGACAAGCTTGGGACACCTACCAGCAGAAGAAAAGAGAGGCGAAGGAAGTAGTGGGTAGGAAGATTGCAGAGGGGGATAGGAGGAAATGGAAGGAAATCATGGATGGGGGGAAACAGATGACAAAGAAATTTTGGAGATATGTGAGGGATAGACGTAGAGAGAGGAGTGAGGAGGTAGGGGATGGTAGAAAAGCCTTAGTAGATAAGGATGGTAGGAATATAACCAGTAGAGAAGGCATTAGGAGGGTATTGAAGGAATATGGATATGGGTTCTCCACTACAGGTGGAAAGGTGGTGGAAGGGCCACACAGAATAACAACCAGCCAGGGATCATCAGCTGGAGAGGCTTGCTTTACTAGGGTAGAATTAGATAATGAGATAAATGCATTGAAGTTGGGAAAAGCTTGTGGGGAGGACAAGGTACCGAATGAGTTTCTCAAAGCACTAGGGAGTAAAGGCAGAGAACTGCTCTTAAAGATATTTAATGAGTATTTAGGGGATGGAAAAATACCAGATGACTGGGGCATCACACGGGTAGTGATGCTGCACAAGGGCAAGGGAAAGAGCAAGGAATGTTTGGATAGCTACCGGCCAGTAGCTATAAACAGTTGCATGTATAAGTTATTTGCTGGGCTAGTAAGGAGGCGATTAGGTACAATAATAGAAGAGTCAGGGAAATTAGTGGAGTTCCAAAATGGGTTCCGAAGGGGGCGCAGAACAGGTGATAGCCTGTACATAATTACTCAGATTATGGAGGTAGTTCAAAGAAAGAAATGGAAGGCATACCTCTGTTTTTTGGATGCTAAGGGTGCATATGATAAAGTGGATAGAGAGAAGCTATGGACAGTTCTTCCCAAGTATGGGGTTAATAAGGTGCTAGTGGAACTGCTCCGGAAGCTATATATGGGTACTAGGTACGATTTCCATTGGGAGGGAATAAATACAGGACAGATAGGTGTGGACAAGGGGTTGCGACAGGGCTGTCCATTATCACCAATTCTGTTCCTAGTGTACATCAATGAACTGGGGATTAGGCTCCAAGATAGAGGGCTGGGGTTTTCTCTGGGGGATGGTATCAAGTTGCCTGCCATCTTCCAATGTGATGATATAGTGCTGCTGACAGAGACAGAGGGAGAACTCCAGGAAGAACTGGATATCTGTGAACAGTACAGTAGGGATTTTCAGTTAGAGTTTGGTCAGGACAAAACAAAGCTGATGATCATAGGAGAGGATAATGTGCTGTCTAGCAATCAGGTACCAATCAAGCTTGGGGAGAGGGAGATAGAGGTAGTGTCAGAGGTTACATACTTGGGGGTTAAACTTACAAATGATAGGGGATACCTGAAAGCAATGGAAGAGAACATCGTTTGTAAGCTGAAAACCAGAGAAGGATTAATAAGGAAACTGGCATTCGATTCATTCTCAAGGTATGAATTGGTTAGGGGCCTATGGAAAGCGGTAGCAGTACCAGGGTTAACATATGGAAACGAGGTCCTATGCATCAGTAAAAAGGTAATGGACTGTATGGAAATAGCCCAGAGAAGGTTAGATAGGATGGCCTTAGGGGGAAATAGGTTTACAGCAGTGGAGGCAATACAGGGAGACATGGGGTGGTCTACATTTGAACAGAGGGAAATGATTAGTAAGTTGGTATACCTATGCAGGATATGGGGATTAGAGAAGGAAAATCCAGTATGGCAGGTAAATGCATGGGTAAACAACATGAGGGTATCTACCAACTGGGAGAGGAGGGTAAACAGGATGTCAAAGAAGATAGGCATAACACTGCACCCCAGGGAGGGCAAGGAGGGGGCAGTAACGCTGCAAAGACTCATACAGGACAAAGTGAAGGAATGGGGGTTAGGGCAGTGGCGACAGAGTATGGAGGGAAGGGCTGCAAAGAAAACGCTGAGGGTGTATGGGAACAAGCTTAACATAGAGAGGGAGGTAATCTACGACAATACGTGGGAGAGCTCACTTCTGTTTTGGGCAAGAGCTGGGTCACTGGAGACGAAACAGAGGATGGCAAAGATCACAGGTGGAGAGGAGGGCTGTGGATTGTGCAGGGATTAGGTGGAGGACGTCAGGCATGTGATACTGGTCTGCCCAGCACTGGATCACTGCAGAAGGGGTTGGGGAACCCCCACATTGGAAGAGGTTCTGGGGTGGTGGGTTCTGGGGTGGAGCGGCTGGAATGGGTGCGAAAGGCAAAGGTGTTGCTGGGGTGCTGGTGGAGATCTGGGCATATGGGTCTAGCATGATAAGATCTCGCCAGCAAGGTATCCGTCACAAAGGATTACATATTCATATTCATATTCATAGTATTTTTAAGCAGCTGTTTGCCGCCCTTTGATACTGCATCCCCGTTACTTATTTTGACTTCGGCCTATTCTTGGGGACAATTTCGTTCATTGACACCAGAGGCGTACATGTGGCATCCGATAGAACCTCTCCAACCGACAGGACCTCTTTCATACGCGAAAGATACCACCCTACCCTGCCAGAATCGAACCTGCAACTCTTGGAAGCTCATCGAATCAATGTCTCTCACGGTTAGCGAATTTATTGCCCGTCGTGTCGGTCCTACTACTTGCTGATTAACCTAGGACGTTGTCCATTTCTTTCACCTTCCTTCCATGCCTTTGTTTCTGCTATTAAATTCCCGATTAATGGGTTTCTTTCTGATTCTGCCATAGACGAGAGGTAAAGTAGAAGACAACGTAGGCCAGTGGTGGCGAACCTGTGACCCACCGTGCAATTTTAAGTGACCGGAGCGTGATCATGTCTACTGTAGTTTATCGTCATGGGGGACATCGCGGAAAATTGAGGGGGAGTAGGTTGAGGTGGTATGGACACGTAATGAGAAGAGGGGAAGAGGAGCTCGTTAGGTGCACCCAGGGCAGGGGGAAACCGAAGCAGACGTGGGGGCAGGTTGTGTGGAAGGATATGGTAGTATGTGGGGTGGACGGGGACCTGGTGGGAGGTAGTGCATAAAATTAAATACCGGTAGTCAGTGGCGGAACCAGGATTTTCGTCAAGAGGGGAGGGGGTTGAGCTAAACCTCACATATTATGTGAATATAAGTTTATATGTGCATGGGGGGGGGGCTTGCAACCCCAGGTAGTGCACCTGCCCCACGGACAACTTTTTGTTTTTTTTTTTTCGTGTTATTGTGACCCATCTTCAAAAAAGGTTCGCCACCACTGACCTAGGCCTTCTAAAGGTGACTGCCATTGCTAGTGAATTATTAACCCAGCTGCCGTCTTTTTTATCGCGTTCTTATTTATCAGTAATTGGCGTAACCGTAAATCATTATAATCAAATAAATTATCGTTTATTAAATTTTATTTTATTTTTATCAGCATTAAAATGGCATTCCTTTCTTCCAAATAGGGATGGGTGTCTTCAATTGTGAATGTCCCCAATGCATATGAATTTGTTCGAATTGCAAATAGCGACCTACGGTTGGATGCGGAGAGAAAATGGGCGGAGCATAGCCTTCTATATACTTTCTGTCGAGCGCATGCACGCGACCTTCGCGATTTTTGTGTCGGCGGCGAGAGCTGTTCGCGGAGGTATTGATGAGTGTGCTGCTTAGTTTAAAATTAGTAAGACATTTAAAATGGGAGCTGAAGTATCTAGAACGGATTTTGAATGGGTGTATACCGAAGAACCTCATGCCACTCGTAGAAAAGAGATTTTAAGTAAGTAAATCATGATGACTATGCTTTGGAATGTGTGTTCGACATTGTCAAAAAGATGGAAGCTGCGAAGCCACGCTAGCCGGTACCATGTTCTCGAAATGAAACAGACGTTGTCTTGTTCTCAATGAAATAATTCATTTATGCGAGTTTTCTAAATGTGTTTGAATTTTCAGATGTGTTATAGCTTACAGTGATATGAATGCGCTTTCCTTTCGATGGTAAACCTCCCGCCACCCTTTTTTTTTAGAGAGAATTTCGTCGTTAGATAACGTAATCTTGATAAGAGCAGTGAAAATGAAATCCATATTATGACCTACCTTGTTGGCAAGCAAGATCCTCTTCTCTCTCGTTCAAGAATGAAACCTAATTTTTCCCCCATTGAAAGAGTAAATGCGCACAGCACGACCTCTTCCTGGTTTGAATTGCAGTTCTCTTCTCGTTTATTTTCTAGTAGAGGTTAATCAACAGAAATGTCTTAAACAGTTAGTTTTATTCAAATTTTAATGGAAGAATATAATTTCAAAATAGTACGAGGCGTCTAATTGAATGTTACTAACCATTGATGACATCTTGTTACTCGCCCTCAATGTCTGTAATTAATTAGCGTGACCTTCGCATTTTAGACTGTTAAAACAAAAATGGTGGTTCGCAGCATATTTATACAGTCTGATTAGTATACTGTTGAATGCTCGGTCAGAAGACTGGGAAATGATACGCTCTCATTCCTCGCAATGCAGTAAATGGCTTACGTAGAGAAAAACACCTGTGGGCAAGCCATTCAGTCATTTCACTTTATCCTTACGTTATTTGAACAAGAATCTATCTTGAGAAAATACGTATTCATTCTGACAACGTCGAATTTTGTATTCATTCTGTTATTTAATTTGCTTACATTCAGATGTTCCGAAGACATTGTCCTCTTCAAAATAGTACAATACTAGTGATGAAACCTCTCAAATACGGGAATGACTCACAGGTCCGAGAAATGGTTAATCGACATGTTGAATTAGGCTACCTGATATGATGAGCTTCCCTTTTTTTGGTTAGTAGTGTCTGCCTATCAAGAGGGGAAATATGTGGTGCTTGGGAAACGTTTGTTGCATGTAAATGATATAAAATTTCATATGCGAAAATCGACAGGCTGATGACTCGATTGATGCATCTTTAAGATTAATTTATCGTGAAATAATTGTAGGGTCAAGCAGAAGTGCTGGTATCAATCAGCTGTATGGACACCAGTAAGTACTAAAAATTCAGAGAATTGGTTAAACTGGAAGAATTTTGCATTTCATAATGCAATCTATTCAGAACTGTGTTTTTTCATTTGATAGCATCTGGTTAAACCCATTCTAACCAAAGTGGAAGTGTGTAGGTATGTTGTTTAGTCAGCCTGCCCTTGACATTTTGAGGGTTCGTCTGCTTAGTTTTCGTTGCATTTTCAAGATGGCGTAAAGTCTTGTTTGTAAGAATCGATTTCTAAAATACCAGGAAAGAGAAAATTTTCTTAATGACCAATTCATAATTACCGGTTTTGTCCCGGGAGGTTGACTATTTCACTACTTTGAATATAATAAATTTATTTGCAGTTTTGACGGCCAGTAGAATCTTTCCAGCTAGGAGAGATTGCAGAGAATAGCATTCAGCCGTTTCTAATTAACTTCATATGGATGTTCAGGTTCGCAGCCCTTGCGTGTATAGACCGGTTCGCATGTTGCATATAAAGGTGGTTTCACTTAATAAACCTAGCAGTCGTTGCGGCTTAGTTTTTCCAAAGGCCCCCCATACCCGATCAAACATTTTTCTCAGCAAAAGGTTTGCACAAACATTTTGATAGTGTATGGCCCGGATCGACTAGTTGCTCAACAGTTTAACACAAATTGGTCGATACCGAAATGTTTTGCACAAAACTCAGTACTTGACGAGCGGTTTGACGATAGTTGGCCGGGGATAGATCTCTTCTTGTTCACTTATCGACCATTCGTGCTGAAAGACGATTCGGTATCGGCATCTACAACGAAGGCCTTATAACAGAAAAGTTCAGGTTTATTCCTAGATGTGTTCAATTTCATTATGACTTGTTGCTCTACTATTAGTGTTTCGTGAGGTTTTGATCTCATTGCGTATCTGTAGTGGTAGTTCGCTGCAAGTGAAAAATGAGGAAATAAACAAATTTATATGCAGCAGTGCAATACATTAGAAAAACTAAATTGCAAATGGTAGCATTTGTAAAGGTACTCTATACTTAACAAGTGCATCCCTAAATTCCATGTGCCAAATTCCTAATTTCCTTGCAGATTCTCTGAAAGCGACCTGCCTCTTGAAAAACTAAGATTATTGCCAGTGTGTAGTGCATAGCATAATGTATTAGATGGCAGGGTCGGGTCTGCGGGTTCAAGCCCTCCACTCCCGCCTATCTCCCAGCAGGTCCCCGTCCACCTCACACTACCATATCCTTGCAGACAACCTGCTCCCACGTCCGCTTCGGTCTCCCCCCTGCCCCAGGTGCTTCCAACCACCTGCATTCCTGAAATGGACCTAACGAGCTCCTCCTCTCCCTTTTCTCATTACGTGCCCATACCACATTAGCCTACTGTCCCTCTTTTTTTCCGCGATGTCCACCACCCCCAGGTTACCATTAATATACACGTTCCTAATTCTGTCCATTTCAACGTAAAGTAGTATTGTAGATTAAATTAAGTGCTTGCTGTGTTTATATAAAGGTAGTTTAATATGGACTTTTTGAGTGGTTGTACCCTTGTACAGTAACTGTAAAAAAATACTTGCATGCAGTTTGACATGGTATTGGTTTTTTTCATGATTATGATGCCATTAGATCTTCGTTATGGGTCAACCTGAGGGTACACTAGATATTAAGCTGTCTGTAAAGATGTTACTATCCAAGTTTTATTAAAAATTGTAATTCAAAACACACGCAATGATAGAGGCATGTCTTATTCAATGCAAATGTAGGATGGCAAGTAGGACAGCAGTTGAAACGAAGGTATTCATGCATACTGCTTCAATCTCACTATTGACGGTTTCTCATTGATATTGTAATGGGTTGCGTGACACAAACCAGAAGGGAAATGCTGGAGAAATGCACTGCCGAAAGGGAAATGCTGGAGAGCTGTCAGAAATGTGGCATGTTCTCGTACAGTGCGCCCAAACGTCGGTCAAATTGCACTTTCTTTTTAATGCTTGTCTTCTGTGAACCTTGTAGTTTTCTCTAAAACTCATAAAAACTGTGAACATTGTATAGTATTAGCATTTTGTGGACCCAGTTTCATTTTTTATCCCGTTACCATAGCAGTTGACTCCCGTAGAGCAGTCTTCCGCAACCGGTGCCCCGTATATTTTAGCTTTTGATGTGCTGTGGAAATCTAGGAAGACCTTTGGTGTGCCACAGGTGAGAAACGGTTGCGGAGCACTGCCGTAGAGGAAGATGTGTGGTATTGTACTGCACTACATAAGATGCCAATCAAGCTTGGGGAGAGGGAGATAGATGTAGTGTCAGAGGTTACATACCTGGGGGTTAAACTCACAAATGATAGGGAATACTTAAAAGCAATGGAGGAGAACATCATTTGTAAACTAAAAAACGGAGAAGGATTAATAAGGAAACTGGCATTTGATTCATTCTCCAGGTATGAAATGGTTAGGGGCTTATGGAAAGCGGTAGCAGTGTCAGGGCTAACATATGGAAACGAGGTTCTGTGCATTAGTAAAAAGGTAATGGACTGTATGGAAGTAGCCCAAAAAAGGTTAGGTAGGATGGCATTAAGGGGAAATAGGTTTACAGCAGTTGAAGCAATACAGGGGGATATGGGGTGGGCTACATGTGAACAGAGAAATGGTTAGTAAGTTGGTGTATCTGTGCAGGATATGGGGGCTTCAGAAGGAAAATCCAGTCTGGCAGGTAAATACATGGGTAAACGACATGAAGGTTTCTACTAACTGGGAGAGGAGGGTAAACAAAATATCAAAGAAGATAGGCATAACACTGCGCCCCAGGGAGGGCATGGAGGGGGCAATAACACTTCAAAGACTTGCGCAGGACAAAGTTAAGGAGTGGGGGTTGGGGCAGTGGCGACAGGGGATGGAGGGAGGAACGGCAAAGAAATCGTTGAGGGTGTATGGGAACAAGCCTAACATAGAGAGGGAGGTAATTTATGACAACACGTGGGAGAGCTCACTTCTGTTTCGGGCAAGAGCTGGGTCACTGGAGACGAAACAGAGGATGGCATGTGATACTGGCTTGTCCAGCGCTGGATCACTGCAGGAGGGGTTGGGGCACCCCCACCCTGGAAGAGGTTCTGGGGTGATGGGGTCTGGGGTGGAGCGGCTGGAATGGGTGCGGAAGGCAAAGGTGTTGCTAGGGTGCTGGTGGAGATCTAGGCAAATTGGTCTAGCATGAAAAGTCTCCCTAGCAAGGTTTCCGTCTCAAAGGATTATATGTTCATATTCATGCTACATGTTGACAGAGTATGGTGTTTCACCTTGCGAATTATCGTTGGCAATGACGAACAATAGAATCTACTATGAGAATTCTGGTAGTTGGGTTGGGACCATTCATTTTTATTACCAGTTAGGGAAATGTATATTTCAACCATTAATCCAGGTGTCTCGAATCGTGGTACAATGGGTTGTATGGTACCTTTTGTTGCTTGAATAACGTGCTGTGAATAGTTGTGTGGACTTCTGGCAAATGGAAAACTACCAATGCTGCAGGTTGCTATGGCTTGGAAATCTTGTCTATCAGATTGTAAGTTCCAGTCAGATTAAGGTTAGTAGTTTGTTTTGGGCGGGGAAGAATTAACTCTTCCTTGGAGAGCAAAATATAAAATCATATGCCACCTACTTCAATTTATTTGCATTTAATGAGGTTGTAAGAGTGTTGTTCGTTTGTGGCGATGGTTCTCTTTGATATTGAATATTTCAGCTACGTTTCAGATTTGTCTGAAAGGGATTTTAGTTGTATTTTAATGACAAAATACTATTTAAGGCAATAAAGTTTTGCCACAAGTTGAGCTCTACTTGCAAATCTATTTACTACCTTTCCTCAAACCCAATGGAAACCAATATGAAACAATTGCCCGTAGTATTAGTGGTAGTTTAACTTCATCAATCACAATGAAAGATTTGCAGGATGTTTTTAGTTGTTTCATGACCAAGTTATAAGTGCGCGTTTTGTGCGGATATCTTCTAAGTTGTGACTGAACAGCGTCAAGTGGTTTATGGCAGAAAAGCGTACGAATGTTGTATCGACTTTCAAAAGACCAGTGTTGAAATAGAAATGTGAATGCAGAATCGTTGTGGCTATTCATCGGGGACTGCTAATGAAAAGATAAAATTATTATAGTGCATCTTACATTGTACAGTATTTATTTCAGGAGTAATGTTTACTGCTGTCGCAATACTTTTTCGACCATTGAAATACTGTAGTTCCTAACCATATTTCTGCCATTTATTTTCTTGAGAATGTAAAAAGTCGTTGTAATAATATCAATTTTGATAAATAACAACGCCCCCTCCATTACTATCTAAAGATAGTGAAAGGATTGACGTTGGAAGTTTAGTTCTCTAATCTTCTGCAAATGGTTATACCGTAAATATGAATAGCGATATGAATGAGGAATAAAAATGTCATTAGTACTTCAGCCCCTAATACTCTCAAATATCTGATAGACGTACAGTATTTGCCCTCAAAGTAAGCAAACTTGCTACGTTATGTGCATCACGTGTAATAGACAAGTATTTGAGAATATTTTATTCATTTTGATCCACACAACATGCACAATGCCTGTTGGCTACAGGTGTATTGGCTATCGCCCGTCTCTTGTCTATGAAATAAAATGTGTTGTTTCAAATGAAATGTGTGGTGAGATTATTGTTTGCATAATGTTAGGTTGAGCAGACTATACTGTATCAGTAATAATTTGGGTATTGGCCCCCTTTTCGCGTTAGACGTTGAACGTCGCTTGAAATGTTGGGAATGTGCGTCATTGGAGGGGGCGGATAAAACTACAGTATTTAGATTTATCGCTGGAGCGCAAGTCCTAGATGTCAGACAGAATGTACATGTAGATTGTCCTTTAGAAAAATGGTAGTGGGTTATGTGGCAGGACATGGTAATGTGGAATGGACAGGGATCAGGTTGAAAGTAATAGGCTGCGACGGCTGTGAGAACTAGCAGACGAGACCTTTTCCATAAGCGATATAAGGAGATGACGATTATGAATTTTAGTAGTGATGCTGGCTGTAAATGATTAGACTCGAATCTCAATGTTCATTACCAGTGTTGTATTTTGTAACTGGTCGCTATGCTATTGACAGTCAACGCTGATAATGACTCTTCCCCGAACACTACTAGATGACACACTTGTCCTAATGGGAACAACATATGCAGGGAGAGGTGATATTACAGAAATAACTATACCAAACTGACTGATGTCGATAGAGGTGCTGCCACCACTTTCTTTAATTTCTCATTGGTACCTTGAAAACCCTTAGCCTGTTTTGCCCAATTTAAAAGGTGCATTTAAGATAAGGCTAAATGTATCCTTGAAGGTCGTAGGTGGTAACTGATAAAGTTTTAGAATTTTGTTGGCCATCATCGTTCAGCAGGTTTCCAGTCTTCTCTCTTTCTTGCCTTGTTCTTCTATCATTTTATTACTGTACTTGTAGATTTTTGTCTCTACCTTCTCCCATCATGTTTTTTTTTTACTTTCCCGAATTTGATTCCCCAGGCCTGTCATAGGTGGGGATTGACTACAGGAAATCGCCGCTTGAACTAGTTTGTATTTGTTAAGGACATTAAAACATGATACTAATTTTTGATTTCTTTAAATCATTCTTTCAGAAAAGTATCCTGAAATTAAACAACTAATGGGACCCGATCCTATGTTGAAGTGGATTGTCACGGCAATGGTGCTTACTCAGATTATGGCATGTCATTGCGTGCGTGAAACGTCGTGGGTCACTATCATTCTTCTTGGTTACTGCTTTGGCGGAGTCATTAACCACGCATTGATGTTGGCCATCCACGAGATATCTCATAACTTGGCTTTCGGACATTCTTGGCCATTAACTAATCGTCTTCTCGGCTTATGGGCCAATCTTCCGATTGGAGTTCCCATGTCAATATCTTTCAAGAAATACCATTTAGAACACCACAGGGTAAGTTTCAAGCTGATGCAATCGGAGGCGTCGTGCCATTGGGGCACGTGCTCCCCACTCATTTCGGCATACAGCAGCTACGTAGTTAACACGGCTGTGGCGCTCGTGAAATGCAGAAGTGTTTTTGCAAGTGAATTTTTCAAAAATTGTCAGTTTTTGGCACGACGCCTCTGGACGCAATCGACAATACTTTAGACATTTTCACTCGAATGATTACAATAATTCGCCCGCATCCTTGAATGCATGGAATGTATTATGTCACCTGCACGTAATAAACCCTTATTACATTATCACACGCCGCTGGCTGCCAGCCTAGTGCTGCAACCTCTGCTTATTCATCGTCTACTTATTTTTCTTCATTGAGGCTCTTTTCTGAGCTCCTACACCTGGAAATTTTGCTGAACCACATTTAGTAAGGGTTCTTTTACGTGCAGATGACATACTGTACACCCCACGAGACTATGCCTTGACTTTCCTTCCGATGGAAAGCCCCGTCGAGGACCTTGGTCCTGGATCGAACTAGGAACCACTGAAGTACTCGAGCACGTCACTTCAACGCCACCGAAGCAAAAGGAACTCCTACTATTTGCCATTCTACTATTTGCCAATGTGTTGATGGGTGTTGTGTGTGATTGTCTCTGACATGTAATGACCAGTAATGTTAATGGCCTTTAGCCCATAAGTTCTGTCCCTCTCTCGTATAAGGTTTTTCCTGTCCCGTCTTTATTTTGCATTTGGTTTGTTCTTTGCTTAGTCATTTCCGCTTTCCTTTTCTAATTTTCTGACGTTATTAAGGCCAGGCGCACACTAAGTCAAAATTGTCTCACGACAGTCTTATGTGCTCTGTGGTTGTCAGTTTTGTCTGCTAGACGCCTTGTTTCAAGTATGCGGCTACCCATTGACTTTCATTGCCCAAGCTGAGCCCAAAGACTGTCGTGAGACAGTTTTGACTTGGTGTGCGCCTGTCCTAAGAAAGTGGAAGAGAACAGGTTAATCAACCAGGATCATTTGCTTTACCATTCGCCTATGTATCTGTACTCTGGATGTGTGTGCCCACCAAAGGTTTTACATCACAACTCCATTGATGGATGACTTTAAAAATCAAGCTCATGTTGGTCAGTTGAAAGCAATTTCCTATTCTCATATCGTGTTAGTCCCAGCAAGCGGTTTTTTATTGTAGTAATTCCATATCCTGTCTCGTTAACATCAACGTGACGAATATTACAACCTATTGCAGTATATTAAAGCTTGACAATCGAAAGTAGTTAGCAACGAATAGTCGTTGGCTCAGTGTTAGTTTAAAATACGGAAGCGACTATGACTGGTCTTGTGCTAATTTTAAATATTGTTCTCAGCTAGAGGTTACTAGGACATAAAGTCGTAGCAAATGTTGACTTGAGAAAGTTTTAATATGGATAATGTATTGGTAATTTCAATTTAAGACAGCGCTGGCCTCTTCATTGATATAGCCATTGGATTTATAAGCATGGGGTGACACTTGCGCAATAGTTGCATTTTGGTTAAAGTTTGATGACGACGTGACATGATCACCAGTGCACTTGCATTGTTACTTTAATAGCCATTTAATTCCGATTGTTGGTTTGTTCCTCCTGATTAAACGAAAGCCTTTAAAAGTATGTCTTGACGTACACATGTGGTGTGTGACTGTGCATACTGTACATACAGTAACTTCTGGGATATTTTAATACGTGTAGAAATCATTAGTGCCAATCTCGGAACCTTCACTTTCTCCC
Source organism: Trigoniulus corallinus (assembly GCA_013389805.1). Lineage (NCBI taxonomy): Eukaryota > Metazoa > Arthropoda > Diplopoda > Spirobolida > Trigoniulidae > Trigoniulus > Trigoniulus corallinus. The sequence goes on along the minus strand of JAAFCE010006949.1, from coordinate 18,514,170 downwards.
TTTTTCTCTAACTTCCCCTTAGCCTCAATCTTCCAAGCCTTGGGCAATATTGACTTGTGTCTAACGTTATTTAAAACGCCACACAGACGTTATTGGCATTCTTAACGATACCTTAATGAATACTTTTACTTTCAGCTCGTGAAGTTTAATCGACCTTTTAAGCATTAATCCACCCCTTGATTGTCAGATCAGAAATTTGAAAAGAATGCTAATAAACTAATGTTAATTAACATTGTAAAAATATCATTAAGAGCATCATTATCATGAGTATGCGGTGAATGCGAGCTGTAACGGTATCCGCGTTTGATAAATTTTAAAAGTCTACCGTGTGTCAAGAGTTAATTGAAGTGTGCTTGACTGCTTCTGTGGTTGCAGGCTCGATTCTGGTCGAACCTGCTCTTAGACGAACGAGAAGAGGGCCGGCCACAAATGTATCTTCCGTCGAATTGGAAGAAAAACCGTGGCCCTGTAAGGTGCATTTTAATGCCATCTGTATGTCAAGAGCCCATTTTACATCATCATGCCCTTATCCCGCCTGTGGCAGGGTCGGGTCTGCGGGTTCTAGTCCTTCACTCCCACCTATCTTGCACCAGGTCCCTTTCCACCCCACACACTGCCGTATCCTTATGCACTGCCTGCTCAACGCCTGCTGGGTCTTCCCCTAAGCCAGGTGCTTCCAGCCAGGATGCGGAAGATTCGTCCCCAGACAATTCGTCCCTGGGAAAATTCGTCCCCGGCGGTTTGTTCTCTGGCTACGCTTTTCCTTTGCTGGGTTAGGATTTTTTTCGGTTCGTTGGTGCTTTAGGGCAAAATTATTGATGAAAACAAGTATTTTTATGAATAAACATTATTATTTTTGTAATGACAGGATGATTACAACTTGAGTGTAGTAACGTTGGGGCGGGGCAGAAGGACAGCGTAATTGATCTGTGCCTAGAAAAGCGAGATTTGTGGCTACACGAGATCATTCACAGAATCGATATGTATCTTGTTCACGGGGAGGAGGCCTTCGAGCCGAAGGCGAGAAGGCCGGGGGACCGAAACACCGAAAGTAGAGATCATTGTAAAGATACTTACCAAAGATAAAATTCATCGCCTGCATCTTTCACCTCAATCGCTAGGTAAAAGTAGTAACCGGGTTAAAGGGAAAGTGTACCCTGTCCCCGACAATTTTGTGATAGTCCTGACAGTCTGCGAACAATATGGCATTAACAATGGAAAAATTAAGTGAATTAACAATACGGCATTAAACAGCATTGTAGTTGTCAGTGTCGGGGGACGAGTTTTCCCAGGGACGAATTGTCTGGGGACGAATTTTCCTAAAACCCTTCCAACCATCTGTATTCCCATAATTGACCTAATGAGCTCCACCTCTTCTCATTACATGCCCATACCACCTCAATCTTTCTATATACTCATTCCTAATTCTTTCAGCTGTCGACACCCCACTCATGAACGCTGCATTCACATCTCGCCTACTTGCATTCTGTTTCGTGACTATTGCTCACTGCCCAATACTCTCATCCACATACAAGCATAGCTGGCCTAACCACTGCCATGCAAAACTTCCCTTTAAACTGTTGGGATCACACAGGACTCCACTTAAACCCGCCACCATTGATCCTTGGGTCACATCCAAGCCTGTTTCCCCATTACTCTGGGGCATTGGTCCTAATTACCTCTTGCGCATTTGTTACCAGCTCGCCGCCAGAGTCGGCCGAGTACTCATCTGGTGTAAACTGGGCTTTAGTCTTTTGCATTGGTCGGCAATTTGTGGGCCCGACAGCGGTCTCTATGCCTCTGTGCGGGCCTTGTTCTCTTCAGAGTTGCTCGGGCTGAATAAATACCTTAGCCAACTGCATCTTATTTCTGTCTCAACTGTGATGGATGAAAATCGATCTACTCTATATTGATTGCACTATTTGTGCAGTTGACTTGAAACATGTTCACAATGTAACGCAAATTTCATGAATGTTTTATTACTCATGAATGCTGTTTCTAATTGAGGAATTTGAAGAAATTGAAGTGACTTTTTTCTTTCAGTATCAAGGGGATGAGAAACTAGACACTGACATCCCGACAGATTTTGAAGGCAAATTATTTCGCACTAGTTTTACAAAGGTGTTATGGGTCATTTTGCAACCGTTTTTCTACGCTTGTCGACCGTTCTTTGTCTATCCAAAGCCACCAACGTTGCTCGAATTGATTAATTTGATAGTTCAAGTGGCTTTTGACGTTGGAATCTACTACCTTTGGGGTACGTTGTTTTGTATTTTCTCTAACTCCGTGTTTGTGTAGAGTACTTGACTTTCCGGAAGAATAATAGCAATATTTGTCCGTTATACACTAGGCACTGGAGGAAGCCAGAAAATTGATATGAAAGATGAAAAAAACTGTCTCTGGCCAATACCCCAAAATCGTCGCATTAGTGTAGTGTCTGTGCAGTCTCTGCATTAGAACTGTGCAGTGGACGGGGCTCTAATGACCTTGTAGTTGATGGGCACATATTTCAAATGATGCATGATTCAACTTTACAACTGATGAGGCATTTTTGCATTGCTATCCCCATTTCTATACTGCCAGTCCAACAGCTGCAGTCTAATTTGCAGTTGACTAAACGTCTGAAGATAGGACATTGTCTAAGTGGCAGTAGAGGACCTAATGTAATTGCTATCTGATTTATACTAAGGGATTCTGAATATTTAAAAATATTTCGGGCGCACTTTTTTGAAGTGTTCCTCCCTGGATCCGCCTCTGCTTACAGAGCATCCCACCTAATGCATAATAGTCAGGTCTCGGAGTTCTTACCTTTCACTTCCGTCTGTTTTTAACCATATCCCTGCCTCCCCTCGCACATTCCCACCACCTGCCGTCCAGTTTGCGTTGACCTACCTCTGCCCTCTCTGATGGACCTAACAAGTTCTTTCTCCTATACTTCCACACTTACTGCTGTGTCCATCTAAGTACAGTCCTCTGCCCTCCTCGCAAGCCTTCGGAGAAAGGTTGCAGCAGTTACATTATGGGGCCCATGTGCATTATTGTTTTTATTTTTTCCGGAAATGCAGTACCTGTCCTTTTAATATACTGTATTTGTAAGCATGTTTGAATGTAATTAATAAATGTAAAATTATGCAATTATTGATTTATGTGTAGGTGAGAGGGTCACGTTGGCCTTGTTCCCACACTTAATAATCTTCTTGGCGGCCTTGTCTCTCCGTCATTTGCCCTTAGTTGTTTACCAACCCTTGCCATACAACTGTCATGCGTGTTCTAGCTGCCTCCTTTTTCTTAAAATCCTTGACCTTCTACATTTCTTGAATTTCCGTCAAGTCTTGTGTAATATTCCGTATATTTCACGGTTAATTTTTCTGGCAGGTTGAGACTAAGTTTTTGACAGACATGGCATACTGACATTGAATACGGTATGCGTTGTTAGCTTGTACTTATTTTTGTGAGATCATCCGTCCATGGTCTGCTACTTTTGAACCACTTGCAAAGCTGTAAACAAATTTGAAGCCTGTCAAGCATATCAGATATGCTCATGTCCAAATTGAGTACTGGGTCATTGCACTGCTTAATTTTACATTACGCCATCCTTTTTTTAATGGTATATATAAAACCTTTCTTTAAATGACCTTCAAAATTACAATCGTAGTTGCAAGAGGGAAATCCGTCCTCGTTGTCCACCCCTCCACCCATTTTTTTTTCTAAAATAGTGACAAATTTCTGCTGACCTGTCTGTTAATAAAATTTTTATCTTGAAGATTAATTAAGTCGAAACGATATAATTATAGGAATATCAATTGGCTGGGTGCAGATTTGTTGTGCTGCGTTTATTATATTAGCACTGCAACTTGTGATTTATAGTGTTGCAATTTTTCATTAAAAATTATCTTACAATTAAAACGACTAGTTTAGAAGTTCCTGGATGAAGCACGAGTGCAGAGCCCTATTTTTGTAATTTATTGTTGCAGTATCATTATTATACGACAACAGCTTACGGTCGGTCGTTAAAGACATTCTGGGAATTGATGTTATAACCTTGATCTTTGATGTACTGGGTGCAAATTATTGTCGCACGTATACATCCAATTATTATTTAATATACTCGAACGATCCAAGTTATTGAGTTGTGGTAGTTGACATAACGTGAACATTTTAGGGGATGTACTGTAGTTTTTATCCGTTGTTTTCAACAACGATAGATCTAGCATATTTATCCCAGCAGCCCTCGAGAGTTTCGGGGTAACGAAAGGCTGGTAGTATTTTAGGTACTGTATTTAATAATCAGCGATGACCTTTATTCCCCTCAAAGAGGATTGTCAATTGAAAGTCTGCGGAGATCCAAATACTGTAATGGGTTTCAACATTGAGGGAAAGATTCATTCCGCGGATGGAAGGAAGTAGGAAACTGCCAGCCAAAACTAGGATGCAAAAGGGTTAGGGGCAAAGCGAAGCGACAGTGGCATCGGTAAAGCAGTGCAAGTAATAGTAGTTAAGATGACCAAGGGTAATGATGGGGTAAATAGGAACATTATTCTTGAAATGTGAATATTTACTGCTTTGTGCTTAGGCTGACTTCACACTAAACGAACCTAAATCAATCCAATCAAGTTAAATCTAATTTCTAGTCTCCTTGCCTTCCCACTAAGTCAAACTTCACAATTAAAAGTCCCACGTCTATCGTGTCTGGTGTTGGTTCATGAATGACTGAAGGCAGAAGATTCTGGCAAGCCAAATCATGTAAACCTTGAATCAAGATGGATTGAATTAAATTCGACTGGTGTGAAGGCAGAAACTGATTCTGGGCAGATTCGTTTGATGTGAAGGCGGCCTTAGTGGTAGGGTGCATGAAACGCGAGTCCATAGTTGCAAGTTTGTCTGACCCTGTCATTAGAGAGAAAAGAAATTAGCAATAATGCTTTTAGTAGCTTTGTGAAATATATGAATATACAGTACGTAGTATATAACTTACATAACGTTTGACTGTTGCATTATAATTTGGGTATTAAATCAAATTTACTTTTGTTGTTCGTTATCCTCAGGTGTCAAGCCGTTGGTTTATCTGATAGGAGGATCTTTATTAGCTATGGGATTTCATCCTGTAGCTGGACACTTCATATCGGAACATTACATGTTCAAGTTGGGATACGAGACTTACTCGTACTATGGTCCACTTAATTGGGTTACTCTCAATGTTGGCTATCATATGGAGCATCACGACTTTCCGTATATAGCTGGATCTAGATTGCCACAGGTAAGTTCGCCCTGTTAAGATATCATTGTTAACCGTGGACGCATTAAATGGGTTGGTGTAATTGACCTTATTCTGGAACGCGATAATAGAGGAGAACGTCTGCTTTGCATTTTGGCTCGCAATTTTAGTTACAAAAATGTTCTCCGCCAGCCGTTAGAGAAATTCTAATACTGTACTTTAATCAGCCTTGTAAAGTTTTATGAAACTTCATGTTACCTAGAAGAACCATTGGGATGAAGTTAAGAAAAGCAAGGGAAGTCCTATATGGTCGGATGGTCCCAATAAAGCTGAAGGGGTAGTTCTACAGGACAGTGGTTAGGCCAGCCCGCTATGCCATATGGATCCTATCGTTGGACAGTAAGAAAGAACCATGAAAGTAGAACGATAGTAGTAGAAATACGTATGCTGCGGCACATGTGTGGGGTGTCAAGGGCTGATAGAATTAGGAGTGACTATATTAGGGGTAGTTTGGGTTTGGGGGAAACGTTTCCAAAAAGATAAAATAGATTGATGTGGTATGGGCATGCTGTAAGACTACAAGAGGGGGACCTGGTGTAGGCCTATCAAGGGAATGCATGTTACCGCAAGCAGTCAGGGTAGAAGTCCAAAATTGTGCGCATGTCCATGACTGAATTAGAATACGTGATGTGTTAAAACTGTTCTTGTGTTTTATGTACCGTCTGTTGCATATGTCTAGTACTTATTTCAAAAGCATTAGTCAAACAACTTAAAAGGTTTATCGTTTAGGTTACATGACCTCCACCTCAATTTGTTTAGTGTGCGGATCGTTTGATATAGTAATTGATTTTTTTTTTATCGAAGGTTAAAAAAATAGCTGCGGAATATTATGACGACTTGCCGTATCACACATCATGGGTGAAAGTAATATACGAATTCATCAATAATCCTGATATTGGACCTTACAGTAGAGTGAAGAGGAAAGCGGTCACTAGGCCAGTTGAAGATTCTAGTGTGCAAAGTCATAAAGATTAAAAAGAGAGAAACTATCGAAGGATTAGTACTTTTGCAGTAGGAACAGTAAGGATATTAATCAATTACCATTACGAAATTCCTTCGGACCTTAATTTTACTTGTATAATAATGTAGTTTCCAAAATTTGTTTACAGATTTTGATGAAGATGGCGTATAGGATTTTTATGCGTCAACATTGCATTCTGTTGGGGGTAATCATCCATGCGTCTCCCCAGATATTGACTATTATAAATCATTTGGCCGTTACGTGGATGTGTTTAGTATCTTGTCCTCTACTGACGATCTACTACTAGAAACAATGACGTTTATTTAACGTTTTTCCAATATCTCCCCTTCACTTGTGGAACTTCACGGTACGTGGAGAGTCAGGTAGGTAGTCATGGAGTGATTAGTGGTGCGGCGGTGGGGAAGGGGTTGTGAGTTAGATTGACTGTAGTTGTATAAATAGAAACTAAATTATTGTGATAATCATTTTCTGATATTCCTGCTTTACTGATAAGCGGGTATATTGTGTTATGGGTGGTCTTCCACACTTTGAGTTTAATCTTTTTTTATCTTGAAATAACTAACTGGATTTTGATGAAATAACTGGACACCTGCTGCTTTAGACCAACCGTTTTTTAGACAATACTTCTCATTTAATTTTCATGGTGACCCACCAATGAAATTTTATTCTTCAAAAGTGTATGATTACAGGTGAGCGCCAATTATCCGAAACTTCAGTTGTCTAAACAGCCGTCGGAAAAGTTTCCGGGACGAAAAATCTCATTTAGAAAAATTAGGGATTATTTTTTTATTGTGAATAGTATGTAATATTGCACTACCACACTAACATTTCATTATAAATAGCATGCTGTCTGGTGATTATTTTGCTTTATTTCCCTTAAGGTTCACTGCAACCAGTCCTAGTTTTTTATCCCATTTAATTATTAGTCGAACTATCCATACAACCCTAGGTCATATTTAAGTCGGACAATCAGCACTCTACTGCAGTTTTCTAAATTACTAACCGCCTATGTCCAATTTACTTTGTATATGGCTCGATCCCTCTCAAGAAAAGTTGCCGACCTTCGATCTCCAATATTTGTTCCTGGCCAGGACCCGTGCTCTTGGGTCTTCATCGCCCGCCTGCAAATCTCAAATAAGCACCCTTGCACGTTATTTTGAATAATGTTTAATATATCTGTAATTGTGGAAACATTGAAATGGCGTCCTTCCCGTTATGGCGCACGCCTGCAGTGCAGGTTCTAAAGGCCAAATTCCGACGGCCCTGCTTCTGATGATGCTTTTATGGAATTTATGTTAATAAATGTCTAAATTAATGACACTTTCTCTACAAATGATATTGTTGTGGTGTTTTCTGCTTAAAGTTCATTGTGATCATCCTTAATTTTTTTTTTTTGAAATTCCAAATGCGGTATTTTTATGTATTCACAAGGCTCATCGCTCCTAGACCAAATTCTACTGTAAATAAATGCGGCTCGTAAGGCCACTGTAAGTATAATTATCGCAGTAAGAGAAAGTCTACAGTACTATGCATTGCACCGGGTATACTTGTGGAGTGACAAGGGTGGATAATTTTAAAACGACTATACTGTATTTAGAGGTAGTCTAATCCGGTAAACATTACGGAAAAGGGGAGAGAATAAATGAGATGGTGTGGGCATACTCTTGAGAAGGAGGCAGGATGTGCCGATTAAGTCCATCTCGGGTCTTTAAGTTGTACGAAACAGATGAGGTGAAGTTAGTGCAAAGAGAAAATGGAAGTTACACAGCGGGGGACAGGATTGCACTGTGGTAGGGTTCTTGAGGAACCTGGTTGGGAATCATTAGGAATGATGGCAATATCAGGAAATAGAAACGAAATCGCCTACGAACTGGAAAAAAAGTATTCCAATCATAACATCCGTACTGTATGACAAGGTAAAAAATTCTTTCTTTTTTTCTGGTTTATGACAGTCTCCTTGTTGACGTTTTGATGGTTTGATGTACAGTATTTGTTTGATCTAAATTTGTTTTTAAAATCTAAAGCAGTACTGATCTAAAGTTACAGGTTAACAATCACTGTATTAATATAGGAAAACTACCATCTTTTGCCATGTTGAAAAACTCGTCAACCATAACGTGAACAGTTGCGTGTTCTGGTTGTAACTTTGATCATCCTTCAGGGCTTAAGGATTAAAAATACAGGTAGGATATTGGCCTATCCCTTGTACTTCTACCTATGCGCAAAACTTGGCCAGATGCCACATCGCTGACAAAAGCCATTAAAACGGAAACTAGGTGATATGTATGCTGACGCTAAAGTTATAGGGTCGATTTCGACAATTTAGGGTCTTAAGTCGGTCAGCCAGGATTACCTAACCCGCTGTCTTCAAACTATATTAACCGGAATTATGATAATTCCGTGGAAGAATGTTGGCTGTCATCCCCTACAGACTGATTCTGATCGTAAGAGAAAAAAGATTGTGAACTCCTGTTCTAAGTGCCCCCCTCCCTTCTAGCAGGGGCGGTACCTATTAGTCCCGCTGTAATCGGGAGAATACGGGCGAACTGTAGGATAGTGTTTTTTTTATATATTATCCCATTGGGACATATGAGCGATCTGTTGACTTATTATTATACAACCGGTTGTCAACCTTCTTATTTATTGTCTATTTTTACTTCATTACGGCATGAAACCAGGTTCGTGCACCTGGGAATTTTTCTTCTAGTAGGAAAAGGGGTGCTTTTACCTTCATGTGACAAGGTAGATGCACCACGGGGCCAGTTCTACATCCCATCCGACGAAAGGCCGCTTGGGATTTTCTATCTCGTCAGAAAGTAAACATGAATATTGATTCGGCACAGAAAGAGACATGCAAAGGATCCCTTGCGTCGAGTCTCGGGCCCTATGCACTCATTAGGGCTCTATTACAATTATTTACTTCGTCAGTTGCAACCTTGCGTGATTTATCATCATAACGTATATTTTATTATAATTTGTGTTGCGGATAAGTTATTTTTGTAGGCTGACGTAATGTCATTAAGTTATATAATTTTTGTCAGGTTGTATAAATAAGCCCTTTTTTGATGGTTTAGTAACCCGGTAATATTTGTGCTATTTTTATAAAGTGCGTAAGAAATTACCAACTTGACCTGCCTCGGTGGCGCCATAGATAGCGTACACGCTTTACTGCGCCAGTGGTTCCAGGTTCGAAATGCTTCTTTCGAGCGAGAGAGAAGCCACGAGTCTCTTGTGTCCATTCAGAGGGACAAGATGGGTACCCGACCCTGCCATAGGCGGGAAAAGGATTAGAAGTTGTTTGTTTTTAAATTACCAGACCTCGCCTGCGTCATTAGATGAAATCACCTTGTAAAGTTTTCCTACCCAACTCATAATTAAAAGAAACCTCTTTATTGTGGACTTGTGGCCAAGTGTGTAGACTCGCTGAACTCACTTCGTGTTCCCTCTAAGCTGCGCGGGTGCGCGCGCGCTCAGAACGGCCAGATGTCCCGCGCACGTCTGGTGATGACACAAGCATGGGGAATGCAGTTTGTTCACACGCGGGATTAGCACTCCGCGCACTTAAAATTACGTTTGCACATAAGGCTTGTTTCCTTAGAGGGAACATTGGTCACTTCCCATCTGTGGCGACATGATAGTGCCGCCGCCTCTTTAGCACGTGTACGAGTAGGCTCAGCAAAATTTCCCAGAATCTATAAATTATTCAATAGCTTAGAGAGTACAGACACCGATGTTAGGTAGGTAAGTAAATCCAACACCTCTAATATGTTTTTTAGGTCCTCTTGTTTAATAGACCCACTATTATCCCATTTATAAGCACTTTGGTAACCTCATAACTTTGCTTGACCCTTGAGCTCATGTTGCAGGTTTAATAGCAGCCAAGATCAGTGTTATTCAGAAAGTGAGCTTTCCCTCGGACATGAAATTAGACCCTGGCCCAGTCCAGCGTGGAACCCTTTCTACATGAAGTACAAGTAAAAGGTCCCCCCAGACGTTCGGTTAGTGAATGGCCACATAGGCCTAATCTCAAGTATTACATGTATTTCCTCTCGCATAAACCCATTAAAGTGGTTATTAGGTATATGTTTTAATGTAAATTTAGAAAGTTACAATTATCTTAGTGATAAAATTTACATTTTAGCGTCTGAAATTAAACTTCTTTTACATACTGTATCTACAGGTTTATTAATACGACCAAATAATCAAATCCTGAATATTGGAAGTATAGCTTAAGAATCATTATAATCGAACATAATGACTCAGAAAGGCCCTCTTAAAAGTAACAGATTTTCAGTACAGCACTTTAACCACATGTTTTTACGTAGGTAACAACAGACTGACATCCTTCAAGGTGCCCAATGAGGAAGAGAACAGCGGTTGAATTCAGGCCGCCTGCATTTCATACTTCCTCAGCTTGCAGAGTACAATAATAACGATAGCGAATGTACAGTAAATATAGAAAGTAAGTACTTAAAGCTTAAGTGCCACAAACAAGTTTCTTCTTAATAGCCATATTTCTCATTGAGTTTCGTTCGTCCATCACCACTTTGATCTAGGATTACAAAAATACAATGGTAAATTATAGATAGACATAAATCTTTTCAAATGTAAATTGCGTTTACCGTCTGGCGGTAGCCACATTGCATAATTTGGGTCTGAACTGTCATAATCATATTTCTTTTGTTTTAATTTTCTGGAGTTCTACAAAAAAGATGTGTTATGCTACATCATTAACAGTTATTCATATAATGTGACGGATAAATATTGGAAATAAATTCAAATAATACGTACTTTTGAATCGTCTTTAATAATTGCTTGCAATGCACCAAACGTACCCTTTTCCGGACTATCATTACAGGATTGGGGCTTGTTTACCCCTACATTGCTATTTCGTATGGCGTCGGCGTCTTTTGAGGTTTTTTCACTTTCATCGTCTTTACATATATCAACAACAACGTCCACTTTTTCTGTAAGTGTGGGGCTCTACATAAAGATTGTTATTAAACTTGTTTTTCAGCACAGTAATCTGGTTATTGTCATATTTTATTACTTGAATATCGCTTTTCGGACTGGCACAAGGTTCTATCGGCGACTCCAGCGTTTTATCAAAATTATCCGAGTCATCCAAACTTGACGTTGATTCCGTTGTTGCAAGTGGATTCTCAATAATAGGCTGTTCTATGTTAGTCAGTGGCTTTAAAAACGACGATCTATTATGAAATATTGATGTAGCTAAAAATTTTATAAAAATCTGATAAGTATATGGTCAGTGCCGGATTTACCACTAGGCTAAGTAGGCTAAAGCCTAGAGCAGTGGTGGCGAACCTTTTTTTAAAGACGGGTCACTATGAGACAAAAAGAACCAAAAAGTTGTCCACGGGTCAGGTGGAAGCACTATTTAATTTTATGAATAAAAAAAATATGATTAATAATGAATGAATTAGTTCATTAAAGCAGCAAATAGAGAACATCATCATAATACCCTTATCCCGCCTGTAGCAGAGTGGGATCTGCAGGTTCTAGCCCGCCAGGTCCACGTCCACCTCACACACTATGAGATGATAAACTAGATATGATTCTCGTTCGGGTCACTTAAAATTGCATGGTGGGTCACAGGTTCGCCACCACTGGCCTAGGGCCTCAACATTTAGCGGGCTTCAAAACTTAAGAAAAGGGCCTCAAATTTGAAATAGCCTAGGGCCTCTCAATATCTAAATCCGGCACTGTATACGGTACAAGGATGTGTGCTACATACGTACTTCGTTATGTAGGGCAACATCGCTGGTTTCGTAATATTTACAAGTTTTTGAAGTTTTCGTTCTTCTGACTTCAACTGTGAAAGGTGAATCTTTAATCTGGTTATTTCTTTTTTATCTAACGTAGTTATATTTCTAATTGTTAACATGTAGGCATCTAAAGAATCTGTTTCTTCTGCATCTTGCTTCGCTACTAAAATAACATGAAATAATCACTTCTAACAATCACCTGGGATTTATCTCGTATCACAAAGTTCATACCTTGATCTCTCTGTTTCTTCAGTAGCTCTTCGATGTCTTCAATTTCTTTTAAAACTTTATTATACTTTTCCAACTTAATTTATAGAATAATATCATTAGCGTTCACGTCAAAAAACAACAATGAATTTGCTCTAAATGAAAATTATTTTCTTACCAATGACTCGTAAGTTTCCGCTTTGCTACTGTCTTTTCCAGACCGTTGTATTCGCTGTAGTCGCTTTCGTTCAATAGTTCCAGTTTGATCTAAATAAGTATCTTCATCACTATCATAGAAATCATTTTCTTCCCAATTTCTTTTCTTCCGCTTTCGACTCTCTGTATGCGCTTTACGCAAGACACCATGACGATCTAAAATGCGGCATGCTTCTAAAGCACACGCAACTACAGCCTCTTTTTTCTTTCCTTTGACAGAGGCCTCTGCATACATCGTTCCACCAGATGGTGTATCTAGAGGGAGTCTGATAATAAAAAGAGTTTATGAAATGCGTACTAAATACCTACTTTAAGAAAACGGTATGAAGCATTCTTTCTGCAGACATTCTAGGTATGTATCATAAGGATACACCGCATGAAAACAACAAGAACTTACTCTATTCGACACAAGAAGTGAGCAGGTCCTTTCTCTTCTACAGCATATTCCAATTCATAGCCTTCTCGTTCAAACCAGCCTCTAAGAGTCTTCTTGGGATCCTCTATATAAAGTTCTTCATTCAATGGTTGAGCACTCAGTGCAAAAGGATTTTCACTATAATTGTCCTCCTCAGTAGCGTCCTCTCCTATCAATCGAAAGATGCTCATTATAAGTATGTATTAACTTATGCTTCGTTTTTTAAATCATAACTAACCCATTCCCCAATCAATTCCTTCATCTTCATCTTCTTTTTCTACTTTTGCTTTGGCTTGTTCCTGTAGCCTCAACATATGCTCTTCCTCCTGCTTCTTTCTCTCTTTGATCTCCGTAACTGTCAGTTCAGATTCTTCTTCCTCGTCGTCAGGAGGACCTTGTAAAATGTACGTTCGAGAACTGCCACCAAACTTTAGCATGTGACCAACATGTAGGCGGTAGTAAGACCTAGGTCTTACGGGACACTTATTCAACTGTGTCCCGTGAGTACTTTCCAAGTCATATAAATAAAATCCAACTCCTTTGTCTTTTTCAGCTTGTGCACGATACTGAATAATGGCATGATGACGTGATATGGATGGATGGTCCATCGCAATATCACAAGATGGAAGGCGACCACATATTGTTAATGGGCGTGAGCTCAAAGAGATGGTTTCTAAAATTACTCCTCCTTTTAGAACTTCAAAACTATAAGATTTTGATGGCATGCCACTCCATTCTGGCACTTCATAAGGTATTGCAGCAGAGTTAGTGTCAGAAATGTCTGCTGGAGGTTTCTGAAAGTTGCGGTTCTCTGTTACAGTATCACATACATTAGAAGAGGGCTTTATCTGCGGTACACTTCCATCTCCGTCAACTCTGTCTTCTAAATTAGAATTCACATCAGAAGGGATACTCGCGTGATTATCAGCTGATGATGCTCCTTTTACCTGCTTAGATAATTTGTGAGCTGGGGCTGTAAATGGTACCTTAAACACAACAGTTTCCTTCTGTTCTGTACATGATTGTGATTCACATAACGGATCAATTCCAACAGATTTATGTTCATGCACATCGTCTAACTGTGCATTGGCACTAATAGTATTATCATTACTTTGACTCATTGTATAAATTCATCTACTCCGTCTTCTAAGCACAGCTTGAGGATTTACAGACGGGTACAATATATTAAACTGCAATTCAAAAAAAAATGTAAACAAGTGCCTCCAACACGCCGTGCAACAAAAATTCTTACATTACTACCGAGCAGCTACTGAGTCGGTTGATTGGAGCGTTGTTTGTTATAGTCATCTCCATATTTGAACTGTAGAATAGTCTAATAAGTTTGATCGAGGACATTTGTTGAGAAGATTAATTTTAACTCATGTTTGTGATAAACGAAATGGAGCCGGAAGATATCGAAATAGGAATGAGATTGATTGTCGATGCCAATTTTGGTACTGTAAAGTATGTGGGCCCAGTTCCACCAACAGAAGGTTTGTTACAGGATGATGGAGTTTTCATCAAACTGTTTCTCTGATGATTGTAGGTTTGTGCTACTGTATATCTTGACTGGAATTATAGAAATGCAATCATATACAGTATGAAGTAGTGTGATTTCATTCTACAAATAAAGTAGTTATGGAGTGGCATATTACTGCAGTTATCTTGCTAATCCTTGACCTTTTATGAAGTGCATATATTTCTCAAGTATGTTATCTTTGTTAATTTTAGACAGGTTTTTCCAATCTCGTGAATGAAATGTGATTCGACCCATTACGAGCTCTCCTACACTTAAAGCGATGCCAATTAACTCTATTGGCAAAGGTTTTTTGCTTCAACATAAGTAACCTGTAAAGGGGTTATGAATGAAGTATTCCTTCTTTGACGAGACTTGCCATAGTTTGACGAGTATTTTTTCGGAAATTGATAGCCCAAGTAGTCGACGCAATCGTACTTTGTTTTTGTTCCCGTTGTTAAATAGTTTAACGATTTTATTATAGTCTTATGCAGTTTTCTGTAGTCTGTGTTCTTAACATATTTATTGGATCTGTTATAGTTATTCAAGTACAGTAGATTATTTGGCACATTAGAAGCACTGTTTCTTAAATCCTGTAATGAAAGCAAGATTCGATAGCTATCACCAAAATGGCAGTCGTATAATCTTCTGGAGACTAAAACACCTTTTTTTGTTCTTTATCATTTATAAGGTATTTGGCTGGGTGTTGAGTGGGATGATCATTCTAGGGGAAAGCATGATGGTACATTCGAAGGTGTGCATTACTTTAAAACGAGGTATACCAAAAGTTAAGATTCGTTCTAAGACCCAGTAATTCATTTCTTAACACATTTAACATAATCATTTGTTTTACAAGCTCTCCAACATCGGGATCCTTTATTCGACCTAAAAAAGCTGATTTTGGCATTAAATGTGCACAAGCTATTTATGAAAAATACTGCGAAAAAGAGGCGATAGCAGCACATCAAGACTTCATTTTTATGAAAAACAATGATATATTACCCATTGACTTTGTTGGTATGGAGAAAATTGCAGCTAAACAGAGGTTAGTAACTATTTTTCAACTGGCTCTATATATTCGATATGTTATTAATTATTATTACCAAATTTAATATCAAGCCAATTAAATAATCTCCGAGAAATTAGCATCAGCAACATGAAAGTCAGTAAGGCCGGTGAAGAAAATGAATTATCATCAGTGCCGAATATTATTGAATTGGATTTATCGAAAAACCTTCTTAACTCTTGGAAAGAGGTTGCAAAAATAACACAGCAGTTAAGATATTTAAAAATTCTTAATGTCAGGTAATTATTATTTGTAAAACGTTGAAATGCTTTCATATTGTTTCTTTTCTGACATTTCTTTGATTTGATTTAGCTGTAACCGATTAGCTATACCTGACACTCCAGAAATGTTACAGTTGTCATTTCATAAATTAGAAGTTATTATTTTAAATCATATGGATTACACTTGGGATCAGGTACAAATTTTTTTTTACATTACTTACTGTATTCCATATACTGTCTTTGATGCGATGTTTTTCCAGTGACATTTATATTAAACTTTGAATTGCAGATTCTTAAATGCTCAAATATGTGGCCAGAAATTAAGCGGATGACAGTTACTTTTAACAAAATTAGTTCAATCACTGTTCCTACAGATGGTCACTTCAGATATTTAGAATATCTTGACTTGGAAGGAAATTGTATTAAAGACTGGGCTGAAATTTTGAAACTAGGACACTTGCATGGGTAAGAGAACTTCTGTTATTTGTTTGGCTGGTTTTATTGTGATCTTTCTCCTCTGTACTGAACACGTTTGAAAGAACCTATGTGCACGCAAAGAAATCTTTATTGATATTTTACACACTTTAGGATGTTTTGATTTGTTTTTTTATAGATTGAAGCTTATTAATCTAAAGGGAAATGGTATTAGTAGTGTTTATTTTACGAATGTTCAATCCAACGGTAAAACTACAGCATTTCTTAGTTTGGAAACTATAATTCTGCAAAATAATGAAATAAGTAAGGTAGTACCATTGATTATTGCTTTTTTAGACATTGAATCGCTTCCGTAGTTAATTTTAATTAACTTTATTGTTTTTAAGTGGGTTGATATAGACGAAATGGACAAACTGATGTCATTAAGTAACCTTGACTTACAGAATAACCCAATATGGAACCTGGATAAGCGGGAGACTATTTGGCAACTTGTCATTGCTAAAATAGCCGGTCTTAAAAAATTAAATAGATGCAATGTAATTATTTTTTGAATAGTAATTAATTAATGATTAGCTATGTAATATATTTAGTAATTTTTTGCATTATTTGAAAAAAAAAAAAAGATTTCATCTAAAGAAAGAAGAGATGCCGAATTGGATTATATTAAGAAATATGGAAAAGAGTGGTTAGAAGTTACAAACGTTGGGGGAGATTCGAAGATTAATTTTATTCGACATCATCCTCGTTACTGTGATTTAGTCAAAAGTAATATTAATTAATTGAATTTTGTATGACCAACAATTATTATGTCTTAATACCAGCATTCATTATTTAAGAATATGGTGCTGCTGAGGAGTCAGAGCTGCAAATAGAATCAAGTGCTCTTAAAAGTAGCCTTATTAGTATCCTTTCATAAAGGGAAGACATTCCTCGTGCATTCCCCTGAACGGGATAATAGCTATCAACGAAATCCATTCTATTTATGTAGCAATAGTACTTTGAGTAACTAGTGATGTAACTAATCGCAGGCGCCTTTGAATTATTTATTTTAGCTTTTTAACAGTAAATAATACCACGATTTTCAGTCTTCTGACTTTAAGACGAGAAAATATCCAAATTACTTATCAAGGATCTTTCAGTCATCTTAGTATTTCGCATTCATTAATACCTGCAACTTTTACTGCTATTAATAAGTAATCACTCCATTTGAATTTACATTTCAGAAAGTTGCTAGAATCTAATACAATGTTGACTCTTTAATTAAGATTCAGAACTTAATCTGCATTGCCCCCAACTATGCAATAGTGAACCAGTAATAAAAAAGCTTCCAGGTGAGCAATATATACACTTCTTGAAAGTAAAGGAATGGACAATATTAATTTTATTTATACATTTATTTCTATATGTATTTATGTATGTGTATAGGAACAATGACTGTTCAGAAATTAAAAGGATTAGTTCAACGATTATTTAGCCAAGAAAGTAAGAATATTGCACTTAGTTGCTCATCAAGCAAGGTAAATATATGACACAACAGTGAAACTGAAAATGAGCACATTGTTTCTGTTCCTTTAGCATGTTCTTGTTTTTTATTAGAAACCGGATCACGTGGTAGAAATGAATAACGATTTGCGAGAACTTTCATTTTACGTCGAAAATGACGATCACATTCTGGTAACATTGTAAACATTTGAATGTTATATGCATTGCAGCTCTGTGGTAATGATACCAGATATCTATCTAGTCATAAGTGCACCTGTCCTACAAAAATAATGCTATATGTAATTGTAATTTGTATTCTTCGTTTACCATGAACGGGTTGTTTGGTAAAATGCCATTCAATTTGTAGAATACTTCAGGTGGCTAGGTTATCTTGCTTATGTATAGTGCGATTTGTGAAGAGTTTAGGATATACATGAACCGAGAACTAGAATTTAATATAGTGTTATAAATATTTTATTACGTAGACGGGGACATAGTTAATAATATGATGCATAAAACGTTTATGAAATTAATTTGTCGTCCAAAATATTTTTGCCCAACTTTTTCAGTTCATGGCAGGGTGGTCGGATACATAAGAGTACCTGGAAAAAGACTGAAATGGGCAGGATAGAGGCGAGAGTAAGGAGGACACTGATGGTTTTATGGTAAACTAGATAAATAAAAGAAAAGTGAAGAACATGTAGAAATACAGTGCGTCTAAATTTTACCCCGAAAACTTACACTTGTGACATTCGTCCCCTTTAGGAAACGTTTTTATACTGAATCTTAAGTTATAGTCTACTAATGTCACTCAATAAATTGGTGTACTATACGTGGAATTTTATATACTTAAACGTACCGAATAAAAGAACTACATTTGATTATTATTACCATGGTGAAAGCTGCCTACAAGCCTTCGTAGAAATTTAAGGGGGTAATTGATATCATGACTTGAAATAATGGATTATTTAATACTACTGCTAGCAACATTGGACATGGGAACTGGAAAATTTTATTCTCTTGATAAAATTACATTATAAAATTCGAAACAAACAGCTGTACTTCTGCATATCTACAAACAACTTCACAACTGAATGTCACGTATTACAGTAAGACATTGCAGTTAAAATTATGACATGAATTTAATGAACATGGATTATACCAGTTGAACATAGAAACTTAATCAAATTCTGTTTAAAAATTTTAAAACAAAAAACCGATAGGTTCCTTGGCTATTCCTCAATAGAGTAGTAAGTACCCTAAATATTTGGCACGTTATTAGAAAACAGTACAAAATCAATTTCGGGAGTAGGTATTGAGTTAACATTTAGGATGATAAAATTCAACGTTAGGTACCTAATTCGATGTAGCGTTTATTAAGTAGTTATGCTCACTAGTATTAATTATTCATTCACAAGAAAACGTACAACATTTTAAGAATTACATTGAAATCCTCTTTGCAATTATAGTAGAACATATAAGCGGATGGATTGCTTTCAATTTATGTGTACAGGGAAGTTACATTTACAATTGTCTACAAGAGTAAAAACCAATTGTGAATGCTCATTAGGTATTGTCAGTGGTGTCATCAATCACTAATTCAAACTCCTTGGCCCCATGACGTCAAATTGCTTTTTTTGTGCGAATTGAGAAATATAAAAGCATCTTAAGACACAAATTGATCAATTTTTTTAAGGATATTATCATCAAAAAAGCGGATCAAATTCTGAGTAGTAAGAAAAAAGTTATAGCCATTAGTTGGCATTTTATAAAACAACCATGAATTATTGTGTATTATCATCATAAAAAGGAAATTAATACATTAAAAACAAGTAACTCAAGTACAAAACTTCAGTTTTAATGATAAGTATATGAATATATATATATATGTTGGAAATACTCTACGGCAAGTATCTTATTTTACAATTCATTCTCAGGGTCTCACGTATAAGTATTTCTTGGACAGACTATACAAATGCACAATACAGCCTCATTATTACGTTTCCAACATTCGGAGATTTCACAAAGAGTTATCAGTCTTATCTGTGTAATCTCGAAGAGAAACTTGAAGTGCTACTGGAGTCAACCACTCTCGTGGCAAACAACGTTGAAGAAATGGAACACAGGAACTAAAGTAAGCTAATCTGTTCACCCACGTCGGAATATCTTTACCACACAAAATCTAAAAAAATAGAACATAACTTTCAACATGGCAGGCCACACCTGAGCACCTATGATAATCTCCAAAAATAGTTACAACAATGTTAACGTCACAAGATTCATACAACTTATGCTTATTGCTTACCTGACTTAAAGCTCCTGAATAATGATTGCAATTTTTATTCATCAAATGATACTTATCACCACGAAAATCCTTTCCCATTTCTATAACTATCCGTTTTACTTCATCTTCTGTAAAGTCAGTGTAACCCAGATGTACAGATTGCCTAAAAGATAATACTAATAAACATAGGACATCTGAATTTTTAAACACAGTCCTAGTTTAGTTCTATGAACAAACTGCGCCAACTTTCACTTTCTATGTAGATGAAAAATATGAATGATATTGTATACTTTTATTTCGAACGAAAATTGTAATGATGGTCTCGTGCTAATCATAAAAGTAGCAACTATAGCAAACATCAACATTATACCCTCTTACTCACCGGATAAGTACACAATTTGGGGGCTACCTAATGTATTAAAACCACATTAGGTAAAATTCAGGAAATAGAGAATGACAAAAAAAATCTTTCATACTTTGCCCTTCATACTTTCAGTATCTGACACCCGGTTTATTACGAATACTACCCACGTAACTTACTTAAATTTGAATTGTTCGCCCAAATCTTCGGCATCTCGCGGAACGATTTCAAATATTCCAGAGAATGGAAATGGGTGACCTCCATAGGCATATTCTACAGGATAGTTAAGAACTTAGTGAATTATCATTAATAAATAAATAAAACACTTTGTATACCAGACTCTTGATACATACCTGTGCCATAAATTTCCACTCCAGAGTGAAATACACCTAATCCTATGCTTGACGTATATTCATTAATCCAATACTATGCAGAATTATTTTGAGAGTAACAATTAAAAATCTAGCAAACTACAAAAGTTTCACATCGCTTTATACCTACCATATCATAAACATTTAATATTACAGGTTCTCTGGCCATGACCAGTGCCTTAATTTTAACGACAATGTCACGTTCAATTTACCCTAATTCAATAGCTGAGCCGTATAATGAATGACTGACTATACCACCATTATTCACGAACTAAATTTGTAGTACATGTAAATTATTTAAAGTCAATATGAGCAGTTGTACGTATATGCTGCTGTTGAACTCATTACAAAAATTAACGCAATACAATTTCGAGTTTGAAAGTGAAATCAGAAGTGACGAAATGTCCATTACTTTTATCACTACATAACCATTCAACATTATAGCTTCTACATTACATGCTGTATATGTTTGTTAATAACCACCAGCACCAAACAGGTTTCTTGTTTGAGGTGAATTTGATTACCTATTTAAATAAGTTCAATATCATCATATTTCGAAACTACTAATTAGAGAACATTTGTTATTGACAACCGTCGCGCGATAGCTATAGTTAAAAAATTCATCACTGATCTGGTTACGGTGTCTCAGCGGTTTCTCTTTAAGAACGATAATGATGCGGGGCGCTGACAGACAGTACGTTCTTGACAATTGCATTAAACTTTATGGCTCTTATAGAGCGGCTTTAAGGAATTACAAGGAGCCTGTAAGTGTCTGTAATTTCTCTAGAACACTGGGGTTTGCGATATGTACGATAATTATCGTATTTGTATGCTATCGTTCTCAGAAAGACATACGACCTTAAGTGGAAAGTACTTGACTACTACATTACTAATTAATTCGGCGTTTTTTTTTAAGTATACATCGAACAATACCACCATTGAGAGGGGGGGGGTCTCCAAAGGTCTTTATTGGATTAGCCAAGTCAGAAACGATGACTCATAATAGTAAAACTTTTCCTTTCTCCAAATGGAATATATTTGACAACTATCGTGCTTAAAATATAACCTTGGCATTTTAGACGCTTTTCCAAGTGGACAGCGATCAGAAAAGAAAGTTTGAGAAACACTGCAATATGCCACTACAGTAGACAGTTACGCCTTTATCATTTAGTCGTCTGCTATGACTTCACCGTGTAAACGTCATGAAGACCAGAGTAGTAGATAATGTAAATTCAATCACTTTTGGAAGGAACTGCGTCATTGCTGTTTCGGGGTAGTCTCGATCCAGCGACTAATGTACTATGTGATAATCTCCAGTGATATGACAACATGAACATTTTTACCATAAGATTATCTTATTATTAATATTAAAAATTATTATTATTAAATCAACATTTAGGTCCTAAGTTTTGAAATATTTAGTTAACGCGTTTGGGTTTCAGGCAACGTTCACAATGGCGGTCTGCCCCCTGCATAGGATGAGGAAAAGAATGAGGGACGAGATATTAGGGTTTTTATCGATGTGTCTAGGCCGTCGCCTGGAAGTAGGATAGCTTCGCCATTTTGCTAGTCGTTTCGACTATGAAGCATGTTTGAGGTAATTTTAAGACTGCACTCGACGCAGTTTGAAGGCTGAGAGAGTATATGCAGATATTGGCATAACGATCCCATAAGGTAATATATGGTTGAAACACATTTGTGTAGTATACATTTACTTATTGCATCGTCTGCCTAACCGTTATAATATCTAATAAAAGCCTAACATTTCATTGAAATTAATTATAATATGAGAATGGAACAGTTTTAACGTCGAATTTTAGTTTCAAAAATGGTAAAAGTAATTGGTGACTTTGTCTGGATTAATTCGGCAATTAATAAAAGTTTATTAAACAGTATAGGGCTTCATAAAATGCAATCAGTGATGTACAGTATAGTGACAATAACTTTTAGCATTAATGTAATACTAGAATGAGAGTTAGACACAGAGTTACTTCCAGAATATATAATATCTCGTAATAATTACTTTTAATTTTATGGAATATTTAGCGATCGAATCTAAATGTCATGAGAACGATGACTTCATTACATATGTACAAGCGTAAATCGCTTTATACGTTGATTTTTCTGTTTATATTCATGTAGACGACTTAATTACTACTGAGTACAATTGTTTTTTCCCCTTTATCTTTTAAAACTGTTCCTCAAGCAGTAACAGATCACTTTCTTTAATTTCAATGCAGTTAATGAACTGGTATTGTTTATTTTGAATTTCAAGTATTTTTAGATATTAAATTGTACCAATGTGCTTAGTGCTATGGAAGCAACTTTTTTCATTTATTCAGCTAGCACATCACAGTGACATAATACTGTTCGAGAAGTTTTAGGTTCTCCGTCAAAGTTTTGTGCAATTAATTAATTTTTTTGGGTGGATTTCTATTCTTCTGAAGTAAAATCTGTTAGACATTTGTACTGCTCTGGCTCTATTGGTGCTGTATTTTTAGATGAAATTTAATGATACCTTGCGCTAATTTATATGATTATATACTTTGATTTTTACTTAGTGTAAATGAAAAGGAAGCATTTAAATGCCTAAATCAGCACTTAACTATATTGATATTGCCCACACTTTATTGACAACTTGTTTTCTGTGGTTCCACATCTTTTCAAAATCCTTAGACATATAGTTTTGCTTGTCATTATGTTATAGACGTTTACTGAACAACATTTCAAGGAATTCAACATAAGTTTTATTTTTCACGTTTTTTTTTGTTTTATTAACAGGTATGGCCAGCACAGTACCAGTAGAATGTTCAGAGAAGTTAGCAAAACCTTTGCATACCCAAAGGCTCCAACAGGCACTGAAGCTGGACATTTTTTTAAACCATGTTGCGCAGGTTTTTTCAGTTATTTTAAGGTAAACTTATTAGTAAGTTTTATTGTTAAATATACCGAATTGGAAATAATTCGTTGTTTATTACTGTAAAGTGATGGTGACGAAACAACTGATAATGAAGCTGATGGGTTCTTTTCATCTGAGATTGATCAATATGGCACCCAACTTGTTAACGGCATCATCACTACTAAGCAAGGTCAATAATTTATGAAATTGATTTTACGTTTATGTGATTTTGCATTGCCAACTATTTTTCACTTATTTTGTTCTGGAGTTAAGCATTTGCATTTTGGTGACATAATACATCCAGCTATGGCAATCCTAAATTAGCTTTGTTGCTCTGAATTGTGACATAATGAGTTTTTTTACTTCACCACTATTTATATTGTATTTTCACTCGTGATTTCAGAGCAGTGATTTTAATTCGTAGAATTTAATAGCTGATAATAGTGAAAGCCATCTGATTTTAAGCGGATTTGTTATTACTTGGAAATTGTTTATTTTTCAGAGAGAAGATCTGACAAGTCGCGATTGTATAATTTTAGTAGAGTGAAGAAAGGGCGGAAATGGCTAAAGGTAACGTAAATTAACTACAGTTGTTTTGAGTAGCATAATATCCTTTTCTGCTTATTAACTATTGTTCCGTGTTTAGAATCTACTTCTTAGTGACAGTTCTGATGATGAAGGAGATGAGGAGATAAATGAGACAGATTTAAAAGTAATGTTGAAAATGCATCTATTGAAAAAGAAACTTCAGGAGGAGTTTCATATGGATAGAGAGGCTAGTATTATTTGTTTAATAAAATCACATGAACGAATTAATCAAACTTGAAGCTAAGTTATTGATGTATTGTAATTTATTTCAGCTTAAACAATATCAGTACTATGGTGTAGGATTGCTGTCCAATTATGATCGATTCCCGGAACATCAGAAGTCCATAATAGGCAATAAAAAAAAGACAAAAGAGAAGAAGATGGAAAA
The DNA here is from genome assembly GCA_013389805.1 of Trigoniulus corallinus. NCBI lineage: Eukaryota > Metazoa > Arthropoda > Diplopoda > Spirobolida > Trigoniulidae > Trigoniulus > Trigoniulus corallinus. The sequence continues at coordinate 18,489,678 of JAAFCE010006949.1, read as the reverse complement.
GAAAATGAAAGGTGAGCTGTTACTTTTTGTAATCATTATCGATGGTAGTGTTTTTACAGATATTTATGAAGCCCAGTAACATGCTGTTTTTCATGGTTTTATAGCAAAATTAAAGAAAATAAAAAAGAAGGAAAAAAAAATGCAAGATATTCAAGATTGTGCCAAGCAAGACCATTTTGATAATTTTCAACTGCATCAATCTCCTATGAATTTGAAAAAAGATGATAGCCTATCATTGCATGAAGGACCAATTTCGAAGGGTAGCAAGAAGAAAAGTGGCGTTTTGAGTGAAGCAGCTTTAACTGCTAAACGACGGAAATTATGGATAGCGTTATCAAAGAAGGAAATATCAAGAGTAAGACGTATTTCATCCAAAATATAATATTTCTTTCAGATAAAGAATTTTTTGAATTTGTATATATTATATAAATGTTATGCTTTTAGGCACAAAAGCAGAAAATGTCTGCTCATAAAGAAGTTCTCACGAATTGCAAAAAGGTTGCGTGACACATGCCCTTTTAGTCGATGACATCTGTTATTTAATTATCAAGTAATCATAATTATACCATTTATTCACAGATGGCTCAAGCCTGTCAGAAAGAAATTCGCAAAACTGCAATTCAATTCCAGAAGTCTCTTAAAGAGACTCCAGGTCGTGCACGAAGATTGACGCGTGAGATGCTACTATACTGGAAACGTTATGACAAAGTTGAAAAAGAACTTCGAAAACGGGCCGAAAAAGAAGCTCAGGAACAATTAAAGATGGATATAGAACTACGAGAGGTAGTATATAATATTTTTTAATGATTAGATTCTACGTTATATTGTTTTTATTATTAGTGATTTGTTTCTATAGGCAAAAAGACAGCAAAGAAAATTAAATTTTTTAATTACGCAAACTGAGCTTTATGCGCATTTCATGAGCCGTAAAATGGGTGGCTCTGGCCAGGATTCCATGCAGGAAAGAATTTTAAATCAACTTGATGAAGAAGTGATAAATAGTTTGGTTGAAGATGATGATGATTATGGTATGGGTACAGATTTGATTGTGAATCAACATTACGCGATTGTTGTCATGTAAGAAATACATTTTTCAAATCGATCTCGATTTTAATTTTGGTCGGATAGACAATGAAGCAATGAAAGCAAAGGCATTGAATAATGCTCAAGAGGCGTACGAGTCCCACCAAACCAAAGTAAGCGACAGCTATGGCTGCTATTTAATTAGGCTTTATTTTATTTCTCTGATCTGAGGTTTCATATGCAACACGCAAGTAATTCCATTGACTGAGATTCCTCTTAAATCCTAATCCTTCATCTTATAAATAATCCTACAAATCTACCGATAATCTTTCTAAGGTTATATGATAACTAGAGATGTTTATGTTGCTTTCAGGCATTTTTATTTGTTTATCCACTTATTAACAAGAGTTCGATACTTTGAAGGAACAGATTGAAAGATTATTGAAATTTGCAATACTCGTGATTAGACATAAATAACCTGCAAAAAATTAATTTGCACTTTATATTTGAAAATCAGGGTAGAGCGTTTCCATTTCATATTATGGGGATATTATGTATCCATATCGATCAGATTCAATATCAACCTTAGGGGCTTTTACCTCGATAATGCTAAGTTAGTAGCCTGGTGTAAATTACCAGTTGAATATATGAAAATGCCTTTTTGATTCTTCCGATGGTTTTTAGCGCTTCACATTCTGAACTGGTGGTTTGTTCAGATGATGTATAGTATTTTCCCTTCGCTTAATACACTTGTTATTTTTGCTTCACCTTTATTCTAGGTTGATAAATTTCATGAGGATTATTGAATTTAAATGCATTGGATTTAGTGCTAATACTGTTTATAAATAATTATTATTTGCAGAGGCGCATGTTTGACAACGAAATGTACCCTGGGAAGCACGAAAATTGTGAGCTCTACTGGCATTGTAAATTTATCTACATTTTATAAAATTGCTGATTAAATTTTATTGTTATGTTTTATTTCAGTTGGTGATGATTTTAGGTTAACAAACCCAAGTTTAAGCACTGAACAGGATAGACCTCAACCTCATTTCTTTAAAGGAAAATTGAAAGTTTATCAGTTAAAGGTTTGTTGGTTTATTTTCCAATATATAGTAACCAAAGGATAATAAATTTAATCGTTTCCCGAACTATGTAATATTTATCGTTTTATAAAAGGGTTGTATGCAATTTTAATAATGATTTTAGTATGTCTACTGCAAAACTAAATACATGCACCTGGTAATTATCCCAAATTTTTATTTAATGGGTGGTGCCGGGAAGAAGATTTACTCCATCTAGAGAAACGTATACACGCCGTTTTTAATGATCTTTGAACTCAATTTGATCTATGGTTTATCTTACAATGTAGGGAATGAATTGGCTGGCCAACCTTTATGACCAAGGAATAAATGGAATTTTGGCTGATGAAATGGGACTTGGTAAAACAGTTCAGAGCATTGCGTTTTTGGCTCATATTGCTGAGGTATCGGCGGCATGTTTTAAATGCTACTAACTGAGGAGGTTGGCATAATTTTGACACTGTTTTTTTTATATAGTCGCAAGATATTTGGGGTCCATTTTTAGTTATTGCACCGGCATCTACGTTACATAATTGGCAACAAGAATTTAGCAGATTTCTACCGAAATTAAAGGCAAGTGGACTAGTCTTCAAAATCTCAAGAGATTCCAGAGCATTTTATCTGTCATAATTATACTTACTTGTATAATTGTGCCATAGGTTTTACCCTATTGGGGGAACACAAGCGATCGGAAAATTCTTCGAAAGTTTTGGAATCAGAAGGATCTCCACACAGAAGATGCTTCTTTTCATGTTTTAATTACTAGTTACCAATTAGTGGTTCAAGATGTGAAGTATTTTCAACGAATCAAATGGCAGTATATGGTTTTAGATGAAGCTCAAGCAATTAAAAGTAGTTCTAGGTAAGTATATTTTATTTCAACCACTAATTAAAGAATGGCAGTGTTAAATCTTTGTGTAAATTGTAGTGTTCGATGGAAAATTCTTTTGGGATTCAATTGCCGCAATCGCCTATTATTAACAGGAACCCCAATTCAAAATAGTATGGCAGAGGTTAGTACGTAGTACAGTGCTATAAACGATTCACCATTTTATTAGTTCCAAAATCATAGTTCTTCATTTTGAATCATTTTACTTCAGCTGTGGGCATTACTACATTTCATCATGCCTACTTTGTTTGATTCTCATGAAGAGTTTAATGAATGGTTTTCTAAAGACATTGAAAATCATGCTGAAAACAAGTCTGCCATTGATGAAAGTAGGCTCAATTATAATATTTCTCTTTAGATTGAACATTTCAATTTCTTTTTGTAAACCATAAATGCACTGCTTTCAGAACATCTCTCTAGGCTTCACATGATTTTAAAGCCTTTTATGTTAAGAAGGATAAAGAAGGATGTAGAGAATGAATTGTCTGATAAAGTTTGTCATTATAATATATTTTTTTTTAAATTAGCATCTTTCGACTTTCTATTAACTGCAAGTGCATTAATCATAGATTGAAATACTTCTGTACTGCCATCTGACTACAAGACAAAAACGGTTGTATGAAGGGTTAAAACAGAAAATTTCAATTGAAGACCTTCTACATTCGTCATCTAATACAGATTCAACTTCCCAAGCACAATTTGCAACATCAAGTTTAATGAATCTTGTTATGCAATTTAGAAAAGTTTGTAATCATCCAGAATTGTTTGAAAGGCGGGAAATTAAGTCTCCATTTGTGCATACTCCAACTGTTTATCTGATTCCAAAAATAATTTTTAGAGAAGGTACATTTTTGCTATGCGTTAGTGTAGTGTGTTAATCTATGGCGCAACACTAATGTGTTTCATTTCACAGGTCTCTTAGAGAAAGCATTGCCTAGTAAGCGGCACATTTTTGAAGGTCTTCTTAATATTTATCACCCTGAAAATGTTCATAAATCGGTTTACAGTGACGGTAGGTATATATATTTTTTCAGTGAAGTTATATTACTTGCAGCATGATTCGATATTTTAAAGCGTGTTGCATTCACAAAAATGGTCCAAATGCATTTAATCAAAGTTATTGTTGTCGAAATCCATTGACTTGAAGCCACGGCGAAATTAATACAATAATTTAATTTTCTGAATATCCCTCAAAAAGTGGGGAAGGGTTGATGTTCGATTGTTAGATTATTTTTTTTGCAGGGAATAGAGTAAAGTATTCAATAATCCTTATGTAACCTTATTTTTATTTTTTTTAAATTTCTAGATTCGGTCGAATTTTTTTACAGATGTTTTTCTTTCTTGAGATTCATTAATATGTCTGCTGGAGAATTATTTAAAATAATGATGATGGGACCAGTAGAAAGGTAATTATTAACATTTACCAGTATTTCTCTACAACGTAGGTGAAAGTTGAGAGCCGTCAAAAGATAATGGAAAAATTGATATCAATGGTTGCTAGAATTCTGTTTGATGGCAACAACTTTATATTACATTTTGAAAATTGATGTGGTTCATTTAGATGGATTTCACATTGTAAAGAACAAGATATGGCTTTCTTTCTATTTCATCATTCATTATGGAATGAAGCACAATGTTCAGCGTAAGTAAATTCTATCGTCATACCTCTGCTCTATGAAATTCAAGTTCCTTCAGAGTTATTGAAATTTAAGTTCGTAATGTACAAAATAACCTCCTTATATTAACAACGTAAGTTCTCTTCAAGCCTAAATGTTGAAATTTATTAGACGTTGACACCCTGACTTCTGGACTGAATTTCCTTTTATCTAAATATCTCACTGTCTTTTAAACTCGTATATAACTGTAATGTTTCTTCTTAAATCAGCTTTTACCATAGAAAATATTTTATTATCTGGCCATTGGCGACCACCAGTCTGCCATCCATTGCCACAAGTCAGTGCCTTCGTGATATCATCTTTACTTCATCAACATCTACTGTGTACACTAGGACGTTGCACACTATATATTCTGTGCCAGAGACCATAGAGCATCGTAAATTACGAGCTCGAAAAATAAGTAAAATCGCTTCTGGTGCTAATCAACAAATCAAAATTGTACCTCATTCTGTTACTACTAATCATGGAAATAATGCAACAAATGTACCATCCTCTTCTAATATTCCACCAAGTTGGAATGCACCTGTAACAGTGAATAATAATAATTCAGTTGGTCCTAATGTGGGACCTAGTGTTAGTGTTCCTAAGTCACCTACAGTTTCTGTGAAATCGTCAGTAATATCAAAGGTAAAAATCATTAAGCATTTATTTAATATAATGTCTCTTTTATTACAAACTTGGGGACTTTAAAATATTTTAGAAATCCTTATTTGAAATATATTTTTGTTGTTGTTGTTGTTGTTAAGCTTTACATCCCCTAAACAGGCAGATCCAACGGCGGATGAAGGAGGGAGCACTTCAAAAAAAGTGCGCCCCAAATATTTTTAAATATTTAGAATCCTAGCTAGCAATTACAATAAGTTCTCTACTGCCCCTTGGATTGCAACTGTTGCTGTGGCAGTATAGAAATGGGGATAGCAATGCAAAAATGCCTCATTGTTGCAAAGTTGAATCTTGCATGAGTTGAAATATGCGCCTTCTATAGACACCCTGAGGGCCCCCTGACCCTTAGGTAGGAGATGGTGGACATATTTATTTCGAGTGAAATGTGTTTTATACGCTAGTAATATTATCCAGTAATATTATACCAAGTATGCTAGTAATATTATCATAACATTTTTTTTCATTTCATAAGAAAAAGCAGAGTCCTCCTCATCAGATAGATGAACAGATAATGCCATTTCCTCACCATGAACTACCTCCGCAAAGGCTTACTTGTCAACAGACAGAAATGCCAGCCTTTTTAACAACTGTATATTCGAAAGTTAGTGATATTTTATATCGATAAGGTAAACCTTCATTAATGCTTCTATTTTTAAAAAGTTGGTATTACTTGGTATTAATTTACGTAACAAGACTGCACCTTTCATCTTACTGCTCTAAATTAAATGCGACTGGATTAATGAAGGGTTACTGTAGTTTTAACTTAGCGTGTTTTTAAGGAATGTGTAATCGATGCTGTAAAGGATGGTTTTTGCAATTGTAGGTTGTCTCAATGCCTTTGGAATTTCACTGTAGTGATCGTAGTGCTGCTTGGTGGCGAAAGGAATGCTTATATGGAGTCGGAAGGGAAGGACTGTCAGTTTGGCAGCATGGCATTCCGCAGACAATGAACAATGCAGGGTGGAAGATCTCTTTAACACCGTCTCCTCCAGGTGGACTTGGTGGAACGAAACCAGTACATGGGTGGTCAAGCATTACTATTCCTGGTAATCGTCTTTACTGTATTTTTTGACATAAGTGACGTGCCTCGCGTTTGGCTAGTCACGTCACTTTCACGAAACATAGCGTATGATTCCTTTTTGTTAGAGAGGATTCGCTTAGTTTATATTATTAGATGTATGTAACAAATGACTTTCTTTAGTTTTATTTTGATCATGTTGTCTGTCGAACATTCATTCCCAGGCGTGATGTGTATTACAACCTCTTACAGGGGAACATAAATCTTATTTTTTCTCCAAATAATTTGTCATCCCATCTGGTGTATTTGATTTTTTTGTGGGAGGTTTTTGGACGAGAGATGGTAGGGGCTGTGTAGAAAAATAAAATAACTTCAGCCATATATTTTGAAACATTTATTTCAGATTCCACTAATGAATTACCATTGCTTTAGCCATTTGAAATGTTTTGCTAAAAATTAATTAATATACCATTAGGTGGAATTCTGTCAATAAATTCAAATTACGTAACATTTTCCTTACCGACCAGGGCGGTCTCCCCATTTCAAAGCATGTCGGTGGGCAACCTAACGGGGATATCTCCTCGTTTAACTATAGCAGCGCGTGGCCGTCATTATGTTCACTGTTTCATTCGTTACCATTTCCTTTGACAGATCACAAACCTAGCTCTGATTCTTTGCGGGAGGGTACATTGCCCTGTCACAATAAGATGCTAAGGGGGAGCGACTGTATTGCGTTGGACACACCAGTGGCCGCTTGGTAAAACCGGGAACCGCTAATACCCAAAAATCGTCGCATCACCGTAGTGTCTGAGCAATCTCTGCATTTGAACTACGCAGTGGACGAGGGTCTATTGACCATTATAGTTGAAGGGCCCTAGAACACCAACAAAACATGATCCTAAGGACTGCCCACTCTGGGAGGGACGAGCTACTTTGGTTTGGAGTACTACTAGTTCGCGTTACTGGCGAGAAATGTGCGATGGATAGAGTACATTTCGGCCTGTCGCGGGCGGTAAGGAAAGTTTAAAAGTGTAATAATCATACTCAGCTGAAAATTGTGCTGTAATAAGCAATTTTTTTAAAGCCAGTGATGACCATACTGCTACTACTTTGAAATTTAAAGAATAACAACACCGAGATGTTAGCAATATTTTCTCGTTTCGTTGTTTCTTAATAGGTAATAGTTTAAGACAGAAGTTTTCAGCATGTTCCAAGTAGATCAAGGACAGTTAAGAAACTATTTTGATTATGAAGGGCAATAGCAAATCAAATTCTGACTTAGTGCCAGAACTAAGCGACAGAATCTCTTATTGTTTTGTATCAGTGATTTTAAGATTGCTTTAGAGTTTAATAGCTTCATTAGTTACGAGAGTTTTGTCACTTCCTCTTTCGATTCATTAAGTACGTCTCGGATTAAAGTTAACCTTGTTCTACCTGGGCACCTTCCAACAGTTGAGAATTATTATTTATTGTGCTATATTTATCAGAATAATAATATGTTATTTATTTCTTTTTAATTGATAATTTCATATCATTATTTGAATTTCGATTGTCATTCTCTTAAAAATTTATTTTTCTGTTTTAAAAATAATATCTCCACATTTTGATAATCGATACTTCCATCTTCATTATAGTTCCATTATTAACAACAATTTACGCCCTATGCCTTTAATGTTCCCAATAGTGCCATAACAAAACTATATCCATATACCGCCAGTGTCAGGGTCGGGTCTGCGGGTTGTATCCTTCCACTCCCGCCTATCTCCCTCCAGGTCCCCGTCCACCCCACACACTACCATATCCTTACGGACAACTTGCTCCCACGTCCGCTTTGGTCTTCCCCTGCCCCGGGTGCTTCCAACCACTTGCATTCCTGTAATGGCCCTAACAAGCTGCTCCTCCTCCCTTCTTCGCATTGTGTCCATACCACCTCAATCTACTCTCCCTCATTTTTTTGTGGGCAATTTTCACCACCTGATGACCTGTTCGCCTTACCATGAATGTGCCTTGCCTTCACTAGCTTTATACCGGTATATAAGCTTGTATTCCTCACCAAGGGCCCTTGAATCTGGTTTCCTGCAGAAAAGCTGCACTAATCCTACGGTTTAGGATACTAACTAATTCCTCTGGTTTGCCCCTGTTCATGATGTAAATGCTCTGACTGGAGGCACCCCAGCTAGGCGTCTGGAACCCGCAGGAATATAGGACAGGTTGTCTGTGGCGGATGCCGGCCTACCACACAGAAGACACTAGTTGCACTATCTGCTACGGGAGTGAGGTCTGCACTCCTGTGACATTGTGGTCGCATGATAATGACGGCCCGGGACCCACTGGCTCACCCCTTGACTGGGGTTTTAATCCCCTGCAGCGTAGATTGGAAGTTTTTTGAATTTTGCATCATATGGGTGCAAATTTTGAATTCCCCATGTAAGTAGTTCCTGCCCACCACGGAGCCCAACAAGGGGACGCCCATTCGGGTTGCCAGGGTTGCTCGGACAGGTTACCGTCAGAGAGCCATAATCCCCGAGTACCAGGGCCAATAGGCATAAGGGGTTGAGCATGCCATCTACGAAAGTAGCCCTAAGGGGGAAATCAGACCCGGTATCCGTCTGACAGCCCGTTTTTCACTGAAGACCGTGGCCAAAGTGGCGTGTTGGAGACTTAAGATCGTAACCCCACCCCTCGACGTGTCTGATCCATCCCTTCAGTGCAGGGCGGCCCAGAGACGTCGTAGGGGATGCGCCCCCTCAACCACCAGGATCCGCTTTCCCCATGGATTCGAGTCTTCACGCCCGGCAAACATGTGGGTAGGCGTTTTCTTACGGTCGCCTCCCAGAGGAGCCTACGTCGACCAGGGCCAATTATGATGTTCCAGATTTGCCTTCCCTGGGTTTGCCCCGTTTAGTCTCCTTTGACGACATGTACTGGGGAAAGGTGCTGTGAGTATTCTACCCCGGGCACACACGGATGAGGAGCGGCTGTGTTACTTTGAACACACCAGTTCTCGTTTGTTCTCTGAAGTTGAGCAACGTAACCCAGCTAGTTCTAACAAATCGTCGCATTAGCGTAGTGTCTGTGCAGTCCCTGCATTAGAAATGCGCAGTGGACGGGGCTGTAATGACCTTGTAGTTGAAGGGCTCTTAAATACCAAGAAAATACACATGGGTAATCCTCCGAATATAATGCGACTAAAATATATAACGTTTCATGTTTCAGATAAGGAGACATTGGTGACAGACTCTGGAAAACTAAATGTTTTAGATGGGCTGTTAACTAGACTGAAAGCCCATGGCCATAGAGTACTCATTTATTCTCAAATGACGAGAATGATTGATCTTCTAGAGGTAAAATCACGATAATCTAGTGGTTAATGCAAACGTTATTAAGTTTAGTACTTATGTGTTTTGATTGTCTTTTATATTACATTGCTTTTAGGAATATATGTGGCACCGAAAGCATACTTACATGAGGTTAGATGGTTCTTCAAAAATTTCTGAACGAAGAGATATGGTTGCGGATTTTCAAAGCAGGTAAGTTTTTTTCATATTGAGCGTTTTTGTTGTAAGGACATGCCAAACTTTTTAACCGTCCGACATACTGGGCAAGGAGAATTTGTTGTGCGACACACCAAATAGCAGCAGCCCCCATTACGAGTATATAACAATTTTGATAATATTGTCAACCTTTTTGTTATTTTTTTTCTTTCAATTGTGCCCGGGGTCCATTGTCTGTGGTGTCTTTGCACATTACTTATCTATCTTTAAGGCTGCTTACAAACGAACGACTGTCGACGAACTGCAAATTTGTAGGCAAGTCATCACAGTCGATCAACTTTTAGTCGTCGTCTATTTTGATGCACATGCAAACAGTCAATTGTCGGCCAGTGTCGGCGATAAAATGGAACATGCCCCATCTTTTTTGTCGTGTTTGCATTTCTGTCGTTCGTCTGGTTATTCTCATTGAAATGCATTGGTTGCATTCCCACAATTTTGTAGCTGACGATTGTAAGCAGCCTAAATCCTTTGTGGTACACTTAGAATCTCCCGCTGCACACCTATGGCAGTCACTGATGTACATTATTCGATCTTTTATTTTATGAACATACAAATACCGATTTAGGTATTATACGAATTTAGTTTGACATGCTCTTAACTCATCAACCTATAATTTCAGTTGCAAAGTCTCACTGGTTTCGTTATCATAATAGTTTTCATCATTTATGAAGTAATTTGTAACGCATAGGTGTTTCAAATTTGAAACTAAAAGCCTTAATTTTACTAATTATTATACGCCACATTATTTTTTATGTTACAGATAAATATAGGTAAATATAAGTACTAGTTATGCTTTAAATAACTAGTTCTGTAACATACAAAATATTTATTTATAGCGTAATATTACGTTGTACTGTACTTGATTTGTCTGAATATTGCCTAAATATGATTTAATTTCTGACGTTGGGCATTTTTCATTTTAGATCCGACATTTTTGTGTTTTTGTTAAGTACCAGAGCAGGCGGTTTAGGAATCAATTTAACTGCTGCTGATACAGTGAGTGGGTATTAATTCTTTATGATACGTAGAACCTGGAAGTATTTTATTTGAGAAATTATTAAGTCGTTTGGTATTGGGAGGGAAACTGTTATTTTTTGCACGCGCTAATTAGTCTCATCTCAGGTCCGACTTCATTTATTTTGTATTATGACCAAGATCAACAGTTTTTTGTCCGAGAAGAAACTCGGCAGTATTTTTTCTTTCCTGTTACAAAAATCCGTTGTGTTTTGATATATTTAAATTAATCGAAAGAACTTTGTAAAGTAATGCAGACGTTTTATAAGTGGGGAGCTTGAGTAATTTCAAGCGAAACATGTGATTTGTATCCATTAATCATTTGAAAAACCCGTATTGGCACACATTGGAAAACTTCGGCGACAGAAACGACATTTAAATTCCACATTTTATATAAAATCATTTCAAGCATTTTATTCAACACTCTCACAGTCATTCAATGTAGAGGCAAGATTCCTATGCAGTTAGATCTAGCTGAAAATTTAATGAAAAAAGTATTCAGTGGCTTCGTCTGTGACAAGGATAGCTAGAAATATTCTGGCTATGTTGGGTCCCAAAAACTTTTGGGACCATTTTTTGATTATGGACACCAACCTTTGGCCGGCAACCGGCTGCAGAAAAAAAACTATGACCAATATATCACCCGGTGTCCATTCAGAGGGGCAAATGGGTACCCGACCCTGCCTTAGGCGGGAAAAGGGTTAGGAGTTGCTTGTTGGACACCATTAGGAATGCAATTGTTACTAGATATTCAAGAGGAAAAATACATTCCATGTTCTTATTGAATGGTTTTAGACTGTTTATTGGAAGAATTGTGCAGTATGCCATGTTTTTTCACTTTCGGTACCCTAAAGATTAATAGTTATTTTATTTGTTTGGGTAACTTTCACCATTGCATGACATGTGCCATAATTCCTTATCTTCTCTGAACAAGATCATGTCTGGTGGTTATGAATGCAATTGTTTTTCTGTAATCTATGAAAACACTTTTCATTTTAAATTGCTTAACCTTGACCGTTAAAAAGTCATTCTTTGATAAGCCTTGGATTATTATATCTTTCCCTCATAACATTTGGATATGTGGCAGTTTCTTCCATGGTCATAGGTTAGGAAAGAAAAGTTATTGTAGTATTCAATTCAAATTAGATCATTTTTGATGATTAAAAGGTATATTTTTGTGCATTATCGCAATCATCGTTCTCTGATAAAACTTGCAATTTGTGAGGGAATGTAGTCTTGCAGAAAGTAAAACCTTGAGTAGAAAAGTACTTAAATAGTGTTCTGCATCACCAAATTTTGAACCCATATCTTTGTAGTCATCTTGTTAGGTCTAGCCAGATATAGAATTGCATCGCTTCTGAGTACAATAAGCCTCAAGTTAATTAATAGATTTTTTTTTATCATTGTTCATTTTACTTAAGCTGATAATTAAACTTGGAGGAAGTTGACCCTTGGATAAAAATCTTTTAAAATATGTTTATTGACATACAATGCTCTAAGAAAATGAGGACGGGATATGTAGCTGTCCTTATAACTTTAATACAACCGAAATAGCAACTGTTAGTTAAATAACGTTAATAATTTAACGATTTTTGTACAATTTCCAATCATATATATGTTGCCAATTTGTTTTATAGTGAGCACGTAAATATTTTTGATTGTGAGATTTGAAAGTAGAAATTTCAAAAACTCAAATTCTACCAAATAGGGATACTTGTAATAATAAAGTACGTAGTTTAGATCTTTCAATTATGACTTTTGTATAGAGTTGTAGGGAGCGTCTGTATTGCGTTGGACACACCAGTTCTCGTCTGATCACTGAAGTTAAGCAACGCAACCCCAGTTAGTACTGACATGGGTGGCCGCTTGGGAAAACTGGGTACCGCTAATATCCAAAACTCGCCGCTTTAGTGTAGCGCCTGTGTAGTTAGTCTCTTCATCAGAACTATGCAGTGGACGGGGCTAAAATTGCCTTGTAGTTGAAGGGCCCTAAAACACCAACGAACGAAGAGCCTTCCATTATAGGGGAAGTAAATGGGTGTTACCGTGTGCGACTTTGATTAAATATCTAATTTTTTTTTTACCGAAAAACTGGAATCCCGAATTTCCTCTCTAACGACCTTTTACAGCCTTTTCATGATCAGAGCAACTGTTTCGTTTTGGACCGCTGCTATTTGAATTGTTTAATTCTGACGTGCTTATCCCATCCATATTCATTATTGATTATAAAGCTGAATTCATCGCGTAAAATAAATTACCTACGAAAGTTTTTTTTGCAGAAACTATAATTTCTTTATAACAACAGGATGAAGTATTATCTATTATATGCAAAGTCACAGGTTTAAATTGACGAAATTGCATTTTTCATCCTCTACCATATTTGACTGTAGCAATTAACTCAGTCTATTAATAAGAAACTACTGCCCTAGCTAAATGCCGATCACGTATACCATCTAAAAATTTCCATTGAATAGGATTTGATCTTGTTAAATTTTATGGAGAAAACCTCTGTTTCGATTATTCCCAATGCTTCCTTCCCTGTTATTTCCGGTTCCTTGTATTGTTATTAAAATTAGGAACCTAATTATAATAGTAATTTACATCTTTTCAAGAAGTTGAAACTGCCCAGTTTTATATTAATTTCAGCGTTTACTTATGGCTTAGTTTGACACAAAACTCATTTAAGACCTCTTAAAACCAAGGGCATTTTAGGGGCCACTTAATTGCAAGAATGGAATTGTAGTTTAACGATTTTTTATTGTTTTATATTTAGTGCATCCATAGCACCAACTGTTGAAACATATCGTGCATACAGAAGTTATTCATGAATTTTTCTTTTCATTTGAGTATTTCACAAAGAGATTGTTTTCATGGTTTCATTACCATAATATGTTATTGTGACAGTAATATTTGTATATTTTCTTCCTGCATTGCAGATGTCGTTATTACAGTATCATAATATAAGAAAAGAATTACTGTAAAGATAAATATAATTATTATGTTTTCATGAAACCTTGACACGTACATGAAAGTATTAAATAACAATGAAACACTTTTATCTTCCAATTCTTTAATTTTATACTTTGCTAAACTTAGGATGTTTATAGTTATATAGTATTATGGTACTTTTTTGGGCCCCTCCTTTAATGCCTTACAATAGGAGGCACATTACAGCGATGCTGTTATGTAAATTCCAATTTCGTTTAATTTACAATTTTAGGTAGTTTTTTATGACAGCGATTGGAATCCGACAGTGGATCAGCAAGCAATGGATCGTGCTCATCGATTAGGTCAAACGAAACAAGTTACAGTTTATCGACTCATTTGTAAAGGCACTATTGAGGAGAGAATTCTCCAAAGAGCTCGCGAGAAAAGTGAAGTAGGTTGCTTGTCTTATTTAATTAATATCGTTACTCTCTTAACCATTCATTTTTAAATTTGCCTTATGAATGACTAGATTCAAAGAATGGTAATAAGTGGCGGGAGCTTTAAACCGGACACCTTGAAACCTAAAGAAGTCGTTTCCCTACTTTTGGATGATGATGAATTAGAGCAGAAATGTAAGCCATTAAATTTTTAGAAAATCACTATAGCATTTTATTTTAAATAAATTGTGTTTTAAAGTTAATTAAATTCTTACTTTGATAAGTATTATCTAATACGTGCTCATTTTATTTTTAGTTCGTCAAAGACAGGCTGAAAAAAGACAATTAGAAGATCAATTGAATAATCGTGATAAAAGGCGGAAACGAGAGAAGGGTACAGGGGAAAAAGTAAGTGTAAGATCAAGTTAAATTGTTTTTGAGCTGATGTTTTATTTGCGGGGATGAAGGCAGCTAATAAAGGCTTGATGGGCATGACGTCGTGCATTAATCAATCTTACGTAAAATTGATGTTATGAAGCAACAGATTGCATCACATTGTCGCTTTTATATGTGGGGATAAATGCAGCCAAATAATGACTTGTTGGGCATGATGTCATGATCAATCAACCATGTAAATATCGTTGCTGATATGTAAAATTGATGATATGAAGCAACAGATTGCATCACATTGTCGCTTAAGGCTTGCCTATCATCATTCCTAATCATTTTTCCACCAATGGCAGGGTCAGGGACCAATTTGTCCCATCAGAACCCGAAGTACACGAGTGAACTCTAATATCTCAGCCTTTTGGTTACTTAATGTCAGCCAATTTCCTTCTTAGGGGTTGTTTCGGTCACCGACACCTGGGGTGAGGTCTAATATCTGAGCATATTGCCCATCAACACATTTTACTTCAAGTAGGAAGAGTCCTTTTGCGTGCAGGTGAGGTGACATCCTAAACATCACACGGGTCCATGACTTTATTCTGAAGGAAAAAGAACTTAGGGCTTCCTCTAGCCAATTGTTTGATCTGGAGTCAACCCTGCGACATCCAGCACCCTAACCGCTGAACTATCAAGGTAGACTCATTTAAAGGATTGCATAAGGGAATATTTATAAGTTATTTTACCCTATTGTCATTTGTTGGAAGACGTAACAAGTGTGTCAGGGACATTGAAATGGAAGAATAATGATTTTAGATTTTAAAGAATTGCCTATGTGATAGGCGGACGGAGAAGGGGATGCCATCTGTATTTGAGCCAGCCGCTAGACCTTCATGTTTTCCAATCTTCATTAATGAGGCTTTGGAACTGCTCGTGTTATTTTTTAATTTTACCAAATCACTTGTTGGTGTAAAATTCCCCCGTGTTTTCCCGGGGTAGAATAGGCACACGGCACTTTCCCCCAGTGCATGTCGTAAAAGGTCCCTAAACTGGGCAGAGCCAGGGATGACCAACCTGGAACAACACAATTGGCCCTGATCGATGTCGGCTTGCGTGGAGGTGGATCCTGGTGGTTGAGGGGGCGCATCCCCTGCTACGTCTCTGGGCCGCCCTACACTGGCAGGACACCTCCGACACGTTGGAAGGGGGAGGGGTTGCTGTCATGTTGTCATGTTCAGCCCCGATGCCTATCGAGGGTCATGTCTCTGACAGTTGCCTGTCCGAGCAACCCTGGCGACCCGAATGGGCATCTCCTTGTTGGGCTCCAGGGTGGGTGGGGACTGCGGACAGGAATTTTAAAAAACCAAAGCATATGGGAATTATTTCTGAAAAATCCAAGCCTACGCTGCGGGGAATTAAAACCCCAATGCCGGCGGCCGTCAGGGGTAAGCAAGCGGGCCCCGGACCGCCGTTATCATGCTTCCGCTTGCTTGCTTGCTTGTTGGAGTTTAAGGTCCCGTCAACTACGAGGTCATTAGAGACCCGTCCACTGTATAGTTCTAATGCATATACTGCACAGACACTACACTAATGCGACGATTATTGGGTATTAGCAGTACCCAGCTTTCCCGAGCGACCACCCATGTCAGTACTAACTGGGCTTGCGTTGCTTAACTTCAGTGATCAGACGAGAACTGGTGTGTCCAACGCAACTTGCCGCTCCCTATTCGTTTCGGGCCAGAATCTGTCATCAGCACGTTAAGGGAACCTTTAATATATGGAGTAAAATATACGTCCAGTTCTGCAAGATTTCGAGGCGTAGAAGTCAGTGGCGTTCCGAGGGTATTCTGCGCCCGGGGACAAAGACAGAAATCTGCGCCCTCGGATTCCAGGCGCCTGGTTTGGGTGTCCCCAATCAGAGCAGTTTCATGAAGAATAGGGGCTAATCTTAGATTAGGAACGTGGAATGTGTGGACTCTTACAGGGAAAAAGGGGAATTAGTATCCTAAAGTGTAGGAAGATTAGTGCAGCTTTTCTGCAGGAAACCAGGTGGAACGGGGATATCCACGGCCCTTGGTGAAAGATACAAGCTTATATATAGAGCTGCAGCAAGGTGTTGCACAGTCAGGTAGCCTGGAATTGGGAAGGGACAACTGATGTCATGTGGAACAGGGTCGCCAGAAAAAAATAAAAAATGTTGGAAAGCCATTCTAGGCCAGGCTAGAATAGGAGGTTTATTCCAGGGCAGGCAGACATGGTGGTGGAATGACGAGGTGGAGACCGCCATCAATGAAAAGAAGGCTGCATTCCAAACGTTGATTGAGATAGGAGACCCAGGAGTATAAAATACAATATAGGCAGGCCGAGACCACAGCTAGGAGGGCCATTGCCTTGGCCAAACGCCAGAAGTATGAAGCCCCGTATGATCATTTAAAGACCAAGGAAGTTGAGAGAGAAGTTTTTAAACTGGCGAAGACTAGAGATAGAGGACAGCAAATGATATACCCCAAGCCATAACAGTGAAGGATAGCAAAGGTAGGGTTTGTCTCTCCCTGCTGAGGTAAAGATGAGGTGGAAACTTAAGAAAATGAAAGGTTGAAAGCGGTAGGACCTGACAGTTTCATTGAAGTGAGGCATAGCCTAGGAATCATAGGAATCGGGTGGCTCAGGAAAATTTCCTATAGTATAGTTAGCAGAGTTAGAACCACTCTTCAAGGACAATGGTGATGTCCAAGACTGTGGTAATTATGGAGGGTATCAAGCTTGTGAGCCATTCTGTGAAGCTCTGGGAGAGAGCTTTATTTCAAGTTATATTGATGTAACTTTTGAACTTGGATATTCTTTCTCATACCTGGCAGTGGCATTTGATTTAAAAGTTTCTTTAGAATATAAATTTGTAATGGTTTAATAGATTTGAATATAAAATTGTGCGTAGCAATGGTGGAGTTATTGATGGTGTAGATGATTGCAAGATCGACTCTCACCCAGGCGTCGACAGTGGAGGTATTATAGTCATTGAATATAGTAAAAGGGGTGAAAGTGTATTATTAGCAGTGGCCCCCAGATAATTTGGACGTGGATACTTGAGCTGTGCTTAGTAAGCCCTATTGTGTGCAGTCAATTTGTGATCAGCCACTGGTCCTGGATGTGGAATAGCATCGTTAAAAATGTAGTGACCCGTTTTAGAGTGGTTTTGATAAGGATGGTTTAGAAAACACTTTCGACTACACTAATAGAACTTGACCTAAAGTAACGTTTCATAGTCATTACGAATTGAATAATTAAATGACTGTTTTATAACTCGTTTATTGTACAGAGAAAGTGTGAGGGATGTCGCATATGCAAATTCACTTTCACATGGAAGGGTGGAGGAAGAATGGCATAATTAAAGATAATGATATTAGGAATTGTTCTACTGAAAGTATATGCTACACATTTTAATGTGGTTGGTTATTTTCATATTGATGAATAGCCAATAGCAAATTTCATTCACAGTTTTGCGTGCAGTGGAAAAAAACCCTTATCTGCATAATGTAAACCTGAACATCCGTAAACCAACCAACGACAGCGACCTTCACAGACTGAGATTTTCTCATGACATTGACTTAGTGATTACTGCTACTTGTTTGGTACTTGTTTTTTTACTCCAGCAGCTGGCAATTGCTTCAAAATGTTCATTATTAAAAGGGTATTATATATTATACCTGAATATAGAGCTCACTATCACCTCATCTTCCTCTAACCACCCTCACTTCCTTTTTCCTCTTCTCTCCCTCCCTATCTCTCCCTAATCTATTATTTCGTTCCCTTTCCACATCTGGCCAGAAATCATCCATAGAAAATGACAGGAGAACTACTGTTATATCGAGCGTGCATCTAGCAAATGTTCATAATATGGTTTTCCTTTCCCTCCCTATCATGTCATTTGTGCTTTCCAAATCTCTTATCCAATTCCTAATATCTTTAGATTTTTTGTGCCTGTTGTCCTTGACACAGTTGTCACTAGGGGGAGCATACCTTTGCCCAGCATCCTTATTAATAAGAACATTGAAATCTCTTCGTTATGAATTCAGTTTTAGTATTCATAAAAAACAATATTTCATATGCGTAATTAATTAAGTTTGAACCTGGAGTACATACAAGTTTTGAATTTACGAAGTTTTCTAAATTATCTCTTGTAAATAAATAGCCATTATATTAAATTTGTTGCATATTAAAAATGTATGCATTGTGATCTAGATTTGCCTTCTAAGATTCTGGTTTCATCCAGGCAAAATCGAAAGCCATAGTTGTGTGATGGAGCCTTAGTAATTTTATTCTGTTTTCAGAGAGGTCGTGGGGGAAAGCGTCCTAGAGTTGAAGAAAACATTACAATTCCTGCAAATCAGGATACGGAATCTGTGATTAGTATCGATTCCATACCTGCAAGTCCTAGTCCTAGTGAGGTGTGATTAAATTATTTTAATCGTATAAATGATTGATTACTTGTACTCGATCCATACTCTAAACGTTTTTATGTCTTTTGACAGAAATCCTTTAGTAGCGCCCCACTTCCACAAGATGAGACTAGTAATGAGGGATCTTTGGTGGTCGATGATGGCGCACCTTTAACTCCACAGGGAATTTCTGCCAGCAGTACATCCGGTAAGTGGTTTTTAATTTCTGTTAGCGTAATACCGCATTTACACATTCGCGAATACGACGAGGCGAGTGGCGAGGCGAGCATGTTCGACGAATGTGTGAACACTACATTCGTCATTCACCTCGTGGTTCGCCTCGCCATTCGTGGCGCTCGTGTTGGAAGCGGTTTTTTTCACACGAGTCAAAGGGCGCGAGTGACCTGAGGCGATTTGAGAATGACTAGCTGTCGAGACAATACGAGTCAAAGGGCGCTAGCGACGAGGTGATTGGAGAATGACCATCTGACGAGATATTCGGCGAATGTGTGAACAGTCATTCCTCATCCAAAGAATGAATGCGAACATTTCGACGAAAGTCTCGCCTCGTCATTCGACTCGTCTTATTCGCGAATGTGTAAATGCGGTATAATAGGAAGAAATGGTAGGTTTTATTATAATGTTATAATCCTTCGGTGCTGCCTCCTGATCGTTATGTAATGTGATGAAGATGTACATGGTCGATTGCTTTTAAGACGTCTAATTGATTTTCGTACACTTCTAATCTGCATATTGAAATTCCAGTTAAAATTTCCCTACGGCTTTTCAAAATACACATTAACTTCACACACCTGATCAACAAATGTATCCGTTCTTTATTATTTACAGGACTGAGTTTACATGGTCGAGCTGCATAGTAACTCGGCCATTGTTACTGCATGTATGCAGCTCTAGGACTCTGGTCATAGTTAATTACCCATTAATGATTGTGATGGTTATGTGAATTGCTGTCCTTGCGTGTGGCCAAGTTGCGTTGGGCACACCAGTTCTCGTCAGATCACTGAAGTTAAGCAACGTAAACCCAAGTTAGTACCAACATGGGTGATTGGTAAGGAACGTTGGGTGCTGCAAACGGGGTGCTCCTCACCTGCGAGTAGCCTCCTTAGTGTTCGGCCTGTTAATGCTGCTTGGCTTACTACCCAGTCCATTAGCATAACATACTATGAGGTTAGGGGCACTGATTTAACATCACTGGAAATTTCTGCATTCCCAATCCCCATTTTTTTCATTGAGATCAGTGGTAGGTGTTCCATGCCTACTAAGGTAAATCATGATTCATCATCTATCAAAGACAGCTCCAGGAGCTTGTCTTGAGAGGAGGGACGTGTACAAAGTTGAAGACATTGATGATGAGACTTGCGTCATCACTTCAATATACGTTTAATGTCTAAATTTTCAATTTTCATACTCTCAGACGAGTATCAGAGTGACAGCAACTGATTGTGATACAGATCTGATGTGGAAAGTCTTTTGACGGCTGGATATGTACCTGATACATGATCCTTTAACCACAAGTAGTGCTTTAGGGCCCTGAAAGTCGATCGGTGAATGTTTTGCGGTTGACTTTTCCACAAGTTATATCAACTTCATGAGTTATTTATTTAGGAAGGTAAGCAGGTCGGTTGGTAGGTAGAGAAAGCGATAAGTAAGATATTCATAGCTCTTAAAAAGTGGACATTACAAGATGCACTGTCAGCCTAATGTTACAGCCGTTTTGACCATCTTGTAGGGACATAATTAGACTTCAGTGGACTTTGTCCTTGGCGCACGCGAGATTTCATAAAGCTTTATCCTTGCCAAGGCAATGGTGTGTACTTTCCGTTAAGTGGGAAGTAATGTGTGGCCTCGCTTGATCATATATCGTCAGTTAGCAGACCTGGCGTTGGAAATGAGGTTTTTGAGCTGGCAGGCCGACGTCAAGTGACCAAATAAACCAAACTATATAACGGTTACCACTAGTTACTACTGACTATTCCTGAGTAGCTCTGGGTCTTTCTTGCCCTACCCACTTCCGTGCGTTAACTTGGACAGATGGAGTGGACTGAGGTAGCGTGGGCGTGTTTGAAAAGAGGGAATGAGGTACAGTTTTGGTCCATCACAGGGGCGCAAAGTATAGGGTACAGAGAGAGTAGAGTTAGGGCAAAGCAAAAGTGGAAGAAGGTTGTACGGCGGCAAGACATGATGGGAAATAAAAGGGGAAGCCGGAATTTGCAGGCCCTATCCTGTCATAAGTGGGATAAGGGTATGATGATGATAGTTAAAGGACCTCTTTTTAGTCAACTTGGCGTTGCAACTACCAATTATAACACATCAGTTTATGTCGATATATCAAGCTTATTCATCGGATTTTACTTGGTACCATCTGCGTTGTCACGTTTGATTAATGGACCGTAGAACGATAACGTAAGGAAATTAACCCTTGTGCCAGGTTTTTTCCCCTCTTGGTTAATATATTTTTGAACCATGACGTAAGAGTATTTGGAAACTGGAATGGAATGAAGTATCACTAGTAAAATGGATGCATATCATAGTAATTACCTTAAAGCAAACTAACACTCTTGTAGAAAATTACGGAGATCCATAGTTAAGGGAAATCTTGGTGCCCATTGTTGCGTAGTTTTCTTTAAGGGCTTTGACATAATTTTTGAGAACATACTGTATGTGGTTCTCATAGCCTTTTTAAATCATGGTACTCTTGACTTTCATCATATTGTCCCGTATAATTCTTGAATGTGATATTTGTTGGTGAATAATAACAGTACAATAAAATACCTGGAGCATTATATAAACTATATAGTATCGTCACGGAACCAGCTGTCGCTTTTCTTTTCAAAAAAAGGTTTTAATGAACTGTGTCATTTGTAATATTAAATAAACAAAGATGGGTGGACTCTAATAATCTGTACATGGCATCACGAATATTTATTATTATTATAATCATTAAAGTCATTTTAATTTATGTTTGGCGCGAATCATTTGAATTAATAAGACTTCTGTACTGCTTTGAAGTTGTTGGTGATACTGTGCACTGGTAATTGTTGAACAGGCATTATTATTACCTACAATCGCTTTCACTAATTTTATCATTAGAGTTTATTGTTCAGGAGTGTACAGTCAGCTAACGTATTTCAGTCATCCACATGTCCTAGTTTTCATATACGTCTCTATTTTACTTTTTTTTTAAAATTGAAATGACGTTATTCAGGACCATAGGCAGTATTATGACTTACTTTCTTGTACTAGGGTAGTTGTGTTAAACTTCGTGACCCACTGTCCATTCAACACGCTATCCAAGCCATTTAACAAATGCGGGAATTAACAAATTAATATTGCCACCTTAAAACACTAGTTATTATATAGGTTGTGTAATTGAATTGTTTCAAAGGGTTCGTGTTGGTTTGATTTTTTTTTGCACTTCGAGTTTGCAGCAATTTTTCTCCATGTTGCTCTTTTTTTAAAAAGCTCTTGTTCTTAACAGGTGTTTTTTATAATAAGATTTCGTGACTAAACCATTGATCAGATTAACTCCGACATTTTTTAATATCACAGCCTGAGGACAGTTTCTTTTACCAAAGCCGTGGATGGGTACGAGTTCTTACTTTTGGAAGTTTTACCGATCTACTTGTACATTCATACAGAAAGGATTTTTCCTTCCTCTGGTTTCGACAGAAGCAATCCACCTTGGTTAGGATCGAACTTTCAACTATGGATTCCACTTAGATGTTCCCAACTTTACGTTGGAATCAAATTTGGGTCGTAGGTTTCAGGAGTATGGCGACTTGAAGATTTTGCGAAAAATTTAGTAACTAATTTAAGCTGATTTGTTAAAATATCAAAATGAATGTTTACCGCCCTTTCTCTGTTTGTCACAGATGCTATATTAGATAGAAATTAACAATCAAAATAGGCCGATGGTAAATAAGCGTAGAGCAGTGTTTTTCAACCAGGGTTCCGTGAGGTCCGCTCCAGGGTTCCACCAATGGCAAGGTAAAATATAAAAGTAACAATGAAAACACAAGAAACGAGAACGATTTTGTCTGTGGAAGATGAACTTCGGGTGTCTCTCTCAAACATTAGGCCACGAATTCAACTGCTTATGCTAACACACACACCTGTATCAATTAATGTTTTTTTCTGTCACTGTATGGGGTTCCGCAAAAGGTTTAAATGTTCCAAAGGGTTCCGCGAGAAGTCTAAATGCTCCAAAAGGTTCCGTTTCAATAAAAAGGTTGAAAAACACTGGCGTAGAGGATGCAGCGTTAGACCTGGACGTGGACACCTGACCGTGCCACAGCCAGGAAAAGAGCTGGGTAATTTCGCAGTCATGTAACTTCGAGAATGACCAATAATAATGGCACTTTGATGGCATTAATACACTAGGTTTGGATACAGGAAATTGCCCATCATCTGTTTCCTTGTGCAAACACTGACTTTTATTAGATTACTGTATACACTCTACTGATCTTTTTTTAATTTGTGAACTCTGTTATTCTGTTATAAGGAGATTATAGTGCGTACGTTGTGGGACTATTTATATGCAAAATCGATAGTGTCTGCAACGCCTGTCTTGGGAATACTGCTTATGATTGCTCCGTTATACGTTTGATTACGACTTGATGAGATGAGTTTACCTTTTCTTGACTAGTTTCTATACAGCGGGATTCGCATTCCCACTTACTGCGTGGTATTGTGATTATTAAATTTCGTTTGCAAAAAAAAAATAATAATTCCCTTAATTTTGGGTCCGTAAATTTACTGTTGAAGAGAGGAGGGGCGTCTAATTTGATATAATTATGCGCAATATAATAATTATTAATTTAAGCCATCACATTGACAAAGCATCACTCTGCTCGAGGCCTATCTCAGTCATTGCCTTATTGATCGTCGCTTCACTACGTTGTTATTTTTCGTTGCACATGGATGGTAATTTTATAATAATTGTTATTGACATTTTATTCAAATTTGAGTGTTTTACCCGCTAATTTTGAGACCGGAACTTTTAGCAGACCGTCATCTTGCCAACAGGAAGACAACTGCGGCATGGGTGGAGCAATTTTCTGTATTAAATTGATTACTTGATTTATTTTGTCGAAAATAGGTGATGGAACATTAGTGGAGAGGTTATAAAACCTTTTTACAGGACCATCAAGCATTGAGTTTACTCTTGATTATTATCAGGATTAGCTTTATGAATTCGTTTCGCCTCATTTTTTTATTCTTTACATCTTTATTAAGATTTTTCAAATTCACGTAGACTAATTTGGTCACCACACCCACGTCTGTGCCACTTTGATTTAATATTTTGTTTTCTGCCCTGAAAAGTGGAGTGTCACAAGGACATGCTGTGAATTGGCTAGACGGTATTTGTTTTCCTTCATTGAGGATCGTTTGTTAAACATAGTTATCCTGGGGCGTATTGAAAATTTGATGGATTGATGTTTATCCGATGTACATGTTCTTTCTAATTGATGATGCCCTTTTAAAATTTTTATATTTCTTCTATTTCCGCTAGCATCTTCATTAGGTCAGCAATCTGTTCCAAAGAAGCCTTCAAAGCCAGGACGTGGATCTGGGCGGGGTCGTGGAAGACCCAAAGGGTCTGGTAAACGTGGCGCTGGTCGCTCAAGAGGTGGTTCAATGGCAGCTGCGGAAATGGCTGGTGCGCAGGCCGGTGCTACAGCTGCGTATGCTGCCTACGGATATTCTGTGTCTGGCGCAGGTAAGTTACCAATGCAGCCAAACGTTTTTGTTTATAATGTTGGTGACAATTAATTTTGAGAAATAGTTGCCAAAAATAATTTAGCCATTATACAGTGTAATTTATTGGGGGGTTACAGTATAATGTACTGGAAGGGCCAAAAAATGTAAGGTTTGAGTTGAGAAAATTAAGCATTGTTAACATTTAATTTTAGCATTCTGAAGGTGCTGTTGTTGATGTTCTACAGATTGGATAGGTGTTCAATTTGACATCTTTTGGCGTAATTTTAAAATAGTCATTATTGTCTGAAGCAAGTGTCTCTAAACAGTTCTCTTCGTTACATTATTTAGTCCTGGGGCAAGTGAAATGAGAAGCATTCGGTTGTTTAGGTGTATGGCGAGATGTGCTGACAGTTTACTGAATCGTTTCCTTACCGGAAGTTAATCTCGCACATTGTCATATGCTATGTCCATTGGTCGTCCCTCTAGCAGTTTATTAGAGCTTTGAGACAAACACTGTGCATTTGGACTTTCGATGTCTTCATGAAATAATGTTTCATAGATTGACATTTTACACTTTTGGCAGCGGAGAATATTTGCATTGAAAAGCAAACGTGACCATCACTTAGTGTAATCGTCGTATATTTACAGGTGTAGATGTTGTAATTTTGCAATCGCCATTGTTTTTTCGATGCCGAAATTGCAATTAATACGATTTCTTGTAGGGACCACACCTGTCGTCCCCAATAAAAGAAACAATGTTCGTCGTGCATTTAATGATTGCCAAGGGAATTTACTCTATGAAATAAAAGCGAGCTATTGTCAGAAAACATTCGATGACAGTATAGTGTTAAATAAGATCAAATTCGCATTGGACAACCTGTGCCATTTATTAACTATTTATTGTAGATGGGTGTATGTCAAAAAATGAAAAATTGAGCTACCGGCTAATGCATCACCTGTGAGTTGTGTCATCGCCAGTTATTCATTTTCAGAAAAATACTAGAGGTGTGTTGTTGACGTGTACGAGTTCATCATTGTTATTTGTATTGTTATCTTCTTCTGGGTGGAGATGGTTGTTCGTTGTGATGAGTGTGATGTAATAATGACAATATAAAGTCTCAATAGTTGAGGTTGCCCTGGCATTTAGTGCCTATTTTCGATGGCAGTTTGGCTTTTCCTTTATTAATAGACTGTTTTCGTCCACTCTCTATTTATTTTTAATTCAGTTTTGAGCCAATTTTAAATTTCTGTTAACTACTGTTTCGGATAGATTGGGATACAGGTGCAGTTAAAATGCACAACCAGGTTTGGACTAAACAATAAGAGGTGCTAGCGTTTCTCGGTGGGGATAAAACCAATGGACCTTATTTTTCGACCCAGTGCGGCCCTGTATAACTTATCGCAGTTTTTAAGAGCCTCTTCTCTCTTAGGGGTACTTGTAGGAAGAAGGCAGAGTAAACATTGCCTAGAGTGAGAAAAATAACTGCGTATTGCACATCTACGTTTGTATACGCTTGGCTGACGCTCAGAGGACATTTTGTTAATCCATACACATGTGGCCATGTTTCATGGAGACTATTTAAGCAAAATGCTCACTATCCGTTAGCATTGTGTCTCAGTTGTGGTCCGGTCATTAGTACTAATTTAGTAAATTTGACAAAATACAGAAGTGTGTTTGCCCCTAGTTTTTATGACGCATTTTTTGATTGTGTTTTTTTAGGTGGTCCGTCCAACTTGCCTGGAACAAAGCTGGGTCGAGGTCACATGATAATGCGTGGAAGTGGTGTTCGGATGAGAGGACCAATTAATCAGGGTCAAAGATTTCCATATATAGGTCCCAGTCCAGGAGATGGATCAATTAATATATCATCAGGGAATTCCATGACAGCATCTTCATCCATTAGTAATCCATCATCAGGGGTTCGAAGTACGGGCATGGGTTTTTATTTGCAAAATAATGCTTCCTAAAATTCCTACCTGTTATCGTTGAAAATGGATGTTTTTTTAATGGTGGTTAATTAATTTTATTTAATCGTCAATTGTAAGTCCAAATGACTATTATTGTATTATTGTACCCGGAATAATAATCCCAGTTTCAAAGAAGAATGTACCTTAGGTGCTCTCAAATCTGTGTCAGGCCTCACTGGGAAGATTGGATGAGAATGAAAGGTCATGTCTTTAATAGCATATTGAAACTGGATAGATTACTGCTGGCTCTGGACTAGATATGTTTTTCTGTTGTATTTCATAGTAGCGTTTATCAAATGCAGTTTCTTTAAATACTCGCGATGAAACAAGAAAAATATGCGAGACAAGAGTTTCAATTGTTTTTAATCCATAGAAGTTGCTCGTTTTCATGACTGCATCTTGTTTTTTTAACAAAACTGAATGCCATAGGAACTATTCGGAGAACGAGAGAGCTTTGTCTAAATATATGCATGATAATTCTTCTCCTACTGTGAAATGGCTTTAGCAACGGCAAATGGTTTTGAAGGTGATATATTTTTGTAGATTTAATGATGTGTAAAGAACAAGAGACAAACATGGCGAAATAAGAAGAAAAATTACCTAAAACACTTGAGCTTTTCAGTAACAGATTTCGCAAAATAAATGCGACATCAAAAAGCTTTATATTTATAGTTTGGCCCTGACGATGTTTTAGTAATTCAAGAAGCATCACCATCTTATTAAATATAAGATGATGATAATGAATTAAGTAAATGAATTTCTGTGACCCAAAGTGACCATGACGTCAACTTGCAGTACCAAGTTCGGTTAGTTTTTTTGGTATTTTTTTTTTTGTTATTGAATGGAATGACCATCTTAGTCCACGTTAAGCACCTTAACCGGAAGTAACTATATGGGGAAAATTTGTTAATTTATCTTACAAAATTTCTCGTTGGTCTAATGCTTTATTATTTTCCGGCAAAGATAATATAAAATTCAATGAACTTATATTTCGTATGAATGTGCAGTTTTATTATACAGAATTTTAGTAGATCAGTGGTGTGTATATATCTACTGGACAGGTGACGTTAATTTGATTCTAACACGGGTATTTTGAAAAATGAAAGTTAAATTTTTTTGTGTTGATTGAAATATCAGTAGTGTACATGTGTTGGCTGGTTAGTTAGCAATCGTTGTGTATGTAGGCAAAGTTATTTTTTATATTCATTGAAAATGAAATACGTAAGTAGACAATTTCACATGTCTAGATGAAGATGTTGAATGAATTTTTTAACACTCGAGATTAGGGTTTGTGTTGAATATCTCTAATAATTTCGTATAAGTTTAATTTTGGTTTTTTCCCCTTTGATTTCTTCTGGATACGCCCCCAATTTGTCGTCTTTTAAAGTTATATATTCGACGTTTATATTTCAATTTTGTGCATAAATTTGTCATTAGAAATTTGCGGTTGAGGATCAAAACTCAAACTTTTATATCTTGTGTTTAGCAACAAACCACTGAAGAAGGAACATGTCCTGTTCTACCTTGTCAAACGATATTTGTGATCACGTGCCTGCAGGTGGTTTTGATTTGTAAAATAACGGGATTGGCATGACAAGCCTCTCCTAACAAAATTTTGTTTTTTTTTTTAAATTCCATCCTAACGTGGTAGATAAAATGAAATCCATTTTTAAGATTAATTTAGATTCAAATTCGGTTTTGAGAGGCGTTTTGTGAACTACTTGCAGTCACCACCACGCACCTGAAATTATGAATTAGATACACTGGTTGGGGCTGGTCCCAATTTAACAACTATCTCATAGATCTAAAATTGAATTGTAAGGTATTTATTGTGATTATTTTAAAGTTGTAGATGTATTTGTTATCCAGACATTTGTTATCTGTTTAGCCGGGTCTCCACCAGCTTGCAAAGGATGAAAAAATGTTTGCAAACACGATGCGTTTTAGTGGGACGTCACACACGTGAGATCTCTGTGACTAGGTTCCTATGGTTGTGGGAACAAAAAATGTTTGCTGTTTTTGGTTTCTCAGCATGGGTGTTTTTTGGATTTTTGGCGACACCATTTGCTTCTCGGGTTCAAGTTACGTTCTCAGTATGCAATGTTGACGGAAATGAATTTTGCAGCATAATCTGAACGTTTGCCAGGTGGAAATGGTGAAAGTGCTCAATGTTTTAAAAACGTTTGCAACAATGTTTCTTGTGGAGACCCGGCTGTACGTGACACAGCTTAGCATCACTTGACTAGTTGTTGCCAAGAACATGTATCAATTACAGAATTTATGTAATTTTGTTCAATTTTCTACAATAATTGTACTGGAGAGGAAAGTGCTGAGTGGTTGGAGGTCCGTCAGAAAATGTGCTTGTTGTTAGCAGGACTTGTCACGTTTTTTTTTTCGTAACACTTGGAGGAGTATGTCCATCATATCAGTTAATCTTTGCTTTTCATATTGAATATTACTAAGTTGCTGCTGCTCAAAACAGTCATGTGTTTGGAGCAGTCTGTCTTTAGCTCCCATTCCTCCTTCCACTGTTTGTCCCTGATTTAATCAATTTTTTTTCGGAAATTATGACTATTTTGCCATCTGAATTTAGCAAAAGGCAGATTCGCTATCTACTGCGTACAAAAATATGCTATTACCCTCTTACTTTAGGTATTTATTTTTTTTCGCAACCTTTACGTACTTTTACATTTTTTTAAAATTTATGAATGTGGAATTTTTATATGGGTTTAGTTTCAGTAAAAAAATTCTTGATGCTGCTGTTGCTGTTGTGATTTTTCTGTATCTTACATGAATGGCCTTTAGGTAACTTTTTCTCTAACATTTTTTGAAAGTTGGTAAGGAGTTGATGTAATATTAAAAAATAAACACGTTTCAAGTTTATATGTGTTTATAATTGCAGGAAATAATTGAAATGTATCCAATTTCTTTCAGAAAAACAGATTTAAATATATACTATTACACAATCAATAATCCACGCCTACTAGCAGATAACCTTGCGAGATGCGTGTGAATGTTTGGTCTAATCCTGGGTTTGATTTTAATGTCCTGTAATTTAAACGATTAAGTCATTGATTCTACGTTCCACGTTATATTATTAAATATTTTGTAATACGTAGTTATAATTATACCTTTTTATTTTAAATTTTACAGCCACTATATGAATATTAAATGTCACGAGATGTCTTTTATATGATTTCTAACATGAAAATAATTCTGCCTGTGTTGAAAATTAATAGAAATGATCTCGTTTCAGCTGCATATTTTATGGCGTTATTTAATATTTTAACACTAGTATTTGCAACACTGGCCTTCTTTATTCCTTACCCCTAACTCCTTTTTTCTCCACCTATGCAAGGTTAAGTTACCCTTGAATTTCGAAGCAGAACCAGAGGACTGACAGGATGCAAAGCCGGATTTGATAGAAAGTGGGAAGCCGAAACTGACGGAGAGAGAGGGAGAAGACACCGGAAGTCGTGGCCCTGCTGTAGGACGGTGGTCTTACATGATTGACTGCCAACATGAGCATGCAGGAATATAGTGGGGCTCTGTATATGTTCCAGGGCTTTCCACGACTTTCTTTCTTTGTTTATGGCATTTGAGTATTATTACGTCAGATATCAAAAATATGGTTCTGTACATTTTTAGTCCTGACGTCCAGAGGTGACTTTAAAAAGAGTATCCTGTGCAAAATTCCGGGTAGGACATAGGAAGTGTCAGTGGTTCAATAGACGGTTAGTATCATGATGAAAATGAGCTCTTAAAACGAATGGTGATGATATCACGAATAAATTCATAATAATATGTCTATTATAGGCCCGGAATTATCAATTAGTTTCACTTAAGATACAGAAAGAAATACACTGTAGAAAGGTAAGATGCACAGAATATATGCAGTATCTGGATGTGAGTTTGGACAGTGGTCTGGATGTGGTCAGCGTTCCGCCACTTGTAGGCTATTTTTTATGGTGTGCACAAACATTACCACTGCTATCACAAACAGGCCTATTTGAACCTTAGCCTTTAACAAGTCCGATCCTAGTCCGAGGCAGGTAGCTTTTTAGAAGGAGGGGGAGTAACGCCGCGGTCCCGTGTAGTGTGTGCGATGTCGCCTACACACGAAATAACCCTTCTTTGTGGAGTGAAATCAGTAAAATTACTTGGTGTAGGAACTCGCCCCCTGGTTGCGGTGAGTAAAAGAGAATATTTTTAAACACAACTTATAAGAAAACATTGTGGAATGATGTCCGGCTTCCTGTTAATTCCCACTGTTGTCAGCCCTGCCTGTTTTTCCAGCTCTGTTAGGAAAATGGATGTCCAACCCTACCATAGACGGGAAACAGCTGGAAATGACCTCAGGTGGGCCACATGATGATCACTTGGTCATCTGACAATTGTCCAATTGATATAGAATTGTTTTATTGAATTGTCATGTCAAAAAGGGACCTCCAACGAATTGCTAAAAGATGATTAGTTTAATACTAGCAGCGTCTTTTGCTTGGATAAGTAAAAAGACGACAATGTCTCTTTACGTTTTGTCTTGCATCTTCAGTTGGAGACATACATCACTGTATTGTGACGCGTGAATGACCACACAACCACCCCATATGGACTCTTACTATACCTTTCCGAATACAATGCTCTTTGTGTATCGCGACACTGACACTAGGTTCCCTACTTGTTGGTGTCAAAAAAGTTGGCCATGTAAGGTTATCATTTCGGTTCATTGGGACTTGAGAAAAGTAACCTCTTGAATCCCGCTGTTCCCATTACTTTCACCAATGTATTTTAATACCTACGTCTTACTTGTTGAAAAGACTTCGTGGTGCGTGAGGTTCACCGCCCCATCATTGCAAGCCTTGTCAAATAATTATTTGCTCCTTGTGCATGTTCAATGGTCACGTCGTAGGACGGTGATTTGTTGATAGCAACCTCACTGCACATTTACAATATATTGGTTTCTAAATCCAGTGTTGAATAGAAGCGCTCACATTCGACGTTGAAAAAGCACTTTATTGTAGATGTTCTTAAAGAAAACGACGTGTGTTGAACTTCTATGTGACGGAAGCAGAAAAATATCAGCATTCAAAGGGATAAGTTCAAAGCCTTTGAACATTACAGTTCCTGCACCAGCTAACAGATCTACAGTATAGTAGAAAAGTTGCCAGTGCCCATATACTCTCACTGTTTAAAAATAACTGTCCATGAATTTCCGGAATTGAACTCTGAAATCCTTAGTTTACCAAGCTATGTGGTGGATCAGTGGTTGTGTGTTTGACTCGTGATTCCTTAGTTACAGGTTCGATCCTAGCGGAGGTGGTGGATCCTTTAGAGTGAGAGGGAAGCCTTCAAGTGCACCACCTACATGTAAAAGCATGGATTGCACGGATTGCAATATGTGTAGATAAGCAGAATTCCCAAGCGTCACGACTTCCTTGGTCGACAGCCCTAAGTTCACCATACGGCAGACCTTGGTGGCCATTCCAAACCCTTTTCCCTTCTAAGGCAGGGTGGTCGAGTACCGATTTACTGTATTTTCGAACCGCGAACACACTGGCGAATTGTTGGATGGTATTTTTACGCAGCAGGATGTCGACGTAATTCTGCGACTCCTTGCAGTCTAGTTCTCTTCGCCATGGGTGAGTTCCTCCACCTGGAAATTTTGCCGATCTACAGGTATATACTGTATTATTTCATGCAGTGCAGTGAGGTAGTGGGTAGCACGCTTGGTAACTGCGTCAGTAGTTCTAGGTTCGATACTGGACTCGAGAGAGGCCCCCGAGTGCGCCTTCTTTCGGATGAGAAGTAAAACCGAGGTCCCGTGTGGTATATGATGGCATTTGCACGTAAAAGAACCCTCTACTACTCAACGGGTAGATGAGGCAAAATTTCCCGGTGTAGGAGCTCGTCTCCTGGCGTCGTCGGTGGAGTGCCCCAATGAACGGTACACCGACGATAAATAACATAAGGGTTGCAGCTTTGGTCGGCAACCGACTGTGGAAAAGCCTTGTCCAATATATCGCCCATGTGTCCATTCAGAAAGACAAGATGGGTACCCGACCCTGCCATGGGCGGGAAAAGGGGTAGGAGTAGGTAGGCAGTGCAGTGGTGACATCGTATACACCAGGCCAGACCGCGGCTTTAATTCCCACAATACAGGTGGGATCTCACTCTCTCGCTCGAAGGAAACCTACCTCTGTCAGGATTGATCCTACCGCTGACCCATGTTCATATGAAATGGCGGGGCGAGCAGCGTTCATCAAAGGGTAATCTTCCTAATGAAGAGAGCATGTCGCTGTCATGTGAAGTCTATGAAGGGGAAATCAAAAAGTATTTACTACATGATTAGTGTTTAAAAATTGCAGGTATTGTTTGGGAATTGAACGTGTGTGGTCAAGTAATATCAGTAATCTAGAAGCTTAAATGAAAAACTGCTTTTAAGCTGAAATTCAAGGTTAGTGGGAGATGGAGACTAAGTAGCTGGACTAGATTTTTTTTATGAAACACTAAAGCCAATTTAAGTCTTTAAATACACCAATTTGCCTGTGTGTTTCATGTTCAGTAGTGGAATTGATGACGGTTCTTTGCTGTAGATGGGTCCTTTATTGCTGTTTCACCTGTCTACTTGTCCCATCACCACCTCATCCTCCTATCCTCATCACCACACCTTCTGCAGATCACACAGGGTACATTACCCTTAATCCTGTCACTTAACACTCATTCGTGGAGCGATTCATCTCAATGGAGACCTCAATCAAGGTGTGACAATTTCTTAAGACTTTTTCGTTGTGATGGTCATAAAATGCCATATGGTCACTTTGCCCCACCTTCCCATTCTGCTACCTAATTCTCCTTTCGGCGTTGGGCTCTCTTTTATGTATCACAATCCTAGAAAAGAAGGAAACAAGTTAGCTCATTTTTTTAGCAAATTTTTTTTTGTTGCTGGCCGAAAACTTATTTCGACTAATTATCTTGCACCTATTATAAAACTCAGTGAGGCTATAAGATGGACAAGAGAAAGTATTTCCTCCTTACACCCACTCTAAAGAAATTCGTTGACAGGTAAATTGCACCAAGCTATATTACTTCTAATTATTTCCATTATAT
Source organism: Trigoniulus corallinus (assembly GCA_013389805.1). Lineage (NCBI taxonomy): Eukaryota > Metazoa > Arthropoda > Diplopoda > Spirobolida > Trigoniulidae > Trigoniulus > Trigoniulus corallinus. Next base: position 18,455,778 of record JAAFCE010006949.1, on the reverse strand, counting down.
CCTTGTATTGCATCTATAGGACCTTGAAGAGCCCTGTGTGGTAGTTAAAAGACCCAGGGTGCCTTTACTAGGTTTCCTTTTGCGCGGGTGAGTTTCACAGGTAGGATAGCACAACTGTATCATTTCTTGGCTTATTTGGTTGTTTAACATCGCGCGATGAAATGCCTATGAGGTCTTTTACTGAGGTTGGGGGAAAAGGGAAGAGCTCCGTTAGCATCCATCTCGATGACGCAGAGGTAGCGTGCTGGACTACTGCGTCAGTGGTTCCACATTCGGTTCTGGTCCGAGGACCAGTTCTCGTCTGATCGCTGAAGTTAATTAAGCCGTGCAACCCCAGCTAGTATGGACATGGGTGGCCGCTTGGGAACACTGGGTACTGCTAATACCCAAAAATCGTCGCATTAGTGTAGTGTCTGCGCAGTTTCTGCATTACAACTATGCAGTGGACGGGGATCTAATGACCTTGTAGTTGAACGGCCCTAAAACACCCACAAACAAACAATCGATCCTTGTTCGATACAAATGGACGCGTTACTATCGTTTACCGCAGTGTATTAATGTTGATCTCATGGCGTTCAGTCTGCTGTTCGAGCCCGCGAAGTCGGTGGTGTCTATCGGTCAAGGACACAACCGGTTTGTTGTTTGTTTTGTTGGTGTTTTAGGGTCCATCAACCACAAGGTCATTATAGCCCCATCCACTGCATGTTAGTACTAGCTGGGGTTGCGTTGGAAGCGGCTTATTGCGTTGGACACACCAGTTCTCGTGTGATCACTGAAGTTAAGCAACGCAAGCCCAGTTAGTACTGACATGGGTGGTCGTTCGGGAAAGCTGGGTACTGCTAATACCCAATAATCGTCGCATTAGTGTAGTGTCTGTGCAGTATATGCATTAGAACTATGCAGTGGTTGGGTCTCTAATGACCTCGTAGTTGACGGGACCTTAAACTCCAACAAACAATGGGGTTGCGTTGCTTAACTTCAGTGATCAGACGAGAACTGGTGTGTCCAACGCAATAAGCCGCTCCCGACACAACCGGTAAGTACGACTCATAGGATAAGGAGTAAAGGCCCCGCAAAATATTTTTGAACCCGGCCCCTCGATAGCTTGGGTCAGCACTTTTAGGCATATGATATATCCACTTCCGCCTACATCTCACTAGGTCCCCATACACTATCATATCCCTCCGTACAACCTGCTCCGAAGTCTACTTTAGTCTCCCTCTGCCCCGGGTACTTCTAATAGTCTGTATTCCTATATTGAACCTAGTCAGCTCCTCCTCCCCTCATCTCATAACATGCCCTTACCTGCTCAATCTATTCTCTCATCGCAGATTATTTAGCCGCAATTAATCTTATTCACCTTTAATATTATACAGTACTCACCTTGTGACCAAGTTTCGACTCCGCATCCATTTTAAGTAGCTGTCGAGAAATATTTCAAATTTCCTATAAGAGGTGTGGAAAAAAATTCAAACATTGAATTGTATTAAGGGTAGAAATGACGAAAATGGAGGGTTGATTACTGATAGGTGAGGCGTAAAGGAAGTAGTAGTAGTAGCAGTACCTATGGTTGCTGACCTTTCAAATAACCTGCCTCCGGTGAAAACAAAAAACACCTACCCATTAACTATTCAATCTCCTTCCATCCAAATATCTTGGCAACACTACCCAGGTCTATTTTTTCCTTTTCTTCCCCTTCTCCGATCTCTTAGCCCTAAAAAAAACGAGGTTTCCATTTCTGGTTGCCATGTCTAGCGTATCAATTAAGGTCAACCTCCTTGAGGGTTCAACGTGGGATTTAAAAGGAGAAGGAAGGGGGATAAGAAACTAAGATTACTTCTTCTCAGAGGCAAATCATTATTGGCCATCACCTTTTCATTCTCTTAATTTAAAATAAACCCGCTTGATTTCCTTTTCGACTACTAGATGGTGCCACTGAGGTCTTTTTTTCTTTAGTAGTCATCCAATTGGGAACCCCTTGAGGTGAGGAGGAATCCAAGGTGTCTGTAAGGATATGGTAATGTGTGGGGTGGACGGGGACCTAGTAGGAGATATACGGGGGTGGAGGGTTAGAACCCGTAGACCCGACCCTGCCACAGGTGGGATAAGGGTATGATGATGATGATGATGATTTTGACAAACAATTCATTTGGGCCCTTCGGTTATGTAACGGTCTATGTACAAAGCAACTCCTAATCCTTTTCCCGCCTATGGCAGGGTCGGGTACCCATCTTGTCCCTCTGAATGGACACAGGGTGATATATTGGACATAGTTTTTTCTGCAGCCGGTTGCCGGCCAAAGCTGCACCCCTATGCTTATTTATCGCCGGTCTAGTGTTCGTTGGGGAATGCTACCGACGCCAGGGGGCGAGCTCCTACACCTGGAAATTTTGCCTCATCTACCCGTTGCGTAGTAGAGAGGGTTTTTTTACGTGCAAGTGCCATCGTACACCGACACGGGACCCCGGTTTTACTTCTCATCCGAAAGAAGGCACACTCGCGGCTTCTCTCTCGCCCGAAAGGACTCTATGTACATCTGGAAATAATTTTACCGATGGTAGGGAGAGAACGAAGTCCTACACTTCGGAATTTGGCCGAATTTTTTTTTTTCAGTATTCCAGGCGTTTCTTCGGTGTTGGACTAGGTAGGAAACTAAACCCAATAAGAATTACAAAAGGGGCTATATAAGTGTGCTTTGTTTAATTCTTATTACGGTATATTATTATATACGTTGTATTAATTTTTATTGATGGCCCATCGGAAAACGTCCCGGTGTCCCAACGGGGCAGTCTAGTCCTGCATGTCTTCCATTTTTTTCTACGGAAGACCTATTGACACTTCCGTTTCCTGTGACTCTCGATATCCTCAGTCGGGAATGAACTCAACTTTTGAAAGAAAGGGAAACAGGTGATATTTTAAGCATAAAACTAAGTTATATTTCAGCAGGGGGGCCTCAACTACATCTGCCGTCATATCGAATAGAAACAGCTAGGTTTTCAGGTGTATTAGCTCACCTCCTGGCGTCAGTGGAGGACAGTGCCCCAACCAATCAAAATAGGCTGACGATAAACAAGCATAGGGGTTGCAGCATCATCTTGGCAGCCGGCTGCGTAAGGCCTGGTATACACGTAACGTTTTTTCTTAGTCTTGCCAGATTTGACAAACAGAACGCTAGTTGGACGTCTTGCACGAACTGAAGAGGTTGGACAAACCTAAAAGACTGATGGGCTTGAGCTTTGTGTACATTCAAGATGGTCAAACTTTGCTTCCCTGTCGTCTGATTTCGGCGACCCTGTAGGTTACAAATGATAGTTTCATTTCGTTTAGTGGTGAAAGAAAATGGCGGCAGATATGTGGGACTGGTCTCACGAATTTTCCCACTCAGTTCACAGAGCTCTACCTAAGCTTATCTTGCCTCCGGCAAGTCAAATCAAATGATTTTTTACTGTAACAGAGACAAGAACAACCAGGCTTACACTCATGGGGATTGACAGCCGTCCTCATGGCAGTGTCTTGCTTTTCAACTTTTGGGGTTACCGTCGTTAACGATTTACAGTACGTGTCTAAATCCATACGCAAGCAATTGCGCCAATCTTCTGGTTTCTGCTGTAGTTCTCGGAGAATGTCCCTCTTTTCAGTAACCACTCCCGGGAATCACCTTGAAAGACGTGTTTTTATTTTAATTTTTGAGCACATAGTGCAATTATTGTTAGTAACAGTTGGTTGTTTCCATGGTGGTTTCAGAACGATTGAGCAGAAGTGTGAATGAAAGTTTAAGCTGTGCAGCCACACAGTGGCGTAGCCAGGATTTTCTGAAGGGGGGAATATGACTCGGTAGGGTGTATACCTCTTCGTTATATTCGAGGCCCAAGGGGGGGGGTTTAACCCCCCGTGGCTACGCCACTGTAAGCCACACGATTTGTGTCAGTTTTGTTGGTCGGTCTTTGCAGATCGTGCAAGACTGATGGCAAAGCGTTACATGTATACCAGGCTTAACATACCCTCAACAGATCCCTCAACTGTGATGGGACAAAAATGGACACCGGAACATGTTGTAGGCGGGAAATTGGTTATGGATGATGATTGTAGGTTCTAAACCTGCCCTTACCGCCATACCTGGTATATTCCGACTATCCTGCCTTTGCTACTTAGGAGGGCAGACAATAATAACATGGTGTTTGGTGAACAACTGACTTAACCTTGAGGCAATTTCAGTTTCAACTGCTTAAACTACTGTACCTTACTGACATCTGCCCAAGTAAACTAATATTTTGCAAAACTTCTCTATCAGTGATCTTCATTGTGATTTTTTTGTCTTCAGATAACCGAAAAAAATTTATTGGAGGAGGGGGAATTAACGAAAAACTATAATTTTGCATTAAGAGCTCATTGACAGTGTTTATAAGGCCCATGTGTCAAGGTGGAATTTCTTGGGACAATGACAGATCATCACTGGACATTGCCTGCAGTGCCAGAAGCATTTATAAGCTCCTAATAATCTTAACAGTTGAATAGTCCTCCATTTTCACAATGGACACCACTCACAGTCACATGATGCACATTTTTAGCATTTTATTTTTGTTTTAACACAAAAAAGGGGGAGACGACTGAGTGACTGATCATTTCAATCTATTAACGTTTATTTGCCCTAAGACCAAATGAAGTTCCTTTTTTGAGATTTTTCGCACAAGGAGAAAAAAGATGGGGAGGAAAAGAGGAAAAAAGATGTCCAGATGACCATCCCTTACCTTCACTCTGTGCCCATACAACGCGTGTGCTTGACCTCGGTCCCTCCTTTACTCTCTCACACCCCTCCCTTCTTCTTTCGTTGCCTTTCTCCACTCCCATTGCCTCCTTTACAGCCTTTAATCTACCTCTCCCCTCTCTACTCCCCCCTCCCCTGCCTCTCCCCCATCACCTCTTATATTGACCCTGATCTCTTCTCCTCCTTACTACTCCCACTCCTTCACCACTGTACACCTCACCTATTCTACCTATTGCTTGTTTTCCATCTGCCCCTTCTTAACAGTGGCTGAGTAATGGGCCTCATTAAGAATACAATTCTACTGAGAGACTTTCCCACGCGTACCTAACAATGGTCCCAACCCCTTTGTGATTTCCTTTAACCTGGCATAGTGTTCAGCTGGTGTGCGTCCACACGCCTGTTTGTATTTACCTATGGGCTAACTGCTGCGTAGGGCCCCCTCTCTCTCACTCTTATCTTCTTCTGTGTTTTTTTTTGTGTGCTTTTCTTTAAGGTATCCAAGTTTCTTGGCCCTAGTCCTGCTTGTTGTAATTATGCCTTAGTAGTACGTTACCTGATGTTTTCTTCCCACCATTATAGTTGGTTGTTTGAGGGTTTGTATTTTTTTCATCGTGATTTCTATTTTTCCTTCCTCGTCTTTTTCGGATTGCCCATCCCATTCAACTTTTTTGGGACCCTTTTCTTTCTCAATGTATTTCTTTATTTTTCAAACTCTTGGAAAACACACCCTAAGACCTCCTCTTATTTTGGTAATGGCCGCCGATCCTGTAGAGTGCTGCTGGTAATCACGTTAAAAGGTTTTGGGTATAATGCGTAAAAAATGTCACAGTGTTCAAATGGATTTTTAAAATCTTTAGATTCATGTTTCGTCGTTGTTGTTGTGGTCAGTTTTTGAATTGTGACATCTTGGATAGATCATGTCTTTTTGTAGGACCCGTTGTTTGTATTTATATTTTTTTCCACATGAGTCCTAAACGGATAATGGCGGCCTGAGTGTGGCCCTTTTCAAGTGCGGTCAGAAAATGATCTCTGTTGTCATTAGGCTGTAGACTTCAGGATAAAGGAGCTGCTCATTTTGCAAACATAGTAGTAGCGTGCTTGATTTTTGAGTCCATGGGTGTAGGATCGATTCTGGTGGAGTTATGTGGCTTCCTTTAGGTGAGCGAATAGTAAAATGAAGGATTCAAGGGCAAAGAGCAGATAGGAAGACACCGGGAACTCAAGGATGAACTGTTGGGGGCGGTAGTTTCACTCTACTGCCTGCCGACTTCAGCCTCAACCCTTATATCATGCATCAATGATAAAAATACTCGATTATGTCTTTAATTAACCAAGGAAATACGAATAGGTTACGATGCCCTTGACGTGGCACAGTCCTTGAATGGTTGTCTATTGATCTACCTCTTACTCATCACGTAGTAAATGGCGACCTGTATTCAACACTTCAGATACTAATTAATTCATTCGTTATTGTGATCGTATCAGCACCTGGTGTTCAGGGTTCGTGGCCTGGTACGTGAAATGCAACACTACCAAATCATCACCTTTAACTGCCTACCTCAGCGGCCTACCTGACGAAATAAGCTATTTAGATCTTTTCCCCCCTCCCCCATTTTCACGCAGACGTTGATCAGGGTCGAACCTGTGTACATTTACCCCAAAAGGCTAGCACGATCTATCATTTGAGTTACAGAAGTCGGGCACAAAGCGCGATGGGCGACTGCGTCAGTGGTTCAAGTTCGATCTTGTGGCCAAGGGTAGTCTGCTTCTTTCTGTCAAAAAACCCCCAGTGCGCCTGCACGTAAAAGAACCTTTACTAAGATATGAGAAGTATACGTGTAGTTCGGCAAAATTTCCAGGTGTAGGAGCTCATCCGCAATGGCGTGAGAGCAGCTGTATTGCGTTGGACCCACCAGTTCTCGTCTGATCACTGAAGTTAAAATTAAGCAACGCAACTCCAGCTAGTACTAGCTTGGGTGACCGCTTGGGAACACTGTGTACTGCTAATACCCAAAATCGTCGTAACAGCGTAGTGTCTGTGCAGACTCTGCATTAGAACTACGCAGTGGACGGAGCTCTAATGACCTTTTAGTTGGAGGCCCCTAAAACACTAGTGAAAGAAAAACAACCCTGGCGTCGGTAAGGGGAAAAGTGTCCAAAACAAACCAACAGTTCGACGATAAATAAGCATAGGGGTTGCAGTATTACGTTGGCAACCAGCTACGCAAAAATACTGTCCAGCAGTTCTCCCGTGTATTCCAGGAACAATGGATCCACGACCAGAGCCATCTCTACTATGCAACGAGCAACAAAAAGCAACTCCTAACCCTTTTCCCGCCTATGGCAGGGTCGGGTACCCATTTGTCCCTCTGAATGGACATAGGGGGTGATATATTGGTCATAAGTGTTTTTCTGCAGCCGGTTGCCGGCCAAAGCTGCACCCCTACGCTTATTTATCGTCGGTCTAGTTTTCGTTGGGGAATGCTACCGACGCCAGGGGGCGAGAAATTTTGCCTCATCTACCCGTTGCGTAGTAGAGAGAGTTCGTACACCATACGAGCCATCGTACACCCACACGGGACCTCGGTTTTACTTCTCATCCGAAAGAAGGCACACTCGCGGCTTCTCTCTAGCCCGTAAGAAGCCGACCCACCACGGTCCAGTATCGAACCTAGAACTACTGGCGTAGTTGCCGAGCGTGCTAACCACTACGCCACCGCGGCGGGTCTACTATGCAACGAGTAGATCAGGCAAAATTCCCAGGTGTAAGAATTCGCTCCCTTGAGTCGGTGGAGTGCCCCAATGAGCAGTAGGCTGATAAAGCATAAAGAGTAGGAGTTGCAGCTTAGGGCGGCAACAGGCTGTGTATCTAAATACACCGTCCAACAGACCGCCCATGTGTCCTAGAGGGACAAAAATGGGTCCCCGACCCTGCCATAGGCGAGAAAAGGGTTAGTAGTTGCTTTTCGAACATCAATTAATGGCTGTTAGATGGCGTTGGCGCTGTAGTCCAACATCCGCTCGCTGATTTATGGGTTATTTGAAGCATTTCTTGCTTCGCACATGACAGTCGTTGTTAGTTTTCAGTCTGCGTTTGGGCTTATGTGAGACTTTAGTGTCTCCAACTTTTAAAAGTCTCAACGACGACGATTTTGTTACATTCGAACAAATGATTTGTGTCGGTTACACTTGTTGTATGTCATGCAGTATTTTTTTTGCCTTCTCCTGCCCTTTTCTCTCGCCCTCTTATGTGCCAATCATGTTTGTGGGAAAAATTCAAAGAGTACCAAACGGCACAAAAAATGACAGAAGGTTCTGTATAGTTTAACTTCCGTTTGAGTACTCATCATCACTCATTGACCCAAGTAGGGGCAGTGAATTTTTTTTTTTGTCGAAGGACCATAGAAAGGCTAATCTATCTCCTTTGAAACCCAAATGTAATTTGATCTTAGTTTGTGACTCGTAGTAGCTGCCAAAAAGGTCACAGGCAGTAGCTCAACTTCTGTTCCCAATTTATCAACTTTTTACAAGGGCTCATACTAAAGATCACCAATGGATCAAAATGGCCAAAATAAAAAACATGGATGGGGGAGGTAATGAAATTCAATTATCTAAATCTCGCTAAACTAAAGGTGTGGAGTAATTTCAGAATGGTTTTTGTGTCAACCTAACCTGGTATATCTAACGTCTACTGACCTGCAACCTTGAAAGCAACGTTGACCACAGGCAGAAATCTTAAGAACGAGCCATTTTAATGATAATCTCATTTGGTCCTTTAACCGTTAACTACCATACGCTCATTTGCGCGGCCCGCAAGTGCCAAATTCATGAAATTGGAACCAATTTAGTGAATGTAGCCCGCTAGAGGCCTCGTGGAGGATGCCTGATTCTTGGGATTTCTACTTGCTGTGCAGTGCACTATCCAAAGCCAACATACATATATTAATACTTATATAATGACAGATAAAATGTCCAAGGTGAGAAAAGTTGTCCCAGAAACTCTCCCCTAACTCAGGGCACCATTTCAATACTGCATATCAATCTTATAAGTAGCCCATTCCCGCCTATAGCTCGACCGGATACCCGCCTGCCGACCTAACGCTGAATCCCTACGCTTATTTGTCGCGGGCCTACTGTTGACAGGGGACTCCACCGGCGCCAAGGGGAGCGAACACCTACACCTAAAATGGTTACTTAACTACACGTCTATTTTACTCCATGTAGTAAGGGTTCTTTTACTGCAGGTGAAATCACACACACTACAGGGGGGCCACGGCCTCTCCCTCCCTCTCCTGAAAGAAGCCGAGTCTCCTCGGTCTAGTATCGAACTTTAGATAACTCAGAACACCATTTACTTGGTATTAGTAATACAGTGGGACCCTAGTATAGTAGCTGTTTGTCTCAGTCGACCGTGAATTGTCGTTTATTTGTTGGTCACGCCTATAAGGTTAGAGCAAGGGTGAAAGGACGAATGTCCCATGAACATGATATTAAAGGAAGATCTGCTCATTTGAAGATCCATTTTTGTTTCATATTTTTGTTTGTAAAACTGTGAGAATTCTATTATGTAGCTCGTAAAATATTGTAGTTAGTTACCGAAAATGAGGTGGCCCCTAGGTGAAGTTGGCACCAAAGTGAAGTTGTCTATTCTTAATCCTCAATAGGCGGTTGACGAGACTAGAGGATGCATGGGTTTCTTGATCAGCCATGTAGAATTTATGATGTATTGTTGCACACCCCTGAGTAAGTCCAAACTAGAAATGATTTCCTCTTCTACTATATTAAATTATCGCTGTATAAAGTAGGATTTACTTTTGTGTTTCTTTCTTAAAAAAGGCGATTAAATAAATATATGGTGTCTACCAAAGAGAGTGGTCCAGTGTATTGACCACGGTAGGTTTGATTGATTGAAGCCTTGGTAAAGCCGAGAATTGGTGGGAAGGATTTTGTTGTTGTTTAAAGATGTCCATGCGGCGGAAGTACCATTATAACAACAGAGGAATTAATGGAGTTTCTAATGCCATCATTATGAGCACCTTTTATGAGTAGAATATTATTTCCCATCATCAAAAATGATTGCTTTATAATCAAGTTGGTGTCATACGTGTAGTAGGTATTTAATGACAGGAAAGATGCTGTTATTTCTGTCATGTCATCGTCAGAAGTTAAAGCATTAGCAAGCTAGACGCCACATGACCCTCTCAGGGCCCTAAAATTCTCAAGGGGAGAGAGAGAGAGAGAGGAAAAAAGAAACAACCCTCTTCAACTTGAGCATCTTATGATCTAAGAATTGTAACTGAAAAGTGCTTCCATTAACACACTTTTTTGAGTGCGTCGCTATTCAATAGGAAAATGACTTGAAAGAATAATATTTTCTTCAAAATATTGTTATTTTCGGATTCGTCGTTAGGCATCATTATATTTTTGTTTCTTTTATTTCATTATAACACACTGGGTATCATCTCCATCTGGGATGACGTAGTCTACTATCCAGGCTATAGTAATCGACCAGCTCAATTCATATTAGCGCATCCTTTAATTCGCAGGTAACGTCGTTTGAACCCTCACAGGGCCACGGCTTCACTTCCCATCCAGAGAAAGGTTCACATGAGGCCTCCTTGTTTGATGAAAAGCGTATCCGACCTTAGCCAGAATCAAACCAAAAAATGCGACATTACCACTCTACGTTTTAGTCACCGGGGCAGCCACACACACATACTGCGGAATTTAAATACCTAGGGTCTTTCATTCACTCATTCACTACACACCTAGGAAGCCTACAGCTGCTCCCTCGGGGAGCGTTGGACACACCAGTTCTCGTCTGATCACTGAAGTTAAGCAGCGCAACCCCAGCTTGTACTGACATGGGTGGCCGCTTGGGAAAACTGGGTACTGCTGATACCCAAAAATCGTCACATTATTATAGTGTCTGTGCACCCTATAATTGCTGCGGAGTACCCTGCTCTTAATTAGCGTCGTAGGTTGTGAATTTGCGGCTAGATGTCGCTTCACTGTTATTTCCATTGCGATGTTCTCTTTTTCGAAAATTGGATTTGTAGTTGACGACAATGATTTCTAGATGATGATAAGCTTGCTTTGTTGAATTTTAAACGTAAGGTAAAGTCCGTTAGATGTTTTACCGATAATTCTAATGCTAATTAACTCAATAACTTAAAGGAAAGGATTAGATATTCTAGGATTTAATGATAGCGTAATGAAGAAGTCCGAAAGAAAGGAAGACTTCATCCCTCGTCTTTAAATCCAATTGGCACTGGTCATTTACTCTTTAATGACGCCTGTTGTGCCGTTGATCCTCATAAACAAAGAGATTACGGATTAACAGTAAATTTAGCTGAAGTAAAATCGTGATGTGTTTGTCTTAGGAAGTTTTCCCATCACCAGGGGCTTCCGAGTCCTTTTTCAAACTCTTTACGATAGGCATTAAAGAAAACAAGTCCAAGGGCTGTTGGATGGCCTAATTCAACTTGTCCCAATTAAGTCCATTCATAGCTGAACAACACGAAGACAATGGCTACCATAATCCACCTTTTTTCTCTCTCCTTTAATGCTTAACAGGAAAAAAGACACATAGAAGATGGTAGCCATAAATGAGATAATGGGCGAATTTTCCACGTTAGTTGGCCTTCGTGTCCAGCTATAGAAATCCAATAAGAAGTGAATTTGACCGTCAGTCATTCAATATAACTTGCTGTACATTTCGGTGAGGTAGGTCTCAACATTCCCTCCATTATTAAGTTTTATTTTTAGGTGTTTTAAAGAGAATTGAGATGTTGTCAAAGAGGTCCATAGACTGTTATTGAGGACTATAATGCAATTATAACACTCACGAAGGTATCTTCAAAGGGAACGTGTGTGTGATCATCGAGAATTAGAGGACCCTGCTTTATTGACTTGATAAGTAGCAGGATAAGAGTAAGGTACGGTTGATTTCAGTAATCGACTATCCTATAGGCGACGTTTCATTCTAAATTTAAAGCTGTGTAAGAAATAAAATGTCTACAATACCCTCCTCAAAGCCAGTACCGAAGTTAACGCTAAATCTAGTGGTGGTCAAGTGAGAAATCTTTGGAATTTTTACCGCCGTTAGTCGGTAGCTCAGGAATTTAGCGAAACTGCATACTCTAGTCTGGACAAGTTTCAAATGTGCCAGTATTGTGGTCCTCTGATCATCAATAGGTCCCCCACCCACGTACTCGTAATTGAGGTCCGGTAGTTGGTAGACAGTGATTAAATCTACTGAATTTTATAAATCATCGGTTTGTTACTGCATTTGTATTGACCAGGGCTGTCCAGTATAGTCTAGGATTGTCCATGACTGCTCAGGGAAACACATTTGCTGCTATTTTTTACATTTTCAGAATATTCAGGTTTCGAGGTGTACATTTGGATGTCTCAGTGGGTTACACTCTGGACTCGTCAGTCCAAGCCGACGTGTGGATGAGAAGTAAAGTTGTGGTCCAGTGTGGCGTGTAAGATGTCGCCATTGCAGAAGCTCCTAAGGAGGGAATACTCTTCCCGAGAATTTCCGTTAAATAAGAAAGGGTTGTGATAGTAGGTTGGCAGCCGCTTATTAAAAGTTCTGGCATTCCGGTTTCCGACCCTGCTACAGGCAGGAAAACGGTTTTCGGGGTGCTAGATCTGCATAGGAAGTTATTTGTAAGGTGTGAGCCACACACATGTGGCCCTAGACTTGAATGAAACTGCCTTAGTTGTCTTGAAATGGGGAAATATGACTGGAACGAGGACAAACTGAGTCCATCATCCATCCTCCTCTCTTCTGTGGGACAGCATGAAATCCTTTTCATATTTATTTTTTTGTTGTGACTCATTTACGTCTATTTTGAATGATAACGTGTGAAACTAATAGTTGAATGAGACCGGTGGATGACATATTTGAAAGCAATTGATGGGACAACTGGACAAGAGCGGCACAAAAGATCCTCCTACCTGTATTACCCCTTTGAGATTAATTATCAAGCGTGTTTCTTCCACGTTATAATAAATGACGCTGTAAAAATATCCGTCAAATGTTAATTATTTAATTAAAATTAACGTCCTTTAAATCAATCAGTGAGTTGTATCATTTCATGCCAAATTTTTTACATAGGGTAGAATGATACATAGACTTGACCTGTTGATTGAATGTGGGGACACGATGGAGGAGGAGACCCGATAACGCGTTAAGCTTCAATTAATCCTCAATTTGTGTAAAAGTGTCATGTGACTGGACATGATGAGACGAGCATGTAAAGGTTCATCACTATTGTAAGCCGTTTTTTTTTTACTTCAAATTCATTCATCCTTTCTTTTTCGTGTTTTTCCTTTCAAGTTTCTGGTCCTTCTTCGGTGTCATAAGCTTGACTTGCCTCTAAGGACCCCCACCTGCTGCGAAGCAAAGGATAATTTGTAAAGTTAAGGAATCGCTGTCTTAATGATCACCGTGACAAAAAAAACCTATGGTATGTCTAAGGCATTTTTTTGTATGCGAATCGCGTTTTCAAAGAGTATCTCTTTGTTACTTTTCGATAAGGACAATAGACATTTTTGAGGCTTCCTTTTTTTCAACCGTTTTCTTATTTGTCACCAATCGTGGCGGTAACATCAACACTAAATAAAGTATCCATCGGCACACTCAGTGAATGCTTTCACACTGTGTTGAATTATGTTGCTCTGGATTGCAAGTACGTTTACATTTTTCTCCTCTACCCGCCACCCGCCCCAAAACAAGAGAGGAAATACCTAAAGACACATAGGTCACGTTAGGACAATTCATAAATGACACTACCACCCGAATACTGATCCTTCTTCTCGGAATTGGTTCCATATCATCATCATTTGAACCCCATGATGTGTTGTGTACGATATCACGTATCCCATTACCACCACTGCACCTTCTTAGATCGACAAATTTTCCAGGCTAAATCACCCTCTGTTATAGAACTTAAGCCAGATTTATGGTGCCAGGTTGAATCCAGAGCGACACTTCCTGCAATTGCAGCCAAGTTGCGTTGGACACACCAGTTCTCGTGAGATTACTGAAGTTAAGCAGCGCAAGCCCACGTTAGTACCAACATGGGTGGTTGGTACAGAACGTTGGGTGCTGCAAATTTCCCCTCTCCTATGTCCACTACCTGCCGCCTCATCTCCCGCGAGCAGCCTCCTAAGGGTTCGTCCTGTTATGGCTTCTTGGCTAACTCCCCAACACATTAAATGAATCCAGAATCCATAAACCTTTTCGTTGGCCCATGTGACGTGTGCGATGGAGTCATTCAACTTTTCTCCCTTGCTTATGTTTCTCTTTTTGATGTAGGTAAAAGCGGCTGTATTGAGTTGGACACATCAGCTGTCGTTTGACCACTGAAGTTAAGCAACACAACCCCAGCTAGTGGCAGCAAGGGTGACCTGTATGGAACACTGGGTACTGCTAATACCCAAAATCGTCCTAACAGAGTAGTGTCTGTGCAGTGGACGGGGCTCTAATGACCATTGTAGTTGAAGGGCCCTAAAACACACCAACGAAACGATGTAGGTAAATATATTTCAGATCCTTGAAAGTGATTTGAAGTAACCCAATAAATTAGTAATCGCCCCATTAGTCTTTTTGGCAATGCAAAGTCAGCAGGCTTGTCTAAGTATCCATTGAGAATAACTGTATGTACCGGTAATAATTTTCCCGAATGATCGTTTTTTAACCTTAGTCATCATTCTTTGGGTGGGTGGTTTCTTTTTTATGTCAAAGCACAACTCATAGGTCATTATGACGCATGACATTTTAGATTTGCACTTTAATGAACATCTTTCTGTACGTTGTTTTCTTCGACGTCTTTCACTGCTCTTTCGCCCAACGTCTTAAATGTTATTGTACTCAGTCATTAGCTTTACGAAAATCTGTGATACGAAATTCGTATGCTGTTTGTACGTGCGAATGTTTTGGAGAATCTTTGATGCATGTGATTCATATCCTTGGAGAGCTAGACAGTAGGAGTGGTTTCAATTGTCAACTCTTAAATGGAATTTGAGTCAAGTAAAGATCCGGTTCCAACTTTGCAGCATCCACTATTATTATTATTATTGTGGTCATCATCATCATCATCGCTGTCACACACCAGCAAAAAAAAAATCAACCCACGAATTTTACTTTACTACGATTTTCTAGCAATAGATGGCGCTCAAATTTCTGTATGTGCTCTCCTTTTAGTATCTATTGTTGGCATAAAAAAATTGGGCCACAAACATCTCCCCCCTCACCATTGAAGGTTCCCAGCACATACTCAATTGTTGTGTCTGGTTGATCTCTCCCGGTTGGACGCCCTCGAAAAACGTGAAGTTCAAGAAGTAATAGTAGTAATAAACTCCATATTTTATTAGTGACTCAACTACCGTGGTTAATTTAGCTCGAACAATGCCATTATGCCATTGCATAAATTCAACCGACTTGCCCATTCCACTTTGAAAACAGCCACTACTACCATTTCTGAATAGGCCGAATTGGTTCTTAACAAACATCTTAAAGTAAAATTTTTCCAACTTGTGGAGGTGAAATTTATTATTACGTTAGGTACAGTACATTGCAACAGATACAATGTTTTAATGTTCTGAGAAGTATGCTCGCGAGTACTACAGATATACTCAGTAAATGCAGATAGTGCTACCCTCCACTAAGGGTGTGCTATTTTTTCCAAATGCCTTCCGTAAATCGCACTAGCATCCTTCTAATTATCCAATGACGAGATTGCCGTATATACTCTAGGTTTATTGTCTTTGTCAAATTACTCCAGGTGAGAACTTGCATTCGTGAGAACATCTGTCACTGAAATAAGGGTGTAAAACGTTTAGTTAGCTATATACAGTATACTGTAAGTTGTAAGGGAAATTTCTGAGGACGAATTTATTTAGAGGGCTTATTTCCTCAATGAAGTGCTCCTAAACTTCTGACTTAAACTTCATACTGGTTCCCTGATTCCTACGTACTGTATGTTAAACTTTTACAGCTTAATTTTAGAAGAGAAAAAAGTGTTTTAGTGCCATTAACATATATAATTTTAAAATTTGCGAGGTTCACTACTTGTCTAAGCTCTCACAGATCTCTAAAAAATGTTCACGAGTTTTTGATGACCAAGAGTTCTGAAACATAGGTGATCACCTCTACCCTGGAGCTCGCACAGGGACGTAACCATGCGTCATTTTGCATGTTCCAATACCGTCTTGCTTAATTTTGGGTACCTTGAAGAGCCCAAACAACTTCTGGCGTAGAAAGATACTCAAATAAAAGCCTAAGGACACCTCGACACAGGCGGGTGCCATGTCGCTATTCACTAGTGACATGCTTTGGGTACTGCGTTCTGGTGATTGCACCCAGGCTTCATCGGGAATGGGAAAAGGTTGGCAAATTTCGTACTTACAACGGCCTGTTATAGAGGAAGGTAGTAGCTGTTCACCGACCTCCTTTTTCTTTACAGACACAGATGAGATGCCTCATGCCGGGCTCTCCCTTGTTCGCCTTTTAATGAATTAATAACGTTAACGTCCGGTAGCTGCCTTGAGCTGATCGTAAGAACTCGATTGTGAACAGTATTTTATTTTGTGAATGCTTATCGCCCATCACAACACTTATTGTTTGAGTCAATGATCCCATGGCACCAAAATTGGATTTATTTCGTCGTTACTCTCTGTAACGTTTTTGAACGAAATCGTGACTTTTCTTATCTTGTTTTAACATGACAGTGTTGTTCACTACTTTATTAAGTCTATTCCTATCTCATATTGTTATGGGAGAAGGTATGAACTTGCCACTGGCGTGGGGATGGAGCAAAATAGTCGTTAATCTACCAATATATCTTAAGGACCAAACTCCAATTTCAGTTATCTCGACGAATGCAGATAGCGTTCAACGTTGGTCAATTTTAAAAATACTATTTTCACGGATACGGAAGCGAAAAAGCAAAAATGTAGAAAGAAACACACGATCCATTTCGTGCATTCATTATCGTGTTCCCAGGTATGAGAAGGAGAAAACAAGAGGTCCGATGACAATGGCCATGTATGTCATTTCCCTTTATAAGTATCCATCTACATACAAATTGGAGTGGTTACAATGTGTTAGTTGTTGCGGTCATCCATAGATTTTGGCATAGAAAGCCTCATTCATTTGTTACCTTATTGCATAAAATGTCGGTTTCGAGAAACACCCACTGTTTATCTATCATAATACATTTATGTCCTTTCAGTGTTCCGTTATTTTCATAACGTGTAAAAGGGCAGGTTATAATTTCACCTGGGACAACCCTACTTACAGATATGCACCGGCACCGGAAAACCTGGCCAGCACCGACATGGTACAAACTCATCTTTTGTACTATATAAAATTCACTATTGTTACAAGACAGTCTTCCGGTTGCACAATTCTCTCTTTTCCCCGCCCTGCTCTCACTGTTCTTATGAATGATAGTAATAATTCACTCATTGATAGTAGTGTGTTAAGTTACTGTTATTCTGTGTGAAGCACATGCTTGAACTTTGGTACAATAAATGATGACGACGGTGGTGCCTGATACAGGAGAATGTGACCACATGGGGGTCTGAAAAGATCGCTGTTGTTGAGGAGGACGTACGTATGTGTGTCACAGTTCGTCAACTGTTGAGCATGATGGGGTGTTGTCTGTACTAAAGTGGCGCAGAAGTGCTGGTTCTGACTCTCCTTTCTCATCAATGCTCCACAAGATCCTAATTCACTCCAAACCACCTTGTCCCACAGTGCATGCTCTCATGTTTGCTTTGGCTTACCTTGACCCCGTCTGCCCTCTGTAACCTGCATTTTTGCTAAAACGGGTACTTTATTCTGAAAAAAAATATTTATTAAGTCGTATAAAAACTACTAAATTAAAGTATATTTCATTTTTCGTGTTTCATTTTTGCTTCCTGTGATATTCATCTTCTAAACTACTAGAATTCCGGCTAGGTACTGCATTTCGTTTAGAGACTAAGACCTGGATCCGATCCGAGGATCTAAAGTTTCCGAACTGATGTAGTGAAATGATGATACAGTATGTTGGGATTCCATTTGGTGTTCAGGTAATTCGAATTTAACCATCAATTATGAAGATGCAATCAGGTCGCCTAAAGAAAGAGTTGAGTCTGGGACACAGACTTAGCTCAGGTCTTAACGCATTTCCTCAAGTTTCAAAAAGATTATAGTAAATGGTGGGGCCCCAAGCTGTCACGGACCGGTGTAGTAGTCTCTCGGGTGGATACCATGAGACACTTGATAGCTTGTTGCGATGGAAGTGAAATCAATAAATGGATCCTTGAAAACTCTTTTAACCCTTCATCTACCAACAGCTTGAGATTATTTGGGATATGGTGCAGCTTAATAATGTTGTGTTTTGAGTTATTTAACGCTTTTATAGTACAGTGTAATCTCTTAATCCGAACGAGCTTCAGTTAAAAGTCTCAATTCATTAAGGGAGCGGCGAGTTGCGTTGGACACACCAGTTCTCGTCTGATCCCTGAAGTTAAGCAACGCAAGCCCAGTTAGTACTGACATGGGTGGTCGCTCAGGAAAGGTGGGTACTGCTAATACCCAATAATCGTCGCATTAGTGTAGTGTCTGTGCAGTATATGCATTAGAACTATACAGTGGACGGGTCTCTAATGACCTTGTAGTTGACGGGACCTTAAACTCCAACAAACAACAACAAAAAATCAATTCATTAATCCGACCAAAATTTCGATAATCCGAATAATATCGATAAAAAATAAACTATTTGATTCATTTTCTGCATCAACCTAAACATAGAATACTGCTGAAATGTTTACTTTGGTTGTTTTATCAAAGGACGATTTAATTTTTTTAGGAAAAATTACTGTATGTAAGAGAGCAATCTAGAATGCTTGAGGACTCGTGGAAAAACTTGTAGCCCAATGTGGATGAACTGCTCAAAGCAAATGATGGAAATGAGGATTGTATATATTCAGTTAGCCTGTTTACCATGCAAATTATTAAATGTTCAAGATGCTCAGGACACTGAATCCCTTCACGTCAGTGACGATGAGGGAATACACGAGATTACTGATTTTAAAATATAATTTTGTTTTCTACTTTTAATCCATATGTGTACACCTAAAACACTTATTTGAAGCAGTTTAAGTGAAAAAAAATCGTTATATTCGCTAATCCGAACATGTCCTTTCCCCAATTAGTTCAGATTAGTGAGGTTGCACTGTACTGCAGTAATAATAGAGAGTTAGTGGTGAACGTCGACGATGACGATACGAACGATTCGAGGTCAAATACGGCAACTGCGCATGCTCACGAAAAGCAGACCAGCAATTGAGCTTGCGCATTTGCCTCATTTGACCTCCTATCGTTCGTATCGTCATCGTCGACGTTCACCACTAACTCTCTAATAACTGGGACCGTTCAATAAACTGGTGTAAGGAATTTCCACCAGACTGGCCTCAGCTGAGTAAAACACGACGAAACAGTACTACGTACTACTACTACTACCACCACCACCAGTGTAGCGGGTTTTTTCTTGTTGGCGCTCGAATCACAAATCCCACGATAAGTACAACGAAAATGAGTCGAAAAGTCACACAAAGGATTGAATTTCCCACGAAAAGGTATTTGGTGTCTTTGTCTCCCGCCAAGCGTCTCGTTAATGTGAAAGACGGTGAAGTGAATATCCCCCTAAATAGCTTGGTAATCTTAGTAATGCGATCATCCATAAGGGGAAGAAGGTGTCTAGGCGTTTTATAACGTGCCCCTGCTAACCTTCTTGTCACCTCCCTTCTTCTCCTCATCTTTGGCTGCACCCACTCATATCCTCCTAGCCCGCTTCTCTTTTAACTTACCAAGTAGCTTTAGCTGTCATGTAAGAAGCAACAGCAGCAAGCACATTATCATACAGGCCTAGTCGCCCCATCACCAGTGCACCCATCCATATTTGTCATAATTTAAATCTTAATCTTTTGTATTGTTTAAAAGAAGGACGCTATCGTCTTCTTCGAAACGGGTTATGACTTTTCATAATAATGTATAAAATACAGGAAACTCCTACCTAGTTGAAAATTTTGAGTTTCTCATCCATATTGCATGTTCAGGAAGATGTGGAGGGAGAGAGAGGGTATAGACCTCTTTTTATTTACTGCTACTGTTACTACTGTTCTGTTGCAGTGCAATTTTTTTTCTCCGCCTTTTCACGTTCATAAAAGTTACTGATGTCCTTTGTTGTTGATTTGTTTCTTGAAAAGATTTGGATATGAAAACACTACTTAAATCCGGATGCTTTCACGGACACTATTCTTTACCTATCTACAGGATACATCTGAGAAAACGATGACCCATAATTAAGCCATCTCTGGTGGTGATCATGAGGTACCAGCAAACCATGATCACCTTTTTTTTTTTGTTTGGTCATCTACATCTGAAACTGGATAGTCCTGTCGGAAAGTTAATGTCACCATATTTATTTAATGCAAGTAAATAAATAAATATATGTGATCACACGTGAAAAATGCACTTCAATTTTTTTTCCTGTATTTTTAGTTGGAATGAGATCCCCCCTCGCTCCCTCTCTTCTTCTGCAAATGAACGGCAACAATAAGAGATTTGCTACTACCTGGAATCATAATTATGTGCCTGATATGGTAAATATTTACCTTCTTGACAAAAGTCAGGTTTTTCCAGTTTTGGGAATTTGTCATCGTTTAATTTGTACTACATGTCTCCTGTGTGAATTCTAGGGTAGAATTATGAAGGCCCATTGTATTCTTTCATGAGGTGACTGAAAGGGTCGCGAGGCATAAGGTCGACAGCAGTCAGTCATGAGTTTCTTGTGTCGTTTTCATCCACCCTTATACGTCTCTTTCCTCATCCTAGACTCGGACTATGCTATAGGCTGCAAAGAGATATTGGATGAAGATTGTTCTTCTTTATGTAGCCCTTGGATTTCTATTCGTGATATCCTTAATTTCCGGCTCGTCATCATCACTAACCCTTTCTCGCCTATAACAGGGTCTGCTCCCTAGTTTGCTCCCTGCTTGCTTGCTTGCTTGTTGGTGTTTTAGGGCCCTTCAACTACGAGGTCATTAGAGCCCCGTCCACTGTGTAGTTCTGATACAGAGACTGCACAGACACTACACTAATGCGACGATTTTTGGATACTAGCGGTACCCAGTTTTCCCAAGCGGCCACCCATGTCAGTAATAGCTGGGGTTGCGCTGCTTAACTTCAGTGATCAGACGAGAACTGGTGTGTCCAACGCAATTCGCCGCTCCCTAGTTTGCTCCCATTAGGACATGAGCGATCTGTTGCAGCTGGCTGCCAACCTAGTGCTGCAAACCCTATTATTTTGATTCGTTGGGGCGCTTTTTGTCCACCGACGCCAGGGGACCAACTCCTGTGTAAATATCCCAGGCACACAGTACACAGGCCTAGACCAGTTGATTTTGAGTGTAACTAGTGCTGGCTTCGCATAATGTATAGTGGTTTGCTTAACGTCCATCTCTAGCTAAGACAACTTCTATTGAGGCGGTTTCCAGAATTTTTAATATTGCCCATCAATTTTCCTTCCCCTATGCAGCCAAATTACGTTGGACACACCAGTTCCCGTGAGATCACTGACGTTAAGCAGCGCAAGCCCACGTCAATACCAACTTGGGTGGTTGGTAAAGGACGTTGGGTGCTGCAAATTAACCCTCTCCTTCGTCCTTTCACCTACCTCCTCATCTCCTGCGGGTAGCCTCCTAAGGGTTCGCCCTGTTATGGCTGCCTGGCTTACACCCCAACCCACAATACTAACCCAGAAACCACCTTAACTATGGAGATTAGAACTTGAAGTCTGTACTGACGAGGGTATTATAGCTTTTTCATATTGTATATTATGAGCATTTGTCAAGAGTGTCAAACTTCTCGGCCCTTAAACGACTTTGATCCTGATTTGAGAGAGGAGAGGTGTGTGTTTACGAATGAAGCATTTCTAATATCTCTGAGAGTATCATAGTTTAATAGATTGATCTATAAAGAGACATTAATGACTATAAAAGTTTCGCTCTGAAAACTAGTCATCAAATTAGAAAATGTTTATTCCCTTTCCAACTTTATATTCCTTTTATAAGGTCGCTGGCGGCGAGTTTATAGCATCTCGCTGTGTTTGATAGTGGCTTTTTAAACTTGAATATTGTTTGGACTGACATACTCTCTCTGCCTATCTCTGCCTGTATAGGAAAATAGTTGAATGCCCTAACACTTTTCCTAGCTGATAGCCCATTGAAAAGCATTTAATTGAAACCAAATGGTCACTTGACTACGTTTATTTCAACTTTTATACGCTCTATAATGTAGAGAGGGCAGATAATTTCAACGTTTTCAATCACTTGAAAGGTTCAGTAACGTTGTTTTATGATCCCTTCCATCTCCCACTCTACCTCCGAATGATGAAATTGATGCCTTTGGGATGCGTGTTGATGGGTCATAATACTCTCTACCTTGGGTTAATTATGAGATTGAGTGTAATATCTTATAGCTCTCTTCCCCCTTTCCTCCTCCCACATGTTCTCTATTAAAAAGTTTGATTGTAGGCCTACTAAATGAAGTTGGTTTATTTTATGTCGACTTGCTGCTGTCGGTGCTTTGACGACAGACCTGCCCAACGTTTCATTCAGAAGGGGTTTATTCAAGGGCACTCGTTCATCATTACTTCAGTACCAAGGTAGATCACCAGCAGTGTCGAATCAAGGATTTTATTGACCTTAGGGCCAAAGGATAGGATGGGCTTCTATAGAAGGGTAACAACTAAAAGTTGTTCGTCAGTAATGACTTG
Source organism: Trigoniulus corallinus (assembly GCA_013389805.1). Taxonomy (NCBI): domain Eukaryota; kingdom Metazoa; phylum Arthropoda; class Diplopoda; order Spirobolida; family Trigoniulidae; genus Trigoniulus; species Trigoniulus corallinus. The sequence continues at coordinate 18,433,170 of JAAFCE010006949.1, read as the reverse complement.
CCTACAAATTTGTTGTTGGTCGGCAGTCGTTCGTCTGTAAGCAGCCTTAATGATGTTGCATTGAATGATGATCAACTATGGATGTGCAAATCTAGAAATTAGCAAATCCAAAATTTGAGATTAAAACCGCTTAGGTCCTTTAAGTGCCTTAGAGCCGAGCTTATTAAGCCAATACGTAAACTCTGCGCTGAGCATCATTTGATTAATTAAAATGACAGAAGGCGGTTTGTTTAGCCGCCACCGTTACTTCCGGTAACAATGCTACAATCAGGAATGAAAGATCATTTAATCGTCCGAGTAGTAATGTCGGAACATCTAAAATAAAAGGTAGGATATATGACAAAGATAAATGTGGTTTCTATCCAGAGACCACTAAAGTGGAGACTTCATTATATGCATAACTCGTTGAACATTTTTTAAATTATGCAAGCGCAAATTACATACATATGCATGTGAATGATAAGAAAAATAATAAGTAAATTTAATGGAATCTATTTTGAAGATAACAGGCACATTAAACAGGGGTCAAAAGTTGTGTAAGCGATCATTTTTAATTGACAGTCATGTTATCATCCTAGACATCTTTACACTTGTTGGAGAAACGTTTGAAGATAAAAATTTGAGTGACCCATACCAAGGTGGGTCACTACAATTAATAGATGTATCTTGAAATTAAGTAGAACAGGGTCAAAGAAACGCTAGTTTTCGGTTTGTCACATTATTATGCACACTACTCGTCTTGTTTGTCAACGGTGATGATCTCTTTCTGATAACGGAACGTGGTTGGACAGTGACATGAATTTGTAATGGTATTTTTCCTGTTGCAGGGCATAAATTGTTGTTGCATATTACTCTGTCTCCATGCCAAATTTTACTAAATTCTTCCCAGTGGTTTTTGAGACATTTCAATAAAATGTGTGTATTGAATACCGAAGGCAATGGGCAAGAAACCATCCACCTCGGCTGGTATCGAACCTACAATCCTCTCTCCTTCCTAACTAATTGAGCAACCGGGACTTGTGGATTATTATACATTATTTTCCGTAAAACACGAAAGAAATGCAGTAGGCAGAGGGCTATTAATATGCTTCATTAAATATGGTTTGAGATGCTCCATTTGCAATTTGAAAGTATAAGTGAGTTACTATAGGAAAATGAAAATTCAGGTCGGTGTTGTAGTCCACAGACCTATGGTTCAGCCTGAGGGCCTGATGAATGCCTCTGTTTGGCAACAACCAGTCGTTTGCACTCATCTCCTAGGGGTCTCGAGTTCCATGAACCGTAACTGTGTTGAGATATTTTAAATAGAAAGTTAAAAAGTTAGCTCGATGGGTGACAACAAGTGACTGAAGCATTAAATTTCGGATTAATGTTTATAAGATTTTCAGCGCTGCATTTGCATATAATTAAATTGTGATTGGTTCAACAATGTTATGTGAACTGAAGGCTCAAATGATTTTTTAAAGATGCAATCTGTGTCGGTGTGAACTTGTATTTGTTGAACGTGAGAAGAGACAATTTGTCTGTTATTATTAGGGCCTATTATGCACATTGAATTTGCTTAATAAAAAACATTGAGCAGTTTAGATATGATGAAAAAAATGAAGCAGGCGGTGTAAAAACCTCAGGGAACGATGAGGAGGGAGAGAAAAAATCCGACCCTGGATATCAAACTTGTGAAAATACGTATTTGTCTTGTAGACAAAAAATAAGATACAAAAGCGCCTTGTAAATTTTTGTCCCGTTGCCTCAAGATCATGACTTTTTCATAAAATAATTGGAATAATTTTAGTTCCGAGTGAGTGAACTTTCAATTTGAGTTTCCCACTAAGGTTAGTCATCGTTCATCATAAAAACTGGTCCGGGATTTAACGAAAAAAGAAGAAAAGTCCCACCTCCGTATAATTGTCACCGCATTGACGCCATGAAATATTAATTTTTAACTGGTCTTGGAAGTTTTTCTCAGATCATTAAATGAACAAAACAAAAGAGTGGTTTTTATAAACCGTCAACTACATGATGCCTTCTTCGCACCTTTGTGTAACAACCAATTGAGTGACCTGTGACGTCACTGTCAACTCTGTAGGTAAACCTCATAAAGAACTCTCGCACAGGAGCAGTAAGACCACTGAGTTGCAGTGTGGCTTCCCCCCTTTCCCCTCCTTTGTTAGCAGAATCTCTGATCATTTTTGAAGCAACATTATTTCCTCTTTGTCGAGATGAAAATTCGGATGTTTATGAAGTGCACCCACCATCTTTTTAAGATACCATTGTCGTGTCTGGTAGAGGGTCACAGTGCTTTTCTGTTCTGGTGTGGCACCTACCTTGGTGGTCAGAAGTAACGTGCTTGTCTTTCGATATGTGTTTTTCGGGAGGGAGACAGCAAGTGGGCCTGCCGTCCAGGGTCGTCTCAGAGATCGGAATAGCCCTCCACTCCCGTCTGTTTCCCACCAGGTTTCTGTCAACCCCACACACTGCCATGTCCCGTGGGTCGACCTGTTCCCAAGTCTGCTTCGGTCTCCCCCTACCACGGACGCTGCCAACCACCTGCATTCCTGGAATGCACCTAACGAGCTCCTCTTCCCCTCTTCTCATAACGTGTCCATACCACCTCAGCCTATTCTCCCTCATCTTCTCGGCGATGTCCATCACCCCCAGGCTACCTCTAATATAGGCATTCCTAATCTGCTCTCGACACGCCACTCGTGTATCGCAGCATTCGCATCTCGGCTACTTGCATTCTATTTACATGGCTTTCCTTCACTGCCCAGCATTCTGATCCTTTTAGCATAGCAGGCCTAACCACTGTCCTGAGTACATTTGATAAGCGTTGAGGAAGACCCGCCTCGGTAGTGGACGACGGTACCGTGCTCAATTAATGCGTCAGTGGCTCTAGGTTTAATACTGGATCGAGGTGGGTTGGCTTCTTTCGGGTGAGAGAGAGAGTCTCTAAGTGCGCCTTCGGTCGGATGAGAAGTAAAAAATGTGGTCTCGTGTGGTGCCCAATGTTATTTGCACGATAAGCAACCCTCTCTACTATGCAAAATTCCCAGGTGTAGGAGCTCTGACGTCGATGGAGTGCCCTAATGAAGAGTAGACTGACGATAAATAAGCGTAGGGGTTGCAGCTTTGGTCGGCAGCCGATTGCAGAAAAAACACCGTCCGAAAGATCGCCCATGTGTCCATTCAGAGGTACAAATATAGGTACTGACCCTGACGCCGTGGATGGCAAGTTGCCCTGTAGAAGAATATATCTGTAGATCGGCATAATTCCCCAGATGTAAGGTTTCGCCCATTCTGGATTCATTTAATGGGTTGGAGAGTTAGCCAAGCAGCTATAACAGGATGAACCCTTAGGAGGCTGCTCACGGGAGAGGAGGAGGTAGGTAGCGGACATAGGAGATGGGAACTTTGCAGCGCCCAACGTTCTTTACCAACCTCCTATGTTGGTACTAACGTGGGCTTGCGCTGCTTAACTTCAGGGATCTCGCTAGAACTGGTGTTTCCAACGCAACTTGGCTGCACGATTGGCTGAATCGATTCGGCATCTGAATAATGTGCCGGTGGACTGAGTTCAATATCCAGGTGTGGTGGGGCCGCTGTTCTTTTCTTCCTAGGCACTTTGAAGGACGTTAGTATGTTTTGCTTACCTTTCGTCGTCGTTGAAAGGGACAAAATCGTGGCCTTGTGTGGTGTCCATCATGTCACTCATCACTTTTGTGCCGGAGAGAGAGAAAAGGGGTTGTCCATTCTCCCCCTCCCTCTCAGGATATCAGCAGATAACTTTTAACAGCAGTAAGACGCCAATGTTAAATAATAGAAAACAAGTAGTTGTATTAGGAAATCACGACACTGTTGTAGTGATAATGACAGTCTTCTTGTTAAGGTGGAAGGGTTTCAGGGGTTTATTGACATGTAATTGTTTGTATCTCTCCCTCCCCCCACGACTACACAGAAAAAAAAATGCATATCGACCTTATTGATGTTGTTAAAGATGGCTGTCTTTTCAATGTTTTTTTTTTCTGAATCGAATAATAATTGGCGATTACATAACGTAAATGTCTCTTATTAGGAGCAGTTTATAAGTGAGGTGTATTATAAATATTTTTTTTATTTTAAAGAGAAGAGAATGAATGCTATATTGTGATTTCTATTGCCAGTAGCAACGTTATTATGATGTGATGAGAGGGGGGCTAAGGAAAACAGGGAATTTGATAGAAGAAAGGGGGAAGTGTGCAAGAGGTAGTGATGTCCAAGAAAACTGACGAAGATGATAGCTTTTAAGAACCTATTGCTTCTAAACATTATCATCAGCGATATTGTTATGCCCGTAGGCTGAACCTGGAAATGTTTTTCCCACAGACTTACTTATATAAGATAGTGATGACTGGGTAAGAAGTCTAGTTTATATATATATACCGTGAGAGGGAGGGTTGGGAGGAAGCTTCAGGGTGGTGTTCAATTCGGCTCCACTTCTGTCAAAAAATTACCTTTTTTTGATTTACTCAATCCTCTCTTTTTTTATATTCGTCTGTCTTTACTCTCTCTCTCTCTCTGTCGTCTACCCGTGCTCCTTTCTCTTCCCCACTCCTCACCTTTTTTTTTCTCTCTCTCTCCTGATATTTTCTTACAATCTTCAGGACTCCCCCTCCTCCATTATATTTCTCGAAGAAAATCAAGTTAGTCCACTCAGCTGTTTCTTTTATTCACTATCATATGTGAGGATGGGATACTTGTTCTTGGCGTTTTCTTTTTCTTTTCCCCCTGCCCCCTCTCGCTTTTCCCCATACGTGCTTCCTGTAGCTTTTCTGTGTCCCAAACTTTACCGTGGGGACAAGGGTAGTTTTAGAAATAGTTCAAGATATCTCACCTATACCAAAATTTCTCAAGGTGCGGCCCGTGAATGTTATTAATAGATAACTAGATTGTGACCTGGTTCTGCGCTGGATTAGGGACTAGTGGGCCACAGAGTTACATGTTATGCCCAAGTGGGCCGCGATCAGAAAAGTTTGACAGCGACTGATGTGACAGTATATAATATTATAAGTAATCTGTCATAAAAGTGGCTGGTTTTGCAGGTGAGTTCCTCTCCCCGGACCATCGTCGAATCTCATGACCACAATCAGGATCTGAAGATAAAGAAATGAAACTACAGTATATTGTCAGTGATGTCATTTTGGTGCCATGAGTAATTGAGGTGTTGGTAAGAAACTCACTTTCCTGATATTTAAGGTCTAGGTATGTCTAAAGAAGTGATTCAACCGGCATAACTCATCAATTTCAAATTTAAATGGTATTTGTCATTATTATTGTTATATTTTCCCCTTGTTCATTTCCGGCTAGAAGCTTATTTATTCTGATAAGAGTGTGCTGCTTGTCCAATTGTTGTTGTTTGTTGGTGTTTTAGGGCCCTTCAACTACAAAGGTTATTAGAGCCCCGTCCACAGAATAGTTCTTATGCAGAGACGCACAGACACTACTCTAATGCGACGATTTTTGGGTATTGGCAGTACTGGCTGGGGTTGCGTTGCTTAACTTCAGTGGTCAGACGAGAACTGGTGTGTCCAACGCAATTCGCCGCTCTGCTTGTCCAACTAACTGCAGTTATTTATGGGTAATGTCATTTGCCAGGGTGTCATTTCATCTGACAGTCAACGTTTGAGTGACGTTTAGCAATACTTTTAAGTTCATCCTAAAATAGTCTCGTGTTCATCTCAGAAAACGTGACACAAGGGCTTGGAAAACCTGTGTGTGAGTATCGCATGGTGAGAGACAGGGGTTTTTTTCCGATTCCTAATGACTACTAGTCTAGATTCTAGAGCCTTGGATAATGAGGGTATAGGGCAAAATAGAAGGTTGCTTTAACCCAAACTATTGTTTCTAACTGCCGATTGAAAATCGTCAAGGAGCAATATAAAAAGTACAACTATATAATTATAAAGAAGCTGAACATACATCCAATAAACGACTATATTTGTGAAGGAGAGGGGGTTTGCTGGTCATTTTATCTTTTTTTGGATGAGGCGGAGGGGCGAGGGGTATGAAGAAGGAAAAAAAACTGGATTGAAACAGTAGCCAAAAGAGCTGTTTGTGGGAATCTATGATATATCATAATAAGTGGAAGCTAGAATAAAAGGCATTATGAAATGATCTTGTCTCAGATAAAGTGGTCCTTGCAAACTCTCTTTTCTCCTCCTTCCACTCCCATCTCTCTCCTTACCTTCAAACTCTCTCCCCCCATTTCTGCTTGTTGCCGAAAAGAAAAGGTTGTAACCGTTCATATGATAAGATTTGACAATAGCTGTAAAAAATAATAAACAAGAGCAGGCGGACTGTATTCATAAATCACCAAAAATCTACGTGATTTGTAACGTGACGTAACCATAAGCTTCTAACAGTCTAGTTTCTTGGAACCATTGTGTACCTATCAGTATGTAAGTCGATAGTCACGTTTAACGGTTCAAGAAGAAAAAAAATCTGATACCTGTAGCACCGTTTCTCTACATGTCCCTTCCCACGAATTACTGTGGTGACCCATCCGAAGTAGGTCACAGACCTGGTCAAATATGACCACTGATCTTAACTTTAATGTTAATGGACCATTTTTTAATTAATGATATGTAATAACTCACCTCTTTAAAAACTCCAACAGGAATCTGACATAAAGGACCAATGTTATACTGTAAATGGGATGTCCTATCACGATAGTCCTGCAGCTTTCCTTTTTCCTGCCTATGGGCAGGGTTGATTTTGCCCATTTGTTCCATTGTGACCAGCGATCTGTTGGGAGGTATTTTTACGCAACCTAATACTTATTATTTATCGTTGGCCTATTTATCCTCCTTGGAGGACTTTTTTTCACCACCGACGCCAAGGGGGAGCGGTGAATTGCGTTGAACACACCAGTTCTCGTCTGATCACTAAAGTTAAGCAACACTACCCCAGCTAGTACTGACATGGGTGACCGCTTGGGAAAACTGGGTACTGCTAATACCCAAAAATCGTCGCATTAGTGTATTGTCTGTGCAGTCTCTGCATAACAACTACACTGTGGACGGGGCCCTAAAACACCAACAAACAGAACAGACGCTAGGGGGTGAACTTCTACCAGAGGCGTACGAGGGGGAGGGCGAAGGGGGACAGATGTCCCCGGGCGCAGAAGACAGGGAGTGCAAAAATGCGGTTCACATTAAGTTTAGAGGGCGCAGATTTCGGTCTTTGTCCCCGGGCGCAGAATACCCTCGGAACGCCACTGACTTCTACACCTCGAAATCTTGCAGAACTGGACGTATATTTTACTCCATATATTAAAGGTTCCCTTAGCGTGCTGATGACAGCGATTGTGGCCCGAAACGGATAACTTCAGTTGAGTAAGAAAGAGTTCAATCCTAAGTTGTTGAGATATGATAATGCCGTCACTACTGCTCTTCTCCTCCTCATCATAATGGGCACCCTGAAAGACCATTGCGCCCAACGTGAAAAAAAGTATATTTTCCAAGGTAGATTGGTCACATAAATTGGGAGGCAGAGTGACTGACTCTTGAGCCTAACGCTCCTGATAGGAGAATCCATAATTAAAGTCGTTGTCTCGAATGGTGTGGACAATGTCACTAGCTTGTAAATGAACCTTCTCCACACGGAAATGAGACGTGAATGTGTGCGAAATTCCCAGGTAGAGTGGTGTAGTCCCGCTGTTAATGGACTTCAGAGTTTACAGTGATGTAACTTAACAGCTGTAGAATAGCATCATTTTCCTGCTGACGTCATAAAGTATTTCAGTAGGCTGCAATTTTTAATTGCAAAACATGACTAGCCTCTCGCCCACCCCGCTTATGTTATTGTCTGCAGGACTGCCATGTTTGTTTGCGTCTGGATTTGCTCAAAATTGAACTCTAGCAATAATCAACCGTGGTATTATATACCAGTAGGTGCTCTAAGATAAAAGATGCATGTCAAACGGGGCCCAATTCAAGTTGAAGTGTAGAGGGTGCAACGTCACACCCTCAATAGGACTGAATGGGTAGGCGAAAGTTTAGGAGGAGATTTCATGTTAGTACAGCTTTACACCCAAAGATTTTTTTCTTCTTCTTCTTCTATTGAGCTTTTGTCCCATTTCTGCACTGCACCTAACTGAAAATATGAGGTTTTCATAGTTGCTCAGATCGATCCAAGATGCTAGAGGGATGGACTTTGGGGTTGGAGCTTCAACGACCTTAACTTCTTCAACTAACATTTCCCTCCTCGCCTTTCTTCTTCTCTCTCTCTTTCTGCTTTTGTATTTTCACTCTCTCACCTGATGGATCTGTTTTGTCCACTCGACCAGCTGGTCACAGGTGTACTTTTTTTTTCTCGCATGGGAACTCAATCTCATTGTTATAGCAAATTATGCACCTTCTTCTTATTCGCCATCTTTCTTCTTTGTATTCATATTCATGACATCAAAACATTTAGTTTCATGCAAAAATTCACACGGATCTCAAATATATATAAAATACAATAAAGCGCAGAAATAATAGTAAATAAAAATAATTCTTTTAAAATTAGGATTTAATGCATATAGAGATAATATCCCCCCTTCTCCTCTCGTGTTCGATAACTAAATTGTCCCAAAACGGTATATGGTTACATACTGTATGAGTGGAGTTAACGACAAATCCGTCGGTTAGTAACTAATGTGGCCCCGTTTCGCGAGGGAGGTGTTTACAGGCTAAGCAGGATTACTTCCTGAACTAGACTACTCAGTCCTGTCAAACAAGCAGGCGGCACCTAAGGAGTAAAACTGTTTGTTTATTATTGATGATAAAAAATTGCTCAACTTTAAATATGTAAATGTAGTTTAAAATTCGCACTTGAAAACAAGGAAGGAGGAGACATAATTTATACACTACAAACTCCATTTAATCAGTTTCAAAATTTGAAATTCTTAACCTGAACCTAATCGGAATTCAAAATAAATGAAGTATTCAAAATACAGATTCATTTTAAAAATAGACTTCCCAATTCGTGATTGATGGAGCTCACTTATGGCGGGCATAAATGAAACATCCGCTTCCGGGCAACTTGACCTTAGGCAGTACTAATCAAAATTTTGCAACCATTTCATAAGTGATAATCAAAATAAGTATTATTTTGTAGTACTCAACAGATCGAAAACGAGCCTCCGGATTGACTGAAATAGGAAGTACATTTATTTTTGTTTCGTAGTCGTACCCTTACAAGTCGTGGACTTCAGGGGTATTATCCTACTCGCAGTTTTTACAGGAAGAAAAAAACCTTAGCCACACTCAGAAAACTCCACATACAGTATGTGGAGTTGGTTGCTCACTGGTGGACTTGGTTGGTTGGTCACTCAGTTGCAGTTTCTCGTTCTCTACCGCATTTCACATCATTATCATCACAAACACTGTTCCTGCCTACGGCATGGTAGCAGTGCCCATTTTTGTTCCAGTGAGGAACCTGAGCAGTCTGATGGACGGTAGTTTTACACAGCCGGCCGTCAACCTAATTCTGCAACCCCATATACTTACCATCCGCTTATTTTCTTCGAGGACAATCTTCCCGAACTGCACGTACAGTATATTTTACTCCATGACATCTTGCTGGGGCTCATTGGGGGTCTCTGTCTCTCGTCCGAGCTCCTGGCGCGGGCTCATGTTTCTGATTCAAACCTATTCGAGGTTGAAGATCACTATCAGGTATCTTCTGTCGGATGGCACGTAAAACCATGGCCGCGTGGGGTGTGTTTGCCCACATTGAAGTTCGTCCGCTCCTAATGTCGATAAATGGTCGTCGTGATCAAAGGGTCGCCCTCTCCATACGGAAATAAGTGTAGGTCGGCGACATTTCCAGACGTGTGATGCCTGTAAACAGTAAAAAAAAAATAGTAAATGACGAAATAAATAAATTCGTTTGGTTTCAATATCATTTGTTGAATGAATTCATTTAGTTCCATCGCATTATCGTTATCAGATTAAGATTTTAACGATTCTGGTAATTGTTCAATGCCATACGAACGTGAGTTGATTTTCAGACTGGTGTATATGTATGTGTGCGAATTTGTGCCTGCAGAGGTCACCTCCAATGTACTTATGCAAATTAAAGCTTGGTTGATATGTTTGTAAGAAGCCGTGGGAACTTTCATGTAAATAACCTCTACGAGCATCTGTCTTGAAATTATACTTGCAATCGTAGAAGAGACCCGATAGAAAAAAGAGCTTGAACTTGGGAAGTTATTCAGACTTATTTTATTTCGACCGTGTTTGTTGTGCATGGAACTTGTGTGAATTTGAGTCTGCTCACTCCCATGACGCACCATACTTGAAAAGTGGTTTGTTTTCTTATTTAACAGCGACTTCTTGCTGCTGCTGCAACAACTAAAAAGTTCATACCTACGAGCTCCCACGCCTAAAGACTTTGCTAATATGCATTTTTATGTGTAAAAAAAGGTGCCCTGGCATAGAGAGGCATGTCACTAAAACCCCTCATCCCACTCTCAGTTGTAGTGAACTAGCCGATGTTGGCATCGAACTCGCACAACTGGGGAGTTGATACGTTCTCTATTAACCACTAAGAAACTATAACCAGGCAGTTTGGTAACGTAGCTAAGGTTTTCATGGCCTGGGGACAAAGTCAGTTTCGTGCCCCCTCGTCTACACCCCGGCTTTGGTGGAGAAAAGATGCCCCAAAGAAGAAAATAGGTGTACAGTAAGCATAGGAGTTGCAGAATTAGGTTGGCAGCCTGTTATGTAAAATTAGCATCCAAAAGATCGTTCCGGTGCCCCATTGGGACAAAAATGGATACCCGGCCCTGTCATAGGCGGAAAAAGGGTTAGTGTTGATGATGATGAATAGCGCTTTAATATTTCTTGAGCGTGTGACTGCAAAATCGAGACTGCCTGAGGCCGATAGCTTCTTCAAGTGCTGCACCTTCCGGCAGATGAGTTTTTTTTTTTCGATAGAATGGAATGGTTTGTGAGTTGGGGAGTAAGCCAGGCAGCCATAACAGGACGAACCCTCAGAAGGCTGCCCACGGGAGATGGGGAGATAGGTGAAAGGAGAGGGTTAATTTGCAGCACCCAACGTTCTTCACTAACCATCCACGTTGGTATTGACGTGGGCTTGCGCTGCTTAACTTCAGTGATCTCACGGGAACTGGTGTGTCCAACGCAACTTGGCTACATGAAAGTACAGTAAAACCTGCCTAAACCGGACCTTGTATAAACCAGAAACCTGGCCAAACGGTAAATAAATTTCGGAACGGAATAATTTATTTATTTGTGGGGACTAGTGGTCATGTTGGCAAGGATAGACAGGGGTATGGAACAGTCAGCATAGAAGGGCAGACAATCCTTGATTCAGCAAGAGGGCATGGCCTTGCATTGTCAAATACGTGATTTAGGAAGAGGAACAAGCACCTTATCACTTTCCAATCACCACAAGGAAGGTGACAGATTTCTTTATGTTCAGAGGGCAACGCAAAGCAGAGGTTTGTGATCGCAAGGCTCTGTCCAGTGTTAATTTTCAAAAAGAACGTGGCCATAGGTTACTTACGTTAGAAATCCAAGTGAAAGCGGCAGGCAAGGCACATTCAAGGAAAGGCAAGTAGGTCATTAGGTGGTGGAAATTGCCCACCAAAACAGAGAAATTTCAATAGGAACTACACAGGCAGGTAGACTGGGATTGGTAAGGTACAGCTGATGCCATGTGGAACAGGATCGCCAGAAAAAATAGAAAATGTGGGAAAGCCATTCTAGGCCAGGCTAGAGTAAGAGGTTCATTCCAGGGCAGACGTGGTGGTGGAATGACGACATGGAGGCCGCCATCAAACAAAAGAAGCCTGCATTCCATAGGTTGAGACCATAACAGTGAAGGATAGTAAAGGTAGGGTTCTGTTCCTTCCTGCTGAGGTAAAGACGAGGTGGGAAGAGTATTTCCACAGCCCCTTGGATGCCGCGGTGGGAGAGGATGATATTCACACCACACCTACTACTTCTGGTGTGGTGGATAGGGTGACGGGGGAGGAAGTAGTCAGGCCTCTTAAGGAAATGAATGGTCGAAAAGCTGTAGGTGTAGACAGAGTTGCTATTGGTGTTGCACAGCCTAGGAATCACGTAGCTAAGGAAACTTTTCAATAGGATAGCTAGCGAGATGGAATGCCTTCTGCATGGCATGAGAGTTGGATAATACCGCACTTCAAGGGCAAAGGTGATGTCCAAGACTGTGTTAATTGTAGAGGAATTCTTTTACCTGCAAATGATATCGTACACCACACGGCTTTACTTCCTATCCGATGGAAGGCGCATTCGGGACGTCTCTCTCTCACTTGTAAGAAGACAACCCAACTAGATCCAGTGTCGAATCTGGAACCAGTGATGCAGCAGCCGAGCGCGCTACCTTGTGGTTGAAGTGAGAAACCATATTAAGTAACCCACTAACCAGCCAAATAACCAGTTTGATTGGGTATTTTTCCTTCCCTCTTTCTCCAACCCCTTCCTTTGGCGTCGGTAAATAACCTTATCAGCTGACAGGCGGACGTTAAACAATCAACTAGCCGTCACTCAGTCCTGAAATAATGATTCTGACCTAAGGATTGTTATTGTTAATGATGGAATGCACTATTAAGCAGTTGAGAAATCATAACTTGACTGGACATGACTATTATAATAGTCATGTTTGTATTTATTCAAATGAAGAATGTAAACGAGAGATAGGAAAAAAGTACCGGGTCCTTTTTTGTAAATTTAAACCATAAGCAGCTGTTCTCATTGCTCTTTTGCCGGTCCCTTCTTCCTTTATTGCTTGGTCGTGCCCATTTTGCATATTAGCGCTGTTACAAATTTTTAATTGGAAGCTCTCCGTGTCTTTAATCTGGTATTATTTCCATAATTTCTTCATTAAGGATTTTATTTTATCAAATAAATTTTCTTAATGTTTATTAAATTTCTGCTACCTACCGAGAGAAACAGATGATCAATAATTTCTCAAGAAAAGGCAGAAAGAGGGAGTGAGAAAAAAATTTGACAGTAGGCTAGTAGCCAGCACCTTGACTTACTATTTATAGGTGCTCGACTTTTTTGAGTTCATTCAGTCCTAAACGTGCAATGCCTTTCAATATGGTGTTAATGTCAACTACAATACTTTCTGAACACCTTGTAAATCAAGGTCTTGTATGAATCCCACATTATCAAAATATATACTATCAAAGCATCTCCTAACCCTTTCCCCGCCTATGGCAGGGTCGGGTACTCATCTTGTTCCTCTGAATGCAAACAAGGACGATATATTGGCCAGTGTTTTTCCACAGACCGGTTGCCGACCAAATCTGCAACTCCTATGCTCGGTCCTCTATCGTCGGTCTACTGTTCGTTGGGGGATTCCACCGACGTCAGGGGTCGAGCTCTTACACCTGGAAATTTTCCCTCATCTACCCGTTGCATAGTAGAGGTTCTTTTTACGTGCAAATGCCATCGTACACTGGGACCTCGGTTTTACTTCTCATCCGAAAGAAGGCGCACTCGGGGCAGGGGCGGATCCAGAGGTGGATAGGGAAAGCACTTCAGAATTCGTTAGTATAAATCTAGCTAGCAATTACAACAGGTCATCTACTGCCCCTTAGACAATGTCCTATCTTCAGTGGTTTAGCCGAATGAAGATTGAACTGGCAGTATAGAAATGGGAATAGCAAATGCAAAAATGCTACATCAGTTGCAAAGCTGAATCGTCCATCTGTTGAAATATGCGCCCCATTGGGGCACTGACCGAAACAAGCCAACGCACCTCGGTCCAATATCGAACCTAGAACCCACTGACGCAGTTACCGGTATCAAAATATATACGATCAAGCCATAATTTTCCAAATATTTCGTAACTTTTCAAATTTGTCTTATTTCTTGATTTTGAAAGATATGAATTTTAAGGTCTTCCAAAATGTCACTTCCGCAATACGAATGTCAAATTATCCCCTCCATATTTCAGAATTCCCTGGTAGTGATGTCAGTTTCCCCTAATTGCAAGATTTCTGTAACCCCGACATAAGTGTAATTGTTAGTAAAATTGACTTCACTAACTGTAGTGTGTCAAAAATGACGGGCAAGGGAATGTAAAGAAATGCTTCCGGAATAGTTAAGATTTAGTTTATAAACTGCTTCCCAATGTATTGTACTTTGGGATATGAGTTTGTTCCTCTAACATCAGGAAAAGTATGGGAGCGGCGAGTTGCGTTGGACACACCAGTTCTCGTCTGATCACTGAAGTTAAGCAACGCAAGCCCAGTTAGTACTGACATGGGTGGTCGCTCGGGAAAGCTGGGTACTGCTAATACCCAATAATCGTCGCATTAGTGTAGTGTCTGTGCAGTATATGCATTAGAACTACACAGTGGACGGGTCTCTAATGACCTTGTAGTTGACGGGACCTTAAACTCCAACAAACAAACAAACAAAAAGGAAAAGTATTCTAGTGGGGGATGGCATCATGTTGGATGGCAGCACTTCTGCATGCTACTCGTCCTCGTAGTGAGGCACTGCGACTACTAAACATGCAAATCATATTTGTTATCATAATTTCGAAAACCGGTGTAGAAACAGTGGACCATCAAATTAGGAAAAGCACACATACTCACTACATTAGCATCAACAACTAGAAGGAAGTAGTTTTCTGGATTTGCTCTTTTTATGGTAATATATCCGTAAAACAGAGTTATTGATAACCTGCTTTGTAGTTATCAGCTCAGGTTGTCAAATTTGTGACTAATATCCCTGATCTTATTCCGGGTAATCTGAGTTCATCTCAAGAAAACTGAGTGAACTCTTATGGCAGGTCGCTTGACAACTTCTCGCTTGCTTAACAGACATTTCCTTTAGTTTTATTCATGTGGTTATTTGACGTTGCCTTCTCTACTGCTACTGGTAATTTACCTAAATCAGGGGAATTTTGCTATTCTACGCTAATCACACTTGGGACTTCCCTCCTGAAAGGAGCAATCAATTTCGGCCAGGATTGAATCTAAAACCGCCGCCTCATGAACCTGTGGTAGAGAGAATTTCACTGCATCCTTTGACGGATAGGTAGCTACTACTGTACTTTATTAATGTCACAGAAATACAAGAGCCCAATTGAGATCCAGCAAATATATATTCATTTGGGGGTCAGGAAAAGTGATGGGTGCAATGAAATAGTATGTGACCCAACCGCTTGATGTTTAAGAGAATGGTAATTGTAAAGGAAATGGTGGTTCATTGGGGTATGTACGTTGTCATGCAGAGCCGTAACGGGGGTATGAAGCGCCTGTGGCAAGTGTCTAACTTGCGCCTCCCCGTAACCCAATAATGACAAAAAACTGCGCCCCAACCCATTTGCGCCCTTAGGGGCCGCCTTCTTCGCCACGCCCTCGTTACGGCACTGTTGTCCTGTACCGCTATTCTTACATGACAGTAAGTTGAAGTTGTACAAATGTAGAAATTGGCTCCCTCTGGTGTACTGAACTGATGTAGTAATAAAATAAGCCACCATCCCACACTTAACGTAGGCGACCCTGAAGCCCGTAGTGATGCTTGTTCGCTCAAGCAAGCAGACTGGCGTAACGTCCCAAGATTTATCCCTGTTATTTTGCGCCTTAGGCTGCTGACTCTTGGAAAAGGTGTGCTCAATGTGTGTGACACCGTAAAAGCTGATGTATGTGAAATGTAAATTATGAAAGAAGTAATCTCACGCAACAAACTTTACTTTCTCATGGATTAAAAAGGGCTACATTCTTAATCGTATCTGGGCCAGGTAGTGAAGAAATGTTTCTCACGAAACCAGGTCTGACTACAAAACTTGTTCTGAACTAGTAGACAGACAGTAAACCGATTTCTGATATCATCAAAGGGAAAGATAGATTCCTACCACTGGTTTAAAACATGATACTCGATTAACAAGATTCTATTTTTATAGGGTTTAGAGACAGACCGCTAATATTCACTAGTGTAGAAGATGTTGCATGTTCAAGCAGGAGCAAGGAGTCTCTCTCTGGGACGGGCGACGGAAAATGAGTCTTATCGGCTCTTTCTGAGTGAAAAGATTCAGCGAGCGAGAGGACCGAGTTCAGCTTGTTAGTGTCCCACAGATATTACACTTATCAAGTTTCATGAACCACTAACAGCGTGACTGAGATAAGATTGTTGTTAGACATGATAGACATTTATAGATTTTTTTTTTTATTATTTTCTTTCCTAAGGAAGGAAATACTGACGTTGATCTAGAATTCGCCACTGGGTGGATATGTTTGTACCTGTATTTGGTGTTAAACCAAAGAAACCAGATTTTTAAGATGGTTAATTTAATTAGATTTTAAGATCCAATTTCGTCATTTAATGGGATATGTAATGAAAGATTAAAACTGGAAGATCTGGTTTGAAAGTTTTGAAAAGGGACGGAAAGACTATCATGTCATTTAGGCATCAATAAACCGTAGCGGTAACTATGTACTGAAATTATAGTTAATTGCAACTGTACAAGTTTACAAGATCACTTTGTGTGTGGTTGACAATATGACAGCTTGTAGCAAGTAGTTGTGGTCGAAACTGCACAATGAGACAGGAGGCACAACTTGTACCTACTTCCTACCCGATGGAAGAAACACATCATCTTTTTATCAATAGTTGCAGGATTAATCTATCTATTAATTCAATTTTCGTTCTTGATACTGCTCAAAAAGGTGCTCGGGTTGGAGGACCGGCAGGTGACATCACACACCTACATATTTTCTGTATTCCAGGTCGGAAAACCTTTTTTTTTTCGGAAAGAGTCAGATATTGGATATTTTAAGTTTTGTGGGACCTGCTTCAACCCGTATGCTACCTGTAATCAGTGAATTTCTCCGGAACCGGAAATAATCGACACTTTTGTGAGAGCAGCTGTATTGCGTTGGACACACCAGTTATAGTCTGATCACTGAATTTAAGCAACGCAACCCCAGCTAGTGCTAGCATGGATGACCGCTTGGTAACAGCGTAGTGTCTGTGCAGACTCTGCATTAGAACTACGCAGTGGACGGGGCTTTAATGACCATTGTAATGGAAGGGCCCTAAAACACCAACAAAACGAGAAAGGACACCCTTGCTTGTTACTGGCAACCCTGTGATGGCCCTTGCCATCTGTCTACTTTTATCTTCTCCAGAAACGTCTCATTCCTAACCCGTCACTAATAATAGTCACTTATAACTAACTCTAGCTGTTAAACATTTTAAAACTGTAAAAAATCACTCTAAACTTGCAGGTCATAGAACAGTAAGTTGCGGGCCGTAATTTACTGATTCCCTTTCTATGTAGCGAAATGCGCAAATAGGCCGCCTTCCTTATCGCTAGACCCGCCTCGGATACGAGGTGTGGTCATTTGGAGAGTTAGGACCCGCCTCGATGGTGCAGGAGGTAGCGTGCTCATTAGTGGTTTCAGGTTCGATACGGGATCGAGGTGGGTTCTCTTTCAAGTTGGCTTCTTTTGGACGAGTGAGGTCCCGAGTGACGCTGTGAGTAGCGTGCTTAATAACTGCAGCAGTGGTTCTAGGTTCGATACTGGACCGAAGTGGGTTGCCTTCTTTTGGGAGATTGAGATGCCTCCTTAATGAAAATTAAGGATGCAATCAAGTCGGATACTGTACTATGAATATAAACGTGACATTCCTGTCTCTCCTACTGCTGTACTACTACTGCTGAAAATTATCCCTGTTAACCCTTTTATTATCTAACTTGGTCAATGTCCCATTTGTGAAGAAAAAAAACTTTTTTTGGATTATGAGAGCTTCGATTATATGCAGCAGATATGTTAACAAAGTACATCGGGTACTTTCACCTCAGTTCAGTAATGGACCAGTAAGGCTGTGATGAGAGGTGAGTGGACGGGCAATTAAAGGGAATGCTGCCACGCTATATTGTTTATTGTGAATGGGAAATGTAAACAAGGTGGGTGACCCGTACAGTTCTCAAATGATTTTCATTTTGAAGATGAAAAAAGTCGTAAAATCAGCGTATCCTCAAAACCTTATACGGTATTTACGTAAAAAAAAAGGGACGGAGTTTATTCTGCAAATATTAGTATGGATCTAAAAGCTTATAGAGTAGAAATTCAAGAGAGAATCTGTATACAATGAATTGATTCTTTTATATAGTGTTTTTTTTTCTCGTAAAATTCGGGAATTGCCGAGTCCAAAGTATACATGTACATACAGTAGTTAATGTCACTGCTATGTGGCATTACTTGGACAGACAGGCTGGTGACCAATGACTGAATACCGACGATGTGTGCACAATGTCCACCATTTGCACCATTGGTATGTCGATGGCACCCTCGTCGCATTTCTAGCTGACCTTAGCGCTGCTTCCTTGATTAGTATAGGTTAGTGACCTCTTCCATGAATCTTTTCAGATGCTTCCTCACAGATATTTACATACCTTGCTAATTTGGATTTTCCGCAAAAATTCTTAAAGACTAATCTACTGACAGGTGGTTCGGATCCCTAAACCAAAATGATGAAATCATCCCCCGCTTCTGTTTTTCTGCCCTGTTAAGAGATCATAACTCGTGATGGGTGAGCGTTCCAAAGGATAGTTAATTGAAAAATTACCTTATTACTAAGCCCTGAATCTTGGCCCTCATTTATGTGGAACATTTGACATTCTTTGGCTTCTCTGTCTTGTTTGAATTTGCTAGGTATACATTCATGGAACACCGGCAACTGAGAAACTCGGCTGGTGAGGAAAGTTGTAACTGCAGGAAAGGGGTAATTGCCAAGTGTTCACCGAAGTCGCTGACTCAATTGGCCTTAGGTTGAAGTCAGTGGTATTCTCTCTGATTGTGGGGAGGTCCTGAAGTACACCTCCCGAAGGGTATGAAATAAAAACCATAATGGTGTTTGTGTGCGTGGGGGGTTGCAATGTTACCTTGTCATTTACAGTTATTAAAGACTCGAGATCTGAGGATGAATGAATAAATGAATATTAAATCCTTGTCACATCCTGATCTTTCAGACTGTGGCGTCCTTTCAGGGTTCATGAGTAGTCAGAACTGACTGTCAATCCTACACTAACTCACTTCAACAACTTTGCAACATTCGACTGTGATTTCTTGAGAATGACTTTCTTCCCCGATGTAATGGTGGGAGAAGAGTTGTGCTGTTCCAGATATTAACTCGGGGCTTAAACAACCTCGCAATCCGCGGGAAGCATTGTCAGAATAGTGATAGTCCGTGACATACCATCCTTTGTCTTAAACCCCAAAATTCTTCCATGATGTAGTTATAATTCAGATTCTGGAAATGGTTAAGGAAATTAAATGTAAAAGTTTCTTGAAATGAGTCTTCGTTGCCTGGGACGTAACCTTAGACTATTCAGACCGATGGTTTAACAGGCCCTACGCCAATTGTGCTCTCCACCTACGTGTGACCGATCCGGGTGTGGTTTCTTTAAATTCGCCGTTTTATTTGGGATATAACAGAGACCGATCATTTACAGGGTCCAAGAGTAGAATAACGTTGATATCCAGCCCCCAGTTTCTCAATCTTTTGTTTTCCACCACCCATTTTTCAAAATAAATTTTCATCACCACCTCCCTAACAAAATTTTCATTTTTAAATATAGTGATAATATTTAGTCACTATTTCATGTCTCCCACTTACGAAAGGGGTCCTAAAGGCATCACATATATCGAACATAATAATTATATTATGTAATTATCTAATAAAGAACTTTTAGGCAAACATCATGTATATTATACGAGTATTTTTCGCAGTGTCCAATGAAGACCACCACCGCCCCCTGGACTTCTTTATCGCCCACCTTCCAGTCCGTCATGCCCATCAGCCATGGACAACTGATGACATTTTGATTTTTTAATCTCAAAAATAATCACCTAGGGCAGTGGTGGCGAATCTTTTTTGGAGACGGGTCACATTAATTAACACGAAAAAAATAACAAAAAGTTGTTCGTGGGTCAGGTACAAGCACTATTTAATTATATGAAAAAAAATAAATTATTATTAATAATGAATAAAGTTTATTAAAGTACCAAATAGAGACCATCATCATAATACCCTTCTCCGCCTGTGGCAGGGTCGGGTCTGTGTACAGACAACTTGCTCTCACGTCTGTTGTTTATGAGACGATAAACTATATATGATTCATGCTCGGGTCACTTAAAATTGAACGGTGGGGTCACAGGTTCGCCACCACTGACCTAGGGTTAGTCCTTCTAAGGACTAGTTCGCTGAGAGCGACCACATGCTGAAAGCACGTTCGTTTATTATGTACGTGTATTTTTATACGGAACTCGCGGGTTCCACAATGAATTCATTTTAGTGACTACTTACATTTCATTATCACGTTAAGCAATTGTTATTTTTTCTATTTTACAAATATTTATTGTCACCTCCCTAACAGATAATGATAATATTAAGCGAAATAATAAGAAACTTAGAATAAAAAAAAAAAATCACAAAATGGATACTAGGTTTGAATAATTCAAGGTTATATAAACGGATTACCTTATAAAAGAACAGGTGGGCCAAGGTGTGTTAAGTTGATTGGCGGTGATGCATGGTACTTGGAACTATGATACACCTCATACACATGCAATCTTTAAAATCTAGTTCAGTAACATTTCAGAATTGCTGTTGTTTACCATAATTTTCTTGCTTGATATCAACTTAGGAGTCCCTTTCTCTGGAAGCAAAACCTTATTTCTTTTTCCTGAAGATTAGTGAATGACTCTTTGATCATCCTGATGATAATAATAATCATAATACTTACTTCTCATCCAAGATGGCGTGATTCCGGCTTGTGAGTTACAAAAACAGCCCTCAATTGGATGCAGTATAAACACGCGGTTTTGCATGAAGCTAAAAACTCTTTTACGCAGTTAAGTCACTTAAAAAGCGTGACTTTTCTACGCTGGAATTACACTCAATTGTTTCAGTTGGTGAATCTCAGCTTTTTCTTACTTCTTAACACGCTCTGCATATTGCCGTTGTCTTGTAACGCGTCAGTTTTCACCTCCTCTCATTTCGATGGAAGATGAACTGGCATTGTTTTGTATTAAAAATGTTTTTGTATTCAAAATTTGATGTATTCAGGGTGACCCTCTCATATTATGATTACATATACACATTTTCGAATGACTCTACTCTGATTACAACGATTTAACAGCATCAAAAAAAAAAACATTGGTCCAGTAGCGCGTATAACGACCAGCCACACGACCGACGCGTGCCATTATTGCGCATGCACTCTGCGCCTTCTAGTTGCATCATCATGCCGTCTCCCTACTTCTAAACCTGAACTGCACCACATGAGGGCGCTAACACTCATGCAGTCCTGTAATTGTTGAATTTTAAAGGTTTCGTGGCTGCCAAATGCTGTCATCTTTTTCTTGATGCTTTTCCAGCTTGTCCAACTTGTTAGGATTTGCACAGGAAAAAAACGTGTTTTCTTTCCATCTAAGATCACTTTTCATCACAAAAACTGCTGCATTTAAGGTTTATCAGGGCCGGCTCGTGAGTTTCAGGCGCCCTAGGCAAGTGGGTCTATCGCCGCCGCCCCATTGAATCTAATACAGTTCTAAATTGTCCAAGCGCCCCTCACGTGCTTGGCATTTGTTCCAATACCAACATTTAGATAAAGCCCAACCAATCAGAGGAATTTGGGAACCCCAGGACTATGAACATTTTAAATGACTGATACACTGCATGGCAAGGAAGTACCTCTGAAATCAGCCGCCCCTATGAAATTTGCCGCCCTAGGCAGCCGCCTAGGTTTGCCTGCCCCACGAGCCGCCTCTGAGGTTTATTATGTCGTTGTATATACCGCGTTTATTGTTATTGTGCAATAGGTCAGACCCCATGCAATATTATAACCAACAAAGCATGAATTTACCTGTCAAAGTTTCTATTTTGGTTGTATAGTGCGATATTGGGACAAGTGGGGTAGGTCGGCATCCCTCTACAGACAACCCAGCCAATATTCCTGCTGGTCCAAGACGCCTGGCTGGCGCGCCCCCAGTCAGAGCATGTTCAGTGGACCCACAGACCCGACCCTGCCACAGGCGGGATGATGACGATGATATGTTGTTCTATATAATGTCTGACCATTCCTCCGGTGGGTTCCACAGTAGAATGTAAAGGCTTCCATATCCTGTGCACGGTTTTAAATAGTATGAAAAAGTTTTGACATTGGCAGGTTGTCATGTAACAATAGAGTTTTCTGGCTGTTTCTATCTGACGTACGCTACGCAATGCAGACGAATTGTCAACTGTACAAACTCAGACACTCCGTGCGTCTGCGCAGTTCACGATTCGTCTGCATTGCGTAGCTTATTATTATTTATTCATGCACAAAAAGTACAAAAATGGAGAATAAAGTATCGGAACTAATTACATGAGACAAAGTGACTAAGAAGTTTTTTTCTTAAAATGAACGCATTAAGCACTGCACTTATACTCAGAGCAGTTGAAGACTGAGGCCCGAATGCAGTACGGAAGAGAGTTCCATGACTTGAACACCACAGGTGGAAACCGGAAATGCCGACTATCTATGAAAGTCGAATAGAACTGCAGCCAGAAAACTCTCTAATAATTACAAGTCCCACCGTTGATGTCACCGAGAGAAATCCCCTTTCTACACGGATAAAAAATGAGCCTATAGAACGGCAGACTTCCAGGTATAGGAGCTCGTTTTCTGGTGTCGGTAAATATCCAAATAGACCAAATTCGATTTGAGAGTATCGTAGTCTTCTTAATAAGCCAGAACCAGCCTTCCACAATTTTTCTTGGCTCGCGATCAGCAGGAAGCGTCCAAGAATCTAAACCAGTCTGATCTAAACTGACCTAGATAATAGGGATTGAACTTGCACTCAAGATAACCCCAGGAAGGTGTGGGGGAGTTGTGGCATGTATTTAGAGACATAGATGCAACGTTTCACATCTTCACAACCTACTTTCTATGTTTGTAGTGGCATTAAAATAGGGCGTACTTTATTTAGTGCAGAAGGATAGCAACGTAGTAAAAAGATGAAAATTTCAGCTTGTGTTAATCGATTCAGCAAGTCAGATCTATGTGTTGAAAGGCTGATGAGTTTCAATAAAATTCTGTAAGCAGTGTGAGATTTAGTCACGACTATATGACTGCTATAAGTACGACATTCCCAATGCTTAAAATTTCTGCAAAAGAAATTGTAAAAAATGTATTTTTTTTTTTACAGAAAGTCATACATGTCTTTTTAAAAAAATGAATTTTGTTAAACAAAAACAGTAGATTTGTGGAAAATATTCAACAAAGTAATGTCATCCAACCAATTTATACAGAGTTTATAATTTCTAAATTTGAAATACATAGAAAATGATTATTAATAAAAAAACTGCCGTATTAAGCTGAATTTTTTTTTTAGAAATAAACGTATGTCATTGGTCAGTGGAGTGTCCAAGGAGAGGTTATGTGACTGGGTGTAAGAGAGAATGGGACCGATATAGGAAGACTTTGAAATATTCCCAAAGACGGGAAGTGGTGTCCCTCTCTGTTTTTCTCTGCTAGGTCACTCTTATAGGTGGAACTCAAAGAAATGTAATAGAGTGAAACTGAATCTTACGACCTAGTTTAGGATTTTCTGTTGAAATTCTGCTCAAGTTCAAGATTAAGATCAAAGAAGGTGGTGCCGCATGAAATTTCTTACTTTGGACACTTAAATATAACAGCACTTGTTTGTCCCAAGCTGTCACTTGGCATGCAGGTGAGCCAGCCCGAGTTACAGACACAGAGATGGATGGTGTTGGTGCAACTATTTGGCCTCTTGGAAAACTAATGCCTGCTGTGTCCCAATTAACAAAATAAAAATTCCATGTTTAACTTTAAAAAATGTATAGTTTAATCCGTCTGTAAAATGTAATTGAATTTGAATTCAAAGTTGGTTTTTATAGGGATATGGTAATAATTGTTCACTGATTAACCCTTTGATATTTGACATGGTGCGACTTTATTATGTAGAAATTTTATTGCCCCATGTTATTTGAAGGAGTGCAAATTATCAATGACTACTTGAGTGGTTAGTCAGCAGCGATGGTTTGTCAGTTGCTGACCTCGAAGGGCCAACCCAGAAATTGTAGATTATTTCTCAGTTTTCTGTGCAGATAATGTTCGCAGGGAACAAACGTCTACCATAAAATCACTCAACTGGAACGTTACAACTGCACTGATATGTTTCTGGTGTCGGGCTTAACATGAACTTATAAAATTATCCTGAACTTATTGTTTTGGCTCTGAAGAGGTCACTGCCATTGACTGGAATCGATCTTGTTACTCTTATGATCTCATGAGGAAAATATGCGCTTGGTATAAACTTGTAATAACTATCAAGGTATTAAATACGTGAGAGGAAAATTTGAATGGGATCCCACGTTACACGAATATTGAGGGCGTAAGCGAAGGAGTTCGACTAAAACGCCCACTACAGGGATTTCTGGGCAGGCAATAAGTTCTGACAGGTTATTGTGAAGCTGAGTCTCCACCAACTGCGCAAAACTCAGTTGACGTAGTCAAAAATGCTTGCTGTCTTTGAGTTTGTTATCAAGTTTGGTTGTTGTTTATTGGTGTTTTAGGGCCCTTCAACTACAAGGTCATTAGAGCCCCGTCCACAGCATAGCTCTGATGCAGAGACTGCACAGACACTACACGAATGCGACGATTTTTGGGTATTGGCAGTACCCAGTTTTCCCAAGCGGCCACCCATGTCAGTACTAACTGGGCTTGCGTTGCTTAACTTCAGTGATCAGACGAGAACTGGTGTGTCCAACGCAATTCGCCGCTCCCACATCAAGTATGGTGGAGAGCTTCATTACGCAATACGGTTCGTAGGGAATTGGTCACAAATGTTTGCAAGGTGGAAATGGTGAAGGCACCCAATATCTAAAAACGTTTGGAAGAGCTTGCAAATGCTTGATATACTGTACGTGTACTGTTTTCTGTGCAGCAACGGCCAGATAATCTCCCCTTCGATGGGGGAGTTGTATAAAAACCTTTAAGAAAAGCAAAAAATTGAAAGAAAAATTATTTTGCACATGGCTTGTCTCTAAAAAAAGACGATGCTGGGTTGCCACTATATACATACAGTCGAGGTCAAAAAATAACAGTTTCAACAATTAGTAATATCAGCAAAGTATTTCCTCATTCTCAATAGGTTCCTGAGGATGTTTAAAAACTGTATAATAAAATATGCGACCAGCGCAATAAAAATCCTAAACTTTAACAGCAAAAAAAATTGAGATTGAAGCATTAGTGCTTCAAATATATAAATTAGTAGTATTCGCCAGCGAATCGCACAGTGGTAACAGAAGATGTTTGTATCCCACGTTGCATTTGTGGTATATAAGGAACAAGTTTTTATTAGCGTTGATATGTTTTTAAACGTTGAGACACCGTAGTTTTTTAGGAGGAACTCGAGATGCGTATAGGAACGTTGAACGACCCTCCCGTGGCCTTTCCAATTCCAATACTGGCTGTTGAATGTCATCATTATGTGCAAAAATGCCACCAGCAGCAAGTCCATCTTGGGCGACTATGTCGTCCAGATTTCTATCACTAAATTCTCTATTTTCGATTAATAATGTTGATGGGCCCACGTAACTGGGTCCCATCAGGCTGTTGAGGCACAATTTCCGTTCCTTAATTTTCATTCGTACGTGTTCCTCTAATAGATAAAGGTGCTCGTCGTTCACTTCCGGCACTCGTTCCCTCATAAAATCTGCTAACCGGATGACATATTCGACGTTGTGGCCACAGGTGCCACAAGCAGCTACTATTTGATTGGCTAATTCTTTTAACGGTGCTGGTCCTAAATAATTACTATTGTCTGCTGTAGCTATGTATAACAATACAGGAAATGGTTTCTTGCTTCCGTCTTTCGTATAGAATTGTGTAATCGTGGTGATATAGCCGCCTAGTGTAGATTCTCTGTTATTCAAATAACTCAGGGTCAATTCCGCTTCCTTTTCGTCTAGTTCATATGCGGTTCCCCAGGTGAGACACTGTAAAAATCAATATGTTTATTATAAATAACCATTATTTGCCAGGGGAAGAGTCAAACGTACTGTATAGGTACTTTACTTAATGGCTCTATTGAACAACTTCCTGGCGGATTTTGATCTTGGGGCCCTTTGGACGGGGGGGGAGGGGCATACGAAAGAGGCGTTCCTGAACTGCAATTCACAGCCTCCCCAACTTTGCCATAGGCAGGTTATATTATGATGATTCAATGTCTCATTTTCCATTGTGATGTGCCACCCAGTGCCGCAGTAAAATTTTCATAGACCCTAGGTCCTATGCGGAAGGCATTAAGTTGACAGCCGGTTTTTAAAATATGGTCCAACAGATGGCTGTGTATCACAATGCAGCAAAAATGAGCATTCCAGCCTGCATGTCATAGGTGGGAAGAGGGTTAATGATGAGGGCTTATTTTTAAAGATGAAAGTGTAAAATTCGTTATTTTGAATGTTTCTTCTTGGGTTTGTTTGTTGGTGTTTTAGGGCCCTTCAACTACAAAGGTCATTAGAGCCCCGTCCACAGCATAGTTCTTATGCAGAGACTGCACCGACACTACACTAATGCGACGATTTTTGGGTATTAGCAGTACCCAGTTTTCCCAAGCGGCCACCCATGTCAGTACTAGCTGGGGTTGCGTTGCTTAACTTCAGTGATCAGACGAGAACTGGTGTGTCCAACGCAATTCGCCGCTCGTTTCTTCTTGGGAACTATGCCTAAAGTACCTAATGGAGTACCTAAACAGTCCTAAGTACCTAAAGTATGTGCCGTATATGAGACATGCAGTGGCTGCGTACTTAGAGATTCTATTGACATTTTGTGTCTTTTGGCCCATCATTGGTAGTACTTCTATCTACTATTAAAGAGACTCGTAAAACCTCAATATTTAGTGGGTGTCTTCTAAATAAGGTGTTTAAACAAGGTGTAAATGGCTATTAATTAGTCTACAACCAAGGAATGAGGTCTTTTTTTAATCTTAATTTTACAGGATTTAAAATCCATGGCTTCACTGTAACACGTTGTGTGTTTGTAGTGTAGAAGCATCTTGTGATGATGACAACCAGGAGATAAAGGGTTTTTAATAGATCACCCTATCATGATGGCTTTTGACCTTGACAGTATTGTTTTCTACTATCCCCGACTATACTATTGTTGTTTTGGTGCTTTTATAACGCAATTTCTTTGTAATTAATGTCGGGGGTGTTGACAAAGAAGGAGGAGTTGAAGGTAATATATGGTAAAGTTTTAAATATTTTCCCTACACCATAGCATCCTGATTGGTTAATCAAAGATATTGATGAGGTAAATTTAATTAAAAGATGCTATTAACTCAATAAAGTAGATATTGTTTTTTTTTAAAAAGAGCAGTTAGGAGAGAGAGAAAGAAAGGCGAGTGCCAGCCCGTCTTTTGGGAAATAACCCTGTTTGAGTGGCTTCATAAAGTAGAGTTGGGCGTGGGGTTAGGCTGTAACGTTGGCACATATTGTTTGATGAATTGACTTTAATGAATATTTATGGGCTATTTGGATGTATTTTAGCACTGTAGTGCTCATTTATTATAAAAACATATGTTTCAATTTAATAGGAGCAGTATTTCACGCCAGAGTGTGCTCGTTAATGTCCATAATTTCTAGTAGACATCTGAAGGTGCCATTTACATAAATTCGTTATACTGATATTTTTAATTTATTTGAAATGTGTATGATATTTACAGAAGGGCCGTCTGTCATTTTGTTTGCAAGCATTTGTTTAAATTATGATGTGTGAAACGATCGTATGTCCAGAGTGTAACTGGCATCTCTTTTAAAAAGTAGATCAACTGACAATCATTTGCAGAATGTGATTCTACTTGACTTGGCATATCAGGTCCATGAATGACGTACAGGTCATGTAAGGCCGGGTCTAGGATTCCGAAGGGACTCAGTGTTATTTAAGACCAGTGTTATTCATCCACCACCTTAAGGTACTTTGATATATAAAAATTACGATTTCGGCGTTTGGAGTCCCTTCTAAGGGACCGTATAAAGGCCTCGTACGGAGGAAAGCGTAATTTAGGTCTCCCTCCCTTGTGAATAATAAAATATTTACCTCTGTATCTTCCACTAACGTGACCACTCGACCAGGCTGCACATGCAAAAAAAATAATAAACACTGTCAATTTGACTCATTTTTGTTACAAAAAATAGTCTTCAATGCAATTAAAAACATTAGAGCCGCTTCAAGACACTGCTGATGAGGGCATTTACGTATCGTAAAAGGAGGCAAAGAGGTGCCTGCAGGGGTTGCGACGTCAAACGGTCTTCTGGCTACGTTTATTATGAGTTAGGTGTTTAAGAGGAACAGGAGGGGAGCGGCTGTATTGCTTTGGACACACCAGTTCTCGTCTGATCACTCTAGTTAAGCAACCCAACTTATACTAACATGGGTGGCCGCTTGAGAAAACTGGGTACTGCTAATACCCAAAAATCGTCCCATTAGTGTAGTATCCGTGCAGTCTCTGCATTAGAACTACACAATGGACGGGGCTCTAATGACTTTGTAGTTGAAGGGCCCTAAACACCAGCGAATCAAAAGGAAGAGGAGTTCCTGTGCCTTATTGACACTGTTATGACAACTGACACCCATCGTTGCACTCGTGAGTTAACAAGGCCCACCAATCTCTTTTTATATCTCCGTCTTCCTCCTACTACAGCGAATTAGTACTCCGTTTTTGAAAACGTATGTCACTGCTAGCTGACGAAAATCGGAACGCCCAGGCGAAAACACCACCTGAAGATACAGAGAACTTGAGATCAGATGTACGATTTGCCCAACCTACGGAGGACCGTCCGATTCAACGTATGAATAGAAACATGAATGAAGTAGTAAAATTCAAACCCGTATGAGAGATTTTCAGTAGTTCACGCAACTGTGTTATGTTTTCTTTTTTTAAATCTGAACATGGTTTTGAATAATGCTGTTATCAGTTGCATGTAACTTACATGAATTATCCAACTTGAAGCGAAAGTCGGGCTGGTAATCGCGATTGTAATAAATGGATGACCATTACCCTTTCTATATCTTCCATACTTAACTCATTCAGAAAACCAAATTTTATTATTTCCTCCATTTTGCCTGTGTATTTTCTTTCAAATACACTTTTTAGTTTATTTTTATTCTGTCGTTAATGCTTCATCACTAGGTGACACTCATACAGTAGCTCAATTGTAATTTCGTGCGACATCATATTGCAAAAATTCGGTTATTACCCTTTATCGTACGTTGATCACGTTTCGTACGTACGCACTAGGTGAAACGTGCGTACGTTTCACCTAAATCTCCCTACTGTCCCTCTGTTTCTCTCTCTGTGTCTTTCTGCCTCTCTCTGTTTTTGTGTGATTCCTTCTATTGATATTGTGCAGCCAAGTTGCGTTGGACACACTAGTTCCCGTGAGATCACTAAAGTTAAGCAGCGCAAGCCCACGTCAATACCAACATGGGTGGTTGGTAAAGAACGTTGGGTGCTGCAAATTTACCCTCTCCTTTGTCCTTTCACCTACCTCCTCATCTCCATGCGGGCAGCCTCCTGAGGGTTCATCCTGTTATGGCTGCCTGGCTTGCTCCCAAACTCACAAACTAACCCATTAACGCCCATAGGAATATTATGATTGTGGTTTTTCTGACTGGATATCTTCCTCTTCTTCTCATTGGCGCCTTGAGGGGCATTAATCTGTTGTGCTCCGTAACACGCCCATACTTGAATGTGGCCTGAACGATGGTTGGATCTTCCAGCAATGCGGAACTATGTCCAGGTCAGGTACAGACTAGTGTCTGTCGAAATGAATAATTGTAGTATTATTATTGTAAGTCTGTTTAGGTCTAATTTTGTTAGGAAAGCTGATCAAAGAGGGATGATACGGACTTCTTTACCCCCTGTATTCTCACAGGGTACCTTACAGGAGATATGAATGCAGATGACATTATTTTTATGCCTTTGTTTACAGAACGTTAGAAGAAAAATGACATTGTCAATGCATTAAAATTAATGGATGTTTTGTTGTAGAATGTTACCATCTAAGATTGAGCAATAATAAGCCTGTATACAAAGGGTGTGTCCGTCTGCGTCATTGTTTCATCGTAGGTATGTACAGGTGTATTCTATAAATTGAAACATGCTTTTTGTTATCAAAGGTCATTTTAAATTTAATTATTATTAAAAAAAATTCGTGTTAATAGCCACTAAATACGGGTAAAGATTAGCCTTCCGGTTTATGGTTTACAAACGAAAGGAGTTTTTTCCTCTCCAAAAAATACAATCCTCAATTGGGGTCGTTGGCTGAAATTGTTGGCATCTGTCTGCATGACAGCCAAACGAGACAAAAAGAGCAACAACATTTTGATTTCGCAATGCAACGATTCAAATTAAGAATTCGAAGTACTAGTATCAGGACATGATTTAAGTAAGCAGTGCTGGATTCCAATATTGGCCAAGTAGGCTCTGGCCTAGGCAGCTGGGCCTAGGACCTCTATTTTATTATAATTTTGGGCCAGAAACTTTTATGTTCAAAGTTAGACTGTCATTCGTTATAATATCTTAAGCTCTTTTTTTTACGGGCCTATTTTATCCTTTCAACTTGGAGCTCCCTTAAAAATACCTTAATCTACCACTGGATGGATAATCAGGTGCTATTTGTTCAATATGGGCACTGTAATACTTAATTTCTTAAGATTGTGGGTGTGTTTGTCTCTCTCTCTCTCCCTGTCTCAGGGGAGCGGCAAATTGCGTTGGACACACCAGTTCTCGTCTGATCACTGAAGTTAAGCAACACAACCCCAGTTAGTACTGACATTGGTGGCCGCTTGGGAAAACTGGGTACCGCTAGTATCCAAAAATCGTCGCATTAGTGTAGTGTCTGTGCAGTCCCTGCATCAGAACTACACAATGGACGGGGCTCTAATGACCTTGGTAGTTGAAGGGCCCTAAAACACCAATAAACAACAACAACAATCTCCCTGTCTCAGTCTGTCGCTGTGTGTAAATATTGTGCCTGCTTGTCCAATGATATTATCGTGAGAGTTTGGTGTACGATGGCATTTGCAAGTAAAACAACCCTCTCTACTATGCAACGGGTAGATGAGACAAAATTTACAGGTGTAGGAGCTCGCCCCTTGGCACCGTTGGAGTATCTCAACGACCAGTAGACCGACGATAAATAAGCATAGGGTTTGCTGCTTTGGTCAGCAAGCGGCTGTGGAAAACACTGCCCTTGTGTCCATTCAGAGGGACATGACGGGTACCCGACCCGGCCATAGGCGGGATTATTGTGCGATATTATTGTGCAATCAAGGCTGATCTTTTCGTTGTTTTTAGAAGTGAGCCTGGGATGGATGGAAAGTCAAATGCAGATCAGTAAGATTTCCGCGTTATTAGGCGTAAATAAAATCAGCCAGCCAGTAGTAATATTATTTCGGCCTCTTTCCAACCCTCTTCATGTGGCGCAAAATGAAGTGGCTGCAACTGTCTCATCCATCAGCCACAAAAAGCTGTTTCTCATTGGGATGCAATGATGTGGAGAAGATAATAGACTTCATTCGTATGTTCATTCATCACCTTCAAGGCTCAGACTGCTAGCCGGTGTGCCTGTTTGCCTGTAGACACACTAAAGAGGGAAAAGTTCCCAATATATCTCAAGATTACTTATTTTGAATACCACTAGCGTATGATTGGTTTGGAATTTATCCCGTGTTAACCTGACAAATCAGAGACCGGAAATTGATGAATAATTTTACTCGGAATTTGACGAAATGATACTGATAGACTACATATTGCAGTAATCTTTTACGAAATAGATAATTTCTCATCTGTAGTTAGATAACAGTGAGTAGTTATATTGCTTAACACTTAACAGATGGTGTTCTGTTAAGTGGTTAACAAGGTTATTGAATATACATACTGTAATATCTTTATTTCCTTGTATCATTCAAACTTTACTGATAACGGGTAACTACAATTGTACAGAAAAGAGCACTGAATCGAACCGATAAAGGAAATTAGATTATCGACTTTGTCCGTCAAGGGATTTAATACTTGGAAGAGAGTTTCATGTTTATATTATGTAAACGATACGAAACGCATTAATGACCGCATAAAGTTTAACTGCTAGACGTTATTGCCAACTTTGACCTGCTCACTGCCTGATGAACCTTTCCTTATTTATTTGCATTATAATAAATTTATTCAATTAAGATAAATTGATTTAATTCAAATTGTATACTATGAAATAGTTATTTTTCATACAAATTCATGCTAATTATAACTTGGTTTGCTAATTGCATTGCGCATCATCCGCAGAGGTTCAATTTAACTAGTTAGGATTGAACCCATACACGTGATACGCAGAAGCAAACACGTGAACAATCCTTTGAAGTTGCAGATTTTCGACAATACTCGTCGGCCTTGTCCTCTAGTCAGTAATTTTATCAGCCAACATATAATATGGTCTGTCATATAAATTTCATTTATTGTAACTCATTAAATGTCAGAATCTAAGTTATCTCGTAAGGCATTCAGAATTGAATTGTAAATTATTTTGACTGTTTATGTTATACAAACACAAATAGCAAGGGTGTTGCTAAATAGTTGCAGGTCCTGGATATTGTTCTTTATAGGGCTCGTCTAAGGATTTCGAACACCACTACCCCTTAGTGCAGGATCTCAGAAGATCTGAAATCTCACGCATCGTTCTGCCTTCATTGAACCACTTTTGCAGCCTTGAGAGCAGAATATCCGGAGTAGTAGATGAATCTATGTGAGGTTTAGGAACGGCAAGAAAATGGACTGGCTACGTTAATTGTAGCCATAGTGACCGCTATGTTTTGGCCTGTGTGGATTCCTCTCATCCATTCCATGATTTTATACTGCAACCATCACAACGGTAGCTCTGTAGAAAAAGAGATTCACCCCCTTGTGTGTGTGTTTCAGAGTGGAAAAAGAAGAGTATGTTGTGACCAAAATGAAAATGAAAGGGGTGTGGTATCAGGTCGGCACCCAGTCACCCAATCTTCTAAACCATGCACTGGTGAATTCATCCTCCCTCGTGCCCCGTGTCCGCCGCCCTGCCCCAATTTTTGTCTTTCTATGAGTGCCAACTGGTTTCTACTAATTTTCTGACCATTTATTATGACTCGCCCTGCTAGAAGTGGGCAAAAAAAGCAACTACTGTACTAACCCCTTTTCCGTCTGCCTTGCTAGAAGCGGGAAGAAAACTATTTTGGAGAGGAAGGTACTTTTTAAGTGAAACGTCAAAATTGAATTCGCCATTCATGTATAACAATCCATCCTGCCACACACATACAATACGTGTTCATTTCCGCCTTTAGACTCCGATCTCATTTGTTCAAATAAACTTTTCCCTTCAAATGCCTGCCTATCTCTGCATACCCGGTATTTTGCAGAATTATCTCCAGTAGTTGACTGCACAGGAGTTTAATTTATCAAATATGCCAAAGGAGAGGAAAAATTTATATAGGTTATGTTGAACTAGATATCTTTTACACTCTGCAAGAGTAGCAATATTCAGCGTGTGTTGCATCATTTAACCCACATTTGGAGGATGTCAAATGCTTGCATCAGATTTGTAGGTCAGAAAATATCGATTTTGCTTTCAGTATGTTCGGTTTGAATGCATTCATCTGTGAACATATGTTTGCCCGCTGCAGTAGTAAGAGGAATGGGGGGTGGGGGTTAAGAATATGTGACACTCCAGGAAAATAAAATAAAATTTCTTTAAAATAATATATTAGGCTTTAACACAAGCCACTTTTTATTCAAATGTATGCACCAATGTTTGGATCCTAAGATTTGAAATTAAATTATTTGAAAAATAATGGGAGCCAGATGTCAGGTCAACATAGTTTAAGAAATGACCAGCTAATATAAAGTGAATTTAAACGGCATCAGTCCTATTGTTTTAATAATTTTAGTAAGTTATTTAGGGGAAAGGAGGAGGAAGAGGGGGCCGTTAATAGGCACACGCAGAAATCTCAATATCAGGAAATAAATGTATGAAATTATTATAATTGTGATTACTTACTTGTCCCGGTGTTCCACGTTGAACAGTGTTGCCCTGCCAAAATTTTCTGGAGTAACCTTGAACATATCCTACAATCATATTGGTATATTTAAATCCTGGATTCCATAGTAAAGATCCATAACCAAATATCCATAGCTTATTATTTGGTGTGTCATCTTCCGAATCTGTATTGTTATTGGTATCATTTCCATGTCGAAATGCCATATTTCTTATTGATTAATTTTATATGATCACGTTATTTTCTCTATCAGCTCGCCGTATGGAGAAGAGTATCAAAAAAAGAAACCCCTCTCCAATTTGAGTCAAGTTGACCCCACTTCCACTGTAAAGTTCACACTGCTTATATTTCTATCTCTCTCTCTCTCTCTCTCTCTCTCCACCCTGGCACAAGCAACATGCACTGTGATGAAAAGAGTACAATAAACGCCTCCACCCCCGTTAATAAAAATGATGTGCTGACGTCAACAGTAGGTAGGTTGATACTATTGTGATCATGTAAAAAGCAGTTTCAACTGCTATACGAGTTCACATAACGTCACTGTCGTGGATAAGAGATTTGATAGATGATTGCTGTTGAGTTTTCAAATTTGTTCCGTTTCAGAAGAGAGAGAGAGAGAGGAGACAAGAGACTGCAGCACAACTCTAGTCAAGCGTAACAGCTAATAAAATGACCATGTACTTCCAAATACAGCGTCTTCTTCCGTGCTTGGTATGTCAAACACTTTCTCCACCACTACCACTTCTACTACTTGGTTGGATGGAAAAAGATATTTTTATCTTTCTCTCTGGCCGCCGGAACTTATTTCCGTGTTTGGTAGCTTGAAAATAGCTTCTTTATGCAGCTATTAAATGAAGTTGTGAAAGTGTGCACGCACACTGAATCGATACACTAACTTGTAAAGGATTATGATGAAGATGCTGCTCTCTCTGGGTGCTGCTGCTGTTGCTGCAATCTCTCTTTCTCAACTTTTGTTCCACCTTTTTATAGTTGATCTAAGAATGGATGACTTTTCCTTCGTGAGCTGTTGACCTCAATGCTACCACGTGTCTGGGAGACTGCTCTCGTATATTTAAACTTTTCAAATGCTTTCTTTTTCAGCTTGAAAAATGAGTTGAAGCTCTTGTCATTGGCTGGTACTAGTGCACGTGCTAGCGGTTGGGAGACTCACTAAGCATGCGCGGCAAATTCCTGTTGTTTTTTTTATTATTACTCCCATCCCCCTCTTTCCTTTTTTTCTGCTTCACTACCTATTGAATTTGAATTGCATGATGCAATCGCCAGTAAAGGTTGCCAAAAAGTTGCCATTTCTGGTTAAAACGTTTTAGTACTTTAAAAGAAACCGAGTTTATCAAAAAAAAATTTTTAAACGATAAGCTGAATGATGTCTGTTTATCATTGTAAATTGTTCAATGGAAGACATTTTGACACGTGATTATTTTTGCTAATAAACTAAAGCAATTTAATCAATTTTTCAGATTATCAAAGCCTTTGTGGTTCGCCCTCACATAGAACTTTAAGTGTGACGACAATATCATATGCTAGTGTAATTTTGGTTGGCAAGGACACCTCTGTGGAGTTTATCAGATGGGATGCTTTGGCCCTTACACAATATCAGCACGTAATAATGCCCCATTCTAGCATGGAAAACATGCTTCTTCATACCCCCCTCCACCCTCTTTGCACGTAAAGAGGGCATCGGCATTTGCAGAGAGGGGGAAGGGCAGAAAAAGATGGGCACTTGTCTTCCTATGGGATAAAATAAGGCATAGAATAGAAGTTGAGCCGTGGAAAATGTATACCTTCGGATGCATAAGTTGTCTGATTCGTAAAACATTGCCCCCAGAACCTAGAACACAAGCTTTGCCTCTTCCACCCCCTTGTCCCTCTGAATGGACACAGGGCGATATGTTGGTCATAGTTTTTACTGCAGCCGGTTGCCGGCCAAAGCTGCACCCCTACGATTATTTATCGTCGGTCTAGTGTTCGTTGGGGAATGCTACCGACACCAGGGGGCGAGCTCCTACACCTGGAAATTATGCCTCCTCTACCCGTTGCGTAGTAGAGAGGGTTCTTTTACGTGAAAGTGCCATCGTACACCCACACGGGACCTCGGTTTTACTTCTCATCCGAAGGAAGGCACACTCGTGGCCTCTCTCTCGCCCGAAAGAAGCCGACCCACCTCGGTCCAGTATTGAACCTAGAACTACTGGCGCAGTTGCCGGACGTGCTAACCACTACGCCACCTCGGCAGGTCTTTGCCTCTTCCATCTTACCCCTGAAAATTTTCTGAGGACATCAATGGTCGGGGGAAAGAATATTTAACTCTTTATTGTGAAGTAGAGGCAGGTATGGGAGACAGGTGGAGTAGGTCAGGTAATTCAAAAGAGGCCACTAAGCGTGCCATTAAAATGAAACGTTCAATTAAAAGGTTCAATTTTGGAAGCTAACACTTCAATATTTGGTTCGTAGTTTAAAGTTTTTAATTTTGTGCGTGCCACCTGTGCCACGTGTTGCATAGGTTGCCGGACTTTGTCATATACTGTGCAGCATCTAGTTCGGACTGGATAAAAATGAAAAATTTCTTTAGGTCAATAGAGAGACCATCTGACTTTGTAGCGTGTAAGGATGAGGGATATGCTACCACCGTACTTTTGTATATCATTCCTGTGGAGATGACCGCCAACTAGAACAGGGGTTTAACATAATGGTCGATAATCCCCAAGATGCGGATTGCGTGCCAATTAAGAGCTAACGGCTTGTTATAAAGAAAATTGAGACGTGACATCTAATGTCGTTTCTTGGTTGCTGGAGAATTTGTTGAGGAAATTTGAAACTGACGATGACATTTGTAAACAAAAAATATACTGTATACACCGGATTCCAGTCAGCGAGGCAGGTATCAATTCCTCGTACAGTCGATATGAAATCACAAGTTGGAGATTTTTCAAAGGAAATCTTGTTTTTGTTGTTATTTCCTTGTAACGATGTGAGTCCTGGAATAATAGTTATAAGGATATATTCAAACCAGTTTTAAACAAAATGTTTCTAGATATTTTTGAGAACCACGTGAAAGCCACTTCAGGTCTGTATTTCAGCAGGAACACGTCCAAATTCGTTGAACTCCTTTGCCCTGGTTTGTAACTCCATGTTCAGTTTCACTGAACATTGAAACATGGAGTTACAAAGTGTAGAAGTGCAGACTCCCGTCTTTACTGCATGGGTTTCCTAAGGGAGACAAGCGTGACACTTGTACCTCTCCTGGAATCGATTCCTAGAACGCTAATCCTCCTGTGACTGTCTCGAAGTTTTACTTTCTCTTGAAAATCTTTCTGCGGGCGCCAATGTTTTTTTGGTTCGCTTTCTAGCCATTTCCAGTATTGATAATGACGTACGACTATCAAGGACAAGTAGCATTTCGTTCTTTTCACCTTTAACCTCTTTTAGTGTAGATTATGTGAAGGGGTTAAGGTTAATTTAGGTAACATATGTATTACGTGCTGCAACAAGTTAACTAATAATTCAAAATGAATGAAAATGATCCAATCTTTTTCTTTTTATAGTGTTACTCGTCAACTGGTAGCTTTCTAATATTAATGAAGTAACGAGGCGAGTAAACCCTTTGAAGTTGACCAGTCTATCCGTTTGAGGGAGGTGGTCAACACGTAACGTACAGTATAAGGAAATGTCCAGATAAAATAAATTCAACAGTTTCTGCTAACGATCCAAGCTTTCTCGATTGTGTGACTCATCGCCGCAAATTGATTGACAAATTACCTCTTGAACTGATGATTGGGATCCTAAATCTGTAGGTGTGGATTTACCCCCTTCTCCGTTTTATAATATATTTGTAAGTTGTAAGGCTGACCCTGCTGTAAGTTTCCACTTACAGCAGGGGCACCCATGAGGAGGATGGGCATTTCATGGGCAGCTACCTTTTTCTAACGTAGAACGCAGGTCTAATTAGAGGCTCTCTTACACGGCCCACGTAGAAAATTCTGCATCTTTCACATAGTCAGTGCACCCATATTCGAATGGATTGAGAGTCACTAGGATATAATACAGTGAAACCTCTCTTAATTGGTACACCTGTGGGACCTGGCCAAAGTGTACCCATCAGAGGGCTATGGGACACTAATAATAGGCCTACTGTTGTTTAATTTATTCCGTTACAGTACATACAGTATATTGTTTTATATTGTTTCTTTTTAAACTGAAAAAATGCATTGTATAATATTATATTTCACAAAATCCTTGACGTACAGTACACAAATTTAATTTTTACAAACAAATCAATGAAGGGTCGTTTGTCTAGAATCAAGCTATCTTCTCATTTTCTGCCTATGGCAGGGTCGGATACCCATCTTGCCCCAGTGGCGTTCCGAGGGTATTCTGCGCCCGGGGACAATGACCGACATCTGAGCCCTCTGGCGCCCTCTAAACTTAATGCAAACCGCATTTTTGCACTCCCTGTCTTAAGCGCCCGGAGACATCTGTCCCCTTCGCCCCCCCTCGGTACGCCTCTGCCTTGCCCCTCTGAATGCATGCAAGGGTGATATTTTGGGCAGTGTTTTTACGCAGCCAGTTGCAGACCAAAGCTGCAACCCCTATGGGTATTTAATGTCGGTCTACATTCCTTAGGGGTATTCAACCCATGCCAAGGGAGAGGGCAAGCTCCTACGCCTGGAAATTCTGCCTCATCTATCATTTGCACAGTAGAGTTCTTTTATGTGTAAATGCCATTGAACACCATATGGGACGGCTACCTTGCTGAAAAGAAGGCAACCCACTTCGGTCCAGTATCGAACCAAGCACGCTACCCACTACGTCACCGAGGTGGGATGTACCGGGAGCGACGAGTTGCGTTGGACACACCAGTTCTCGTCCGATCACTGAAGTTAAGCAACGCAAGCCCAGTTAGTACTGAAATGGGTGGTCGCTCGGGAAAGCTGGGTACCGCTAATACCCAATAATCGTCGCATTAGTGTAGTGTCTGTGCAGTCTATGCATAGAACTATGCAGTGGACGGGTCTCTAATGACCTTGTAGTTGATGGGACCTTAAACACCAACAAACAAACAAACAAGTGGGATGTACCCATCGCAGAGGGGTTTTCTAAAAATGGTGACATGTATTAGGTGTACCAATAGAGTGGTGTACCGTTAAGAGGGGTAGTAATAGCATAAAGCCTATGGGCGAAAAATCGGTGCCTGAAAAATCTGTACCGATATGAGGGGTTATCCATAGAGAGGTTTCACTGTAATTAGTCAAGAGTATAAAGATTTACACTAATTTATGCAACTTGTGAAATTTAAGAGAAAACAAATTTCCCTCCTATGGCAGGGTCGGGTACCCATCTTGTCCCTCGGAATGGACATAAGGACTATAATAACTGTCCAATATATTATATTGGATAGTTTTTCCATAGCCGGTTGCCGACCAACGCTGCAACCCCTCTTCTTATTTATCGTCGGTCTACTGTTCGTTGGGGGGATTCCACCGACGCCAGAGGGCGAACTCTGACACCTGGAAATTTTTGTCTCATCTACCCGTTGCATAGTAGAGAGAATTGTGTTATGTGTAAATGCCATCGTACACCACATGGGTC
Organism: Trigoniulus corallinus; assembly: GCA_013389805.1. Classification (NCBI taxonomy): domain Eukaryota; kingdom Metazoa; phylum Arthropoda; class Diplopoda; order Spirobolida; family Trigoniulidae; genus Trigoniulus; species Trigoniulus corallinus. The sequence goes on along the minus strand of JAAFCE010006949.1, from coordinate 18,393,438 downwards.
CTCGGTTTTACTTCTCATTCGAAAGAAGGCGCAGTCTGGGCCTCTCTAGCCCGAAAGTATCTAACCTAGAATTACTGATGCATTTGCCGAGCGTGCTACCTACTACGCCACCGAGGTGGGTGTGAACTTTAAGAGACAGTATTTAAATTAATTAATAGTTTCTAGGTCTTGGCCAAGAAATATGGATCAATGACCTTATTTGGACTCCTATGCTCACCAATTAAATGAAGAGACGACTTTTCAAATTTATGGATGCATTGAATGACAGAAAGAGAAAAATTCGTAGTAACTTCATTTTTATTACTTTTTTATAGTACAATTTTCGTTTCAAAAAGTGTACATTATTTATTATCGGAGGTCAAGCGTAGAGGTCATTGTCGTTGTGATAATGGTATTTGCTTATAGAAAGCTCAATTCAATTTTAACGTATGGGGGTTTTACACTTGGGTGGCGTGATTATACCCTGAATATATCGTCGATTTATTTTAAGATCTCTTAACAAGTCTGCCTCTTTTTAGCAACTACACGTGCAGGATGGATGAACCGTTGTGTGTTGTTGAATCTTTGTCTCTCAAAGAAAGTAGTTTTATTCATGTCGCCTCACTATTTTCTGCTGTTGTTGTTTGTAATGGATTATTTCGGATGTTTGTCTTCTAATCCCTACTCGTCTGATCACTGAAGTTAAGCAACGCATGCCCAGTTAGTACTGACATGGGTGGTCGCTCGGGAAAGTTGGGTACTGCTAATACCCAGTAATCGTCGCATTAGTGTAGTGTCTGCAGTATATGCATTAGAACTATACAGTGGACGGGTCTCTAATGACTTCGTAGTTGACGGGACCTTAAACACCAACAAACAAACAAACATCTAATCCCTACTGTTCCTCGTTTAACGCAGAATCAAGTGTCCATGAAATCTAGATACATGTAGACATAAAGCAGAAGTAGAGGGAGAAGGCAGAACTTGGACATTGAAACCCCCACAAGCAACAATTTGGTCAGCGACTGACATTCATCTTGGCCTATTATGACTTTAGTTACAGTATGTAAAACATATCAAAATGTCCCAGAATTACACCTCCATTCCATGGTCTTTCAAATTGTTGTCAGTTGGAAGTCCTCCAGGATGTTCCTCCAGTAGAGTGCAAGTACAGGAATGTTAGAGACTAACTTTAGGAGGACCTGCAAGCTCCTTCCTAAGTTTGTGAAAGCTTACTGCAAGATCAATCCTGACAGGAAATAAGTATTTCTTTGGGACGTTAAAAACGACTCCTGAAGTATCAATCGTAGTACGGTGTCGAAAAGTTACCTTTAGGGCTTGTTATAATGTGGGCTCCTGACCAGAATGGGCAGAACCACCGGGAAGAGGTGTGACACTTCAGCTGTGAATTTCTGAAGCTCATCTTTCTTTTAAATACTTTTAATTCTTTTTTATTTCTGTTTTTGCCAATTTATCAGATTTTTGTTTACCGTTTTAAGCTCTTCTGCTTGTACTTGCGATGGTTACCTGTCACTTTTGGGTAGGGCTCACTGGAGGAAGGGTACTTCGGTAAATATTGTTAGTGGGCCACCTCGAAACCCCCCCCCGTGTGAAGCCTCGGTTATAAGACGAAAAAAATCGACGTCTGAGCCGACCTACTCATAGGCGTTCATGCCCTGGTGCGGGCTGGGAACGGCTTTCAATAGCCCAACAACTTTATTGACTACCTTAATATAGTGAGTGCAGTTCTTCGTGAATTGGAGGTTCACTTTGGTGACGTCCAGCGGTTGGTCAGTTGCTCTCTGATTCCTCGAGAAAACATAAGTTACTTTGGACTATCAGGGGGCCTATAATCCTTGGTCCCTTTCATGTTATTATTATTATTATTACCTGAATAATGCCACCTGACAATCTGCCATACTCCGATTCTTCTTTTTGGTGAAATAATTAATGTTTTGATAGATTCATTGAACCAAATAGTACCGGTATCCCCCTTTATTGTTTTCTCTGAAATATGATAGGTAGTGAGAGAATCACAACAAATTTTCAATTTTGCCCGGAAAAGATTTCATTTAGCTTTTCTAACACCAGATTTATGACGGTTAATTAAGTTGTAGGATGAAAAGAGGATTTTACCTTCATTTACCTTTTTTGGGTAATCCTCAAATGAGAAGGGTTGATTAATTTATTTCTGAGATCGGCGTTGGAATTTTTTACGCTCTTGAATCTAAGCGGTCATTTTTCATCCCATCTTTTGTAATTATTATTTTGTAACCTCCTTTTTTTTGGGAGGAAGGGAGAGGTGAGAGGAAGGGAAAGGTGACTTTGTTCAGGTAGGAAAAAATGCAAATATCTGGAACTAAGCCAACCGCGCCCTTAATCACTGCTAATACCATTAATTAGAAGTTGAAATAGATGCTTTTCAATCTACCTGTTCGGGGAGACAACCTTACCATACCTGCCTCGGTTATTTCCTTCTCTTGATTTCAATGCTAATTTGAGTATGATAATTATTCTTTTGAGTTGGATTGTCAAGATCAGTCAGTGGAGGACTCCTACACTATCCATCAGAAAGAAATTATAATTAATACCAAAATCCAGTCAGGTTAATGACTATTTTTAATTCTCTTTCTCTCTTACCTTAATGAATAAAAATCATTGTTTCCGTGAAGAGCAGAAATATGAGAATAGCAAAAAAAGGTGTGTATGGGATCCAGGGATGGGATCATGTAGTGACTCATTCAATCAGTTGATTTATTTGAATATGTCAAACGTTAAATCAATCGACTGAACATTGGATATATTGCCATATATTAATAATAACATTATTACTTAACAGTCTGTTTATCGCAAAAATAGTATTGTAAGTACCTGACATGGTCATTGTTACTACCTGCAAGTCATCATCATCATCATACCGTTATCCCGCCTGTGGTAGGGTCGGGTCTGCGGGTTCTAGCCCTCCACTCCCGTCTGTCCCCTACCAGGTCCCGGTCCACCCCACACACTGCCATGTCCTTATGGACAACCTGTTCCCACGTCTGCTTCGGTCTCCCCCTGCCCCGGGTGCTACCGACCACCTACATACCTGGCAAAGGCCTAACGAGCTCCTCCTCCCCTCTTCTCATGACGTGGCCATACCACCTCAGCCTATTCTCCCTCATATTTTCTGCGATTTCCACGACCCCCAGGCTACCTCTAATATACGCATTCCTAATTTTATCAGCTCTCGACACGTTGTTACTGCCTGCAAGTATCCAACACAATACATTTTTGTAGCACCATGCCTTTGTATCCTAGGACTTTGATTTCCCTGCTCAATTTCTAAATTGGCGTCAGCTGTAATTAACTGCTTTATCAACTGCTAAGTGACTGCTGAAATTAGGGTATGAGGGTACTCCGGGGCAGCTTATCCCCGGCAGACTATAAGGGGAGAAAGGATCATCCTTTCAAACTGAAGGAGGTTGGGCACGAACACACTCGTATTACTGGTCTTTTCTTCCAAGGGCCATTTGGCAATGGAATTCTCTCTGTTAGGATAATGTAAGGAAGTTTCTTCAAGAAGGTGCCATTATAGCAGGTATACAATATTTGGCTGAATAGATGTTATGCTTCAGGTTCTTTGGCAGTTCAATGGGTTATAAATTAGGAATGAGAATCGTTCTCTCCACTGCCAATTTGGCCTATCAGGGCTGCTTGCACTGTATCCAATTAGAATTAGTGACTGTCTTGCTTGTTAAGTTTGCCCTTCAACGTATTTTTCTGCGTAGGAAGGGTACTTAGTTCCGTGTGGATCACAACATAGGTTTACTGTCATCCTCGCTTTGCATGTTGTACGAGTAAAAACTACCACACCAAACTTTGTCTGTCAATACTGTAAAAGTCATGTTTCATGCCCATCGCTAACCATTTCCCGTCGAATGGTAGTGTTGGATATTCGTTTGTGTCCCATCGGGACACATGAGCGACATGCTGCAACTCTTTACTCCTATATTATTTGCTTATCGATTTTATCCCCCAACACCAGGGAGCGAGTTGCTGCAACTGTAAATGTTGCCAAACTATATTTTATTCCATTGTGGTAAGGGTTCTTTTACGTGCATTTACACACGTGACTTCCCATCGGACGGAGAGAATCCTCATCACCGGAATAAGAACCAAACTACCGCAGTCCAGGATCGAGTCTGCAACTATTGACGCAGTAGTCCAGGCCACCACCATCTTCCATTAGGCTCATTGGAAGCGCTTCATAAGGGCCACCAGTCAGTAAAAAAGGAGTAACAACGAGGAAATGGCGAATACAAGGTTATATAGCCCTAGAACGGTGACGGGCTAACGGGTTAGTCCAACCCTGTTCTGTTTTCTTTCATTTTGAAGTCCTCCTCGGTGGTAAAGCAGTTAGCTTATGTGTGCTTATAGGGTTCATAAGTTCAATCCTGGCATGTTACCTGTGGTTTCTCGGTATAGAAATCGACGTTAAATAACCGAAATTCATCACTCATTTAGGAAATGCCGCCTGTCTGCTAATTCGACCGTTCGGCCTTTTGTCCCATCTGATAATGGACTCCTTTCTACCTCTATTCTTCCTCCTCCTTCTCTCCCTCATCCTATTTTAATCCGAAATTATAAAGAAAAAATATTATGCTTGCTCACACAAACACTGAAGAGGTCTAGCAATAAACATTAATTATGATTTGCGTCGCGGTTGGTTGGATGCATGGTGAAGGTGGGAATATTTCTGAATTATTTTGATTCTGACAATATAGGGAATACAATTTTATTCAGTATGGGCGTGTTTCCTGGTTGTAGTGGTTTTTTTTTATCATATAATAGCGGAACTGATTTCAAGGTATTGAAAATATAGGGTAAAAATGCTGATCCCCCTATCCTCATTTCATGTTACTCAACATTCACCTATCTCTCCTCATTCGGGCCACTCCTCTTACCCTCTTCCCTCCACAGTAACATCCCTTTTTGCCACTGTCTCTCTGGATGCGTTTTGTTCAATCCCTGAAGGCCATGGCCACTACAGGATAGATGCTATTGAGGACCTGCTATAAATATCTTATAAAACTCATCCGAAAAATTCCGGGTGACGATGATAATAATGACATTAATTGAGTTTGATTTTGTCATGCGATGTTCGTCCTTCGCTTACCCAAAAAAAAAAAAGAAACTCTCCCCATTATTACCAATTATGTTTGGGGCATCATCATCGTCCAAACTTGTGGGAAAACCACTACAGTAAGGAAACATTAAAAGACTAACTACTCAGAAGGGATTTTTTTTTATATTTCAGGGTAGGAAAGTAGTTGAGGGAAGTTCTAGGAACAAGGTACTGCATTTTTTTCAGCGTGGGAATGTCTATCTTGAATAATATGGTTAAAGACTAGTAGCTGAGAGGCGTAGGTTCGATTCTGTTAGGCGAAGGGAGAAATCCTATGTACCCAATTTTAGTATGGGCGGAAGTAATGCTGTGGCCTCTGGGTTGCGTGCCGTGCCACCAACAAATAAACCAGTTGTCATCACTCATAGCTCGTAGATGATTAGTTTTAGGCTGTTTTCTTTTTATTAAGTTGAATTTCTGATATCACCTCCTGAGATTCACATCCTTGTACTCCCCACTAAATTATGATGAAGGTATTATAGTGTCTATTAATCATTCTTGAGTGCACATATCATGGTTCATGAAATGCGTGTTCTAGTTTTATACTAGAATTGGAGAGTTACAGTGGTTAGATCTGTCTCGGTGGTGCAGAGATAGCGTGCTTGACTACTGCGTCAATGGTTCCGGGTTCAATACTGGATCGAGATGGGTTGAACTCTTTCGGGTGAGAGAGAGAGAGGGGAAGGCCCTTAGTGCGCCTTTCATAGGAGAGGAAATAAAACTATGGCACTGTTACTATGCACAATGTCACTTGTACTTAAAAGAACCCTCTCTACTGTGTCCCACAGGGCCAAAAATGGGTGGGTACGAAGAAGACCGTTCGAATTAGATTGTGAGTTGCTACGAATTTAGAAATGTCCCGTTGAGAAAGTGCACATGGCCACACAAATGGTAGGTTCTACTAGTTATATTGTTAACGATTCATAGGCAGACCCAGCTCCAACGCTTAGAGGGGCCCAGAATTTTAAGTTTCTATTTTTTCGATAAAAAGTTCTGGTTTGCAAATATCTTGGGGGTCTCTAATACGTTTTTCTCCAGACCCAATGCCGGATTTAGAATAAATGAGGTCCTGTGCTAGTTAAGTTACGAGGCCCCAAGAGAAATTCATCGTAAAATGTTTTTCCCAGGTAGATGAGGTCCCCTGGCCGCAAGGTCCAGTAATTAAGCGCATCTAAGCACAACGGTAAATCTGGCACTGTCCAGACCCCGAAAGCCTCCAGCTGGCCCTGTTCATAGGTCATATACTGTATTTTGTAAGAGTGCCAAATTAAAGTTTTATAGGATTCTAAGCCAAAAATACAGAATGGACCCTTCACACGTGGAATTGTAGCTTTTATACAACAGAAGATCTCAAGATGTCTGCGTCAGCCTCTATATCTCTTCTGGGAACAAGGCTGGTTTAAGGTTTTGAGGGGCCTCGAAAGGTCATTATTGGGACCCACGTATAAGTAGCTCCTACTTGGGACCGAAAGAAATTCTTTTATCAGTTGGTTTTTAAAAATTTGGAAGTGCGGGGGTCCCAGTCTGAGGACTGAAAAATAGATGTCTGAGCTGGATCTGCTTGGGACAGTTTTTGGACAATGCAGGAGAGAATTGATAATATTGTAGACTAATACAGTATCTTTGGGGTGCATATTTTAATTACATACATTAAACTCGGATTTGAAAGGGCCCTCTGCATTCCTACCTGTTGTTAAGGAGTTGCCAGAAACCGACAACTAATCGCAGTAAAAGCTGCTTTGATTTATATCTTTCTTGTTGTTTTAATATTGTTGGATGGATCTGTAGATGCTATCAGGGGTGGTACCCGTGATCAAGGCGGATATAACACATAAAGTAGTTCTCAGGTAATCTTTAAAGTAGCATGTGAGTTGCGCGATGTAATCTTCTACCTAAAGGAGCCCAATCAAGAAATGACACGGTCAGCTGGATGTGGCACTTACTGACAACAGGTGTTTGAAAAGATGGATTTTGTTTCTGCTCTTGCAATATCCCACAGTCTTGAATGGCCATTCGTTACTCTTTTGTATTTCCTGTTAATAAAATCTGACATATTAAACGTGGGATGTGGTTTCGGGGTCTTGAAAGAAGGGTAAATGAAAGGTACAATTAAATATTGAATGCTTATGTAGAGCTGTGTGAAGTGGAAAAAAAAATATGACTTATAACAAAACAAGACCCTTTGTATTACCACACACACATAAGAAATTATCAAATGGTGGGACTATTTCATTTTTTAGCAACTTTGTCACGAATTCAAACACTTTTTATTCGAAATTATATTATTTTCCTACTTCACAATTTTCATTATCAGATTTCAGATTGTAGGATGTGGAAAGACATCGAAATTGGGACAGACCAGCCGGTTGCGCCCTAAACATCTGCCATCAACATGTAATCAATCTGTCACATTGTCGCAGATCTCTCTGATATGCTCAATCTATTTCTTCGCTAGGTCATTTGTAAATTGGAGCTGCCAGATGGGTGCCCTACATTAGCAGGACATAGGTATTACCTGTAGTACACATTGTACTAGACACATTGTATATCCTATTTACGCTTGCTGTGTCCGGTTTGGGAATGGGCAGAAAGCTAGGCCCCAGGAAAAAGGTACGCAAATGTCCACAAGATATCAGCATGCAAGAAACCACTAAGGCTTTATTTCTACAATATAGTATTGTTATTACCTCGCATTTCTTTAATGGCGGCCCGTTAGTTGGACGACGACAAAGGCTGACAACTGGGTTCAACCCTAATTGCGATTGCTTTTCATCATTACTAACCCTAAATCATCATCACTTTCCGTATTTGGCAAAGATTGGATGGTATTTTATGTAGCCTGATGCCAAATTAATGCTGCGACCCTTAAGTCTATTTAAGGTTGGCTTACTTTTGTCCTCGTTGGGGTACTCTTCTTCCACAGGTGCCAGGGAACGAACTTTTACACTTGCCGGACTACACGCATATTTTGCTCAATGTAGTTAGGGTTCTTTCCACAGGTGGATGGAGATAGGGGACCAGGAGTCAAAATGCACTATAGACAGGAGGCCAAGACCACTGATAGAAAGATCATTGCCTTGGTCAAACACTAGACTGGCCAAGGCTAGAGATAGGGCGAGTAGAGATATGTATACCGCGAGACTTAAAAGTGAAGGATTGCAAAGATAGCGTCCTGTTTCCCCCCTACTGAGGTAAACAGGAGGTGGGAAGAGTATTTCCACAGACTCTTAAATGCTGCAAGGGAAGAGGACCACATGGACATCCATCCTACCACTGGAGGAGGAGAAATAGCGTCCTGTCGCAAAGCTGTAGGCCCAGACATAGTCCCCATTGAAGTGTGGCATAACCTAAGGAGCACAGGAATCAGGTGGCTAAGGAATAGGTCCACAATGGAACCAATCTTCATTCTAAGGTAGATGATAGAAAAGTATAGGGCCCATAGTCATAGCCATGGTTCCATAGCTAGGGTAAGGACACCTTGGGGAAATACTGGGGGCTTTCCAGTGAAGGTTGGGGTACACCATAGTTCAGCCCAAATCCATACCTTTTCATTCTGGTGATGAACGAGGTGCTGACGGGAGTAGAGGGAATGGGCCCCGAAGTTCGAAAACTTAGCGACTCCAGAGATCAAGCAGCGAAGAGACTAACCGATATTAGAGGAATGATAGAAAAGGGAGGGCTAAAGATAAACATGAAGAAGACAGAATATTTAGCTTTCAATTGGGAAGGACAGAAAAATAATCGTGACGTACGCTCCATGGGCGAACTGGCGAAAAAGGTGCAAGAGGTAAAGTACTTAGGATCAAAGTTCCAAAGCAGTGGAGAGATTGACTGAGATGTGACCCACAGAATCAATGGGGATGGTTGAAGTTGAGACAGGTAAGTGGAGTCCTGTGTGATAGGAGGGAGAGTCCCAATCAAGTTGAAAGGGAAATTTTACAGGGCAGTGGTTAGGCCAGCTATGCTTTGTGGGTCAGAGTGTTGGGCAGTGAGGAAGAGCCAGCCAGGTAAATAAAATGGAAGTAGCCAAGATTTTGAGTGCTGCGGTATGTGAGTGGGGTGTCGAGAGCTGATAGAATTCGAAATGAGTATATTAGAGGTAGCCTGGGGGTGGGGGGACATCGCGGAAAAATGAGGGTGAGTAAATTGAGGTGATATGGTAATGTAATGAGAAGAGAGGAGGAGGAACTTGTTAGGTTCTTTACAGGAATGCAGGTGGTTGGAAGTACCCGGGGCTGGGGAGACTGTAGCAGACGTGGGAGCAAGTTGTCCGTAAAGGTATTTTAGTGTGTGGGGTGAACGGGGACCTGGTGGAAGATAGGTGGGAGTGGAGGGCTCGAACCTGTAGACCCGACCATGCTACAGGCGGGATAAGGGGATGATGATGATGTAGTGAGGGTTCTTTTACGCTCAGATGGCATCGTACAGACTACACTTACTTTGCATCCCATCTGACTGACTGGGGACCAGCTCCCTCTCGCCCGAAAGAAGCCACATCTATCTCGACCCAGGATCGAACCTGAAACTACTGACGCAGTAGCCCAGCACATTACCTATGGGTTACCGAAGCGGGTGTTACTAGTAAAAAGAGGTGAGCTTTGAAAATCAGGTGTTTGAAATTTTTGTTTTTTCCATGGGTATCTTTCTTACATGAGTTAGGAGTCACTTAGCTAAAGTTACTTAAAATATTACAATAAACTATTGAAATATTACATGATATGTTATTTGTTTTCTAATTAACCAAGGTCAAGGTTTAACCGCGAATGATTCACCTGTCTGTTCGTAGTCAAGCACTAATGATCTTTTATAATTAGGAATCGGTCGAGAAAAATTCTTGTGTGTTTCTTTGGTTCTCATGACCTTTCTGTGACTCGCAGACATTAACTTCTATTAAGTGCCATAATTGCAAATAATGATTACTAATCGATTTTCATTCATACATTATTACCTGTTAATCATAAGGTGAGTTAGGGGTAGACCGGTCTCGTTAAGCGACCTCCTCCACCTACGGCATGTCGTAAGAGGCTATTATTAGGGTCGCACTGTCTAGTTGACAGCCAGTCTGGTAACCAAGTTATGATTACAAGTTTTTCCTGACTTCCGCCTACTGTTTGTTGCCCACTTCGGAAATGAGGTGTAGCCTACCGGCTGTTGTGAGAACTGAGCTGCATGGATTGTCCCGCATGTTTTTAAAACTGTTGAGATTAGTGTGGGATAATTAATGTTTGGGTTTAGGACAAGGGTAGGTTGCAAGCTAACCTCATTTGTTCGAGAGATAAGAAATTGAAGAAGTTCGCTTTTACTCCCTTTAAGTGATTTTGAGGAAAAGTCAAGATTGACACCGTCATTTTTTTTGGCAATTAACACATTGGTGTAGCATGTTGCATCGCCTGCAATTGTATGTCCTAGTCAGGGCATGTGAAGGGCCTCATCTTATTCCGATGTGTCTTTTATAAATTGCAACTTTGCATGTTGAAATGTAATCTGGAAACCGTAATGTCATTAAATGTCAAATAAATTAAGGATTTTAAAATCATAGATCCCCTTCACCTGGCGGTAAAGGATCGGCCAGGTAGACATTCAGGCCCTAACGTTTCATAAAAATTCCAAGTCTTACAGGATACTTGTCCATGGAAAAAAAGTGGTGATTTTTTTTCGGAATTGTTGAGCGTCTGAAAAGTCTTTGAATGTCTTAGACTAGGGGGTCAGCAATTATTTTTGGAAGGGGCTAAACATTACATATTAATTCGCCACCGTTAACAGCAAATCTGGTTTCTGACGTCGCGTCAGTGATGTATGTTTCTGTATGTTTCTTATCTAATGATGCAGGTTCGATCCTAGCCGAGGTAGATTGCCTCTTTCATCGATGAGAAGCATACCCGTTGCCTTTAGTAGCCTGTCCATTTTTTTCCTGTTGGTAAAAGAACCTTTTCTACGCATTGAAGAAGTTCCCAGGTGTAGGAGCTCACAATGTCATCGGTAAATTGTAATCCATGTAGAGGAGTCATTGTTAAATGGCCCTATAATCCATTTGTAACTGAAGTGTTTGTTCCATTGGGCCGCAAATGACATTTCTCCCAGTGCTGTATTTGATTGATTGATAGTCTCTCTTTCGCAGACATTGAGTCTTTGAAAATTGCAGATCTCAGATGCAATTTATTGCAGTGATCGCAGGATTATTCGCAGAAGGAGCAATTTGACCTCCTGATCATAACAGTGAGTGGGCTGTTAGAAATTCACACAGATCGCTGGTGTGGTGGCATCATGTGTCACGACGGTTTGCAGCTGTTGTTATTCTGTTTGCACCATTCAGCTCAAAAACACGGAAGACATTAGAAAGCGAGACCGGAAGCTTGGTTTTAACCATCGATTCATTAACATTTATTACATCTGTTCAATTCTTTTGACTTTTAGTCACATAACGTTGTGAAACTCTACTCAAATATGAAGAGTTCTGTCCATTTCTTGTTGATATTTCCTGATTCTATGGAAGTACTCTGTATCCAAGGAGTGAATTGACTCCGTGTTCCCCTGGAATGCAAACGAACTGAGTTCAATTCCCCCTCCCAGCTATGGAATTATGATGGTGCTTCCATCCCTACTCAGCATCTCCTTCTCTTCCTCATTGACAGGGATGTGGAAAGGAAAATCTTTACATGGGCCACGTGTATACTGTACTTGTAAAAAAGCAACCGAGTCTCTGTGAATCCCGGGCCTGGGGAAGTTTGGGAATTATAGGAAGAATAGGTATACTGGGAAAGTATACCTATGCAAAAACTACTGTCTTTGAAAACCCTTTTCGGCCTACGGCAGGATTTAGCATCCATGGATTTTGAAGGGCAAAGGAAAAGAATCTCAAACTTGTTGGCAAAACTAATCAGCATTGATATTAGCAATATATATCGCTGTAAAACATTTTGTCCCGTTACATTAAACGTGGATTTATTGACTGTTAATTTTAAACTAGTTGCCGAAATTATGCAGATTCATGTTCAGCATTTTATTTGATGGTGCCAACATGTTTTTTGGGAACATTGTTCATAGTACCTTTATTGCTGTCGATTAAAAACTGGTTTTTGAAAATTTGTAACCAACACGCGTTGTCATGAAGTGTTGACAGCAACAGTGAATGGATGAAAATGCACTCTTATAATTGGGATGAACAAGGTTTTTGGGAGCTCTGGGCAGAAAGAAGTGGTCCCAGACGCCGAAATATTCACTTTTATGGAACAAATGATTTCGAGATGGTTCAACATTATAACAACCCAATTATGAATATGCAAGTACAGAAATATATCATATTTTCAAACTCAGATTTTGATTGAAATTGTGTCGGGGTTACGGGCTCAGGTCTAACGCTACTTGGCCTGCAGGTAAATCAGGCAAAGAGTGGACATCTTGTCGGTTCATTTTTATTGGATTACATCTTCATAATATTGAAAGGCTTTAATTGTGATATCTGACCTCGTCCTGTAATTTTACCAGGGTTCAATGATAGTAGTAAGGCTATAGTTCATTTTGCCTAATGTTTGATTTTCTTAGCGGAAAAAGAAAAGTTGATCACTGGAGTGTTTTTTTCTTGTTCACGGGGAGAAAGACAACGGCACATACGCCCCTAAAAAAAACCTCACTGCAATTTTTGGACAGGTGTTTGATGATGACATCTCACTACTTTCTAGGGACTTTTCTTTACTAACAAGGAAAAAAAAGTTGAGGGAAAAAGGTGAGAGCAACCATAAACCAGGTCTTTCTCAATGTCTCTCCTCTAAAATCGAGTTTGTTGCGGCGAAGAAAAAGAAGGGCACTAGACGAGTTTGCGTGGTCTCAGTTCAAGGTTACTAGGGACCCCTGTCGATATTTCACCTGCCACCCGGCCCCTTTGTGGCTCCCTCACAGGGTCGAGCAAGCGTGGGAAAATTCGGTGGCCACAATCGTTTGCTGTTGCTTTGTTAATCATTTATACCGTACATGTACCTCTAAAAACCTCTCATGTGCACTCTTCTCGCCCTTCCTTAATATTTTACTTACCTGTTTCGCTCAGTCGAGTGTCGTTCACAACTGACGCGATATTCTTACGTCTCAACAATCAGTGGTGAAATTTAAAAAAAAAACGAAAGCAAATACAGCTGATTTCGATGCCATTTGCAAAGGAAAACGAGGACGACAACTTTAATATTTTTAAAGGATTGCTCGCTGATTTTTAAGGACAGACACTCACCCTGCACTTTTCAGTCGTGCAGTAGTTGAACGACTGATTGAAAAATCATTGCAGTAAATGGCCGTGCGCACACAAGGTCGAATTCTTGTTGACGTTCACTGCAATGATTTTACCGGCTCCGTATCGGCCGAGGTATTGTGCTTGATTACTATGTCAGTGGTTCCCAGGTTCGAACCTGGATCGACGTAGTTCATAACAATTGCCCTGTGTAGGAGCTCACCCCCAACGAATCAAAGTAGGCTGATGAAAACTAGACAAAGTGGTTGGAGAATTAGACTGGCATTCTGCGATTTAAAATAATGTCCAACAGATAACTCAATGGCAGGGGCTGATCAAGGGGGTGGGGCACATCAAAAAACGGGCGCCCCAAATATTTTTAAATATTCAGAATCCCTTGTATAATTCTAGCAAACAATTGCAATAGGTCCTCTACTGCCCATTAGACAATGTCCCATGTTCGGTGGTTTAGCCAACTGCAGATTGCACTGCAACTGTTGGACTGGCAGTAATGAAATGGGGATAGCAATGCAAAAATGTCTCATTAGTTGCAAAGTTGAATAATGCATAAGTGTCATAAGTCTCAGTGCCCCTTGAGGCACTGAAGGGGGAGTAAATGCTGCATTGCTCCCCCTCTGGATTCGCCCCTGCTCAATGGGCACCCGACCCTGCACATAGACGGGAGAAAAGTTAGTAAGGGTGATAATGGACGTTGTCAGTGCGATTTGAACAGCAGCGCTTAGTCGATTTGAGCAATACGTAACAGGGAAATGCAAATCTTATCAAGAATTAACTTTTGATCTAATATTTTGATCACATGATTGCATTCAATTGGCTGATTACTAGCGTTATTTATCGAGAAACCACCTGGCAATTTCAATGGACTATCTTTTTTTCGGATAGCAGTCTTTTGACTTGAAGGTGTGATCATGTACGCAACACTGTCCCACAAGTGATACTTCTCATGTGATGGAAAATGCCTTGGAGTTCAGTTTTCATTCTTGTCTATAGAAGACATTGACATTTGCCATTCAGTCTCGACCCTGCAGTCACACTTTTAATAAACATGAATGTTAATCACACGATTCTTTGTACTCTACTGCTAACACTATTAGTCTTTCAAGATATCAAAGAATGGTACTCCAGGTCGGAAATATTTCATCCATTTCCTGCTACAACCTAGTCTTCAGCCTAGGATAAGATTGTTGTATTCCTGTCTCTTCGTAAACACCCAGTTAAGAGGTTGTGATATCAGGTCATCCAACTATGTATCTGTCCTGTTTTACTGCCGTCCTGGCGGACAGTGGCGTTCATTTTTAACCGTCTTCTCATTTCCTTTTCCTAGTATGCACGATGTCACCTCCACATAAAAACGCCCTTTTTGAAACGGAAAAGTGTGTAGAATTGCCAAATCCTCAAAACTCAGAAAGGATGATTTTAGACATCTGATAAGTTATTGTTACTTAACGTTACAACTAATACTCTTGCACGTGGGATCGACCCTTTGGAGATAGAAAGGGCTTTGTTAAATGCACTTTCAGCTTCCAACACATAAGAAGTAGAGCCACTAACTCGTGTGGTGTGCATAGTCCCCACCTCCTCCGCTTAAGTAGAGTGGCAAGCTTTGTAGGCGTGAGAGCCTGTGACCTGACATCAGTGGAGATCCTTCGCAAATGAGAAAACCGAAATGAAACCACTGATGACGTCAAGTAAACAGAAATGAGTAGAAGGAAGAAAATGAGAGCTGCAAATCATTGTCCGAGGAGGAAAGGCGTGACATCAGGTGTAGAAACTCGCCCGCCTCTACCTTTGTGGTGTTGGCCTCTTTGTCAGTTTGCTGGCTTTTGAGGAGCTGATGCTTACGTGCCGACTCTACTACTATGGGGGTGGGTGGATTAAGGTATGAATAAACGTTGATTGTTAACTAACAACGATTTCAAAGAGATTCTCAACTTGATGATTACATGTATATACTCAAACTCCCAAATGTTTCTTTCCTGTTTGCTTAAGCATGTGCACACCTTTAGTGGTTAGGGATGTTGTCCTAGTTTTGTGGCCGCATCTAATCGCTTCAGAGGTTTAGCAGTATTTTTGGGTTTGTGCTTCACAGTTTCATAAGGCTAAGGTGGAGATGCGCCCCCTCATCTAACGAGAAAATACACACGTGGTTTTCTTTCAAACTGCTCTTAAGAATTGCTTCAAAGTTGTCTTTTAAAATGATATCGACCCGATGTACATTTCCCTGTTATATGAATCAGAATATGTTTGGGCGTAGGTCAAAGTTTCGTCGAAAAGTGTAACTCGGCCCCCCCTTTTCCTAGTTGTTTTATTTTTTTTACAGTAGTTACGGTAGTTTACACCGTGAGTTTGTGTAAAAAAATGCGTACATTGTTTGTACAGTAATTAATTGGCGGTTTCATGAGAGCCTCACGATTGGGGTCGATTGCTCTTAATTGGGCTATTACAGTATACAATTTGATAAAAAATAAAGAAATCTGCACAAAACAGACGTTAATTAGGCGCAAGTTATTTAACTATATACAGCTTACCTCCAAAATGTGTCCGTCTCCCGGCCCCCCAATTGGTTGAGGAGAAAATCATCGCCAGGTATAAAAATTATGTCAAGAAAATGAGCTTTAGCGGTATTGCACTGACTTACTTCCACAGTTAGTCAGCCCTCTTTTGTATCTTATTTCCTTTCCATAAGTGTCCTCCTATGAATTTCAGGAATTACCTTTCTTCCTAATTGGTTCCGAACACCTGCCATTTAAAAATTTTGATAATTATTTTGTCTGAAAAATACGTATGCCACACAGTCATTGTACATCATGTCATCCTATGCTGACTAATGCAACTTCCAATTATGTGCTAAATCGTTTTGCTTGGGCAACTGCTTGCAAAGAATCTGAAAACTTCAAAACTTCTAGAAGAAGGAGGACTGGTTGACATAAATTACTTCCTCTAGGACAAATTTTAAAGTGGGTGAATTGGCAGGCCCATGATGAATATTGTATGTTCTTCTTTTAAACTTTTGTTTTGTCAAATTATAATTAACCCAAATTATAATTAGCTAACAAGTAGTCCATATTTCTCGAATGCCTTAAAAACATTCTCGATGTCTCAAGTTGCTGTAGGTTTCACTGGAGAGTTTTAGCGCATTATTTAGTTACAAGAAAGCGTCCGCTGTCCTCTATCAGATTCAACCCCTGGCCGGGAACAGTGGCACCTTGGCGACAACAGGATGGGATGTAAACGACTTGTGGGACGGTGTGCATGACACCAAATGTAGTTTTCCTTGAACTTAGCTCACAGGTTCGATCCTGGTCGAGACAGTTGAAATCCTTTAATGTGCCTTCTGTTAGATGGAAAGGATCTTGTAGTCACCTGCACGAAAAGGGACTCTCCTACGTAGGACAAGACATTTGTTTATCTCTGCAAGTTTTCCACGTGTAGGAGGTGCTTGTTGGCATCGGTAAATGACCTCAGAGATAGACAGACCGACGTTAAACAACAAAATAAGAAGTCAAACAATAATTGTGTCTTTTGTAGCTTTATAATTGTGTCTTACCTGGAGAGGTACATGAAAAGAGTCGATAGCCACTGAGGGTCAAGCATACTTTCTATCAGATAAACAGTACAGCCTTTGCCCTGCGTAACATGTACGTGTACAGTTAAATTCCGAAGTCGAAGTAAGTGCTCGTCCTCTATCATGACAACTGCCTCCACTAAGCATCCAACATTAATGTTCACGCCATTGGCAGTTGCTCTTAACAGTTCTTAGTAAAGCACTTAAAGCCGGCCCCTTGGTGATATGCTTGAATTGTTAATTCGTGATTGCAGTTTGATTTCTGGAAGAGGTGAGGAGCTGTTTTGGGACTAGAAAGAAAGGCAAATCGGCGTAATTACCAGGTGTAGGAGTTCGTCTCCTCTGGCGCCGGTAAATTACCTTGAGTTATAGAGAGGCAAACGTTAAACAACAGTTTAAGCGACCTGGCCTGACACCTTCCTTCTTTCGACTTCGTACGGATTGAGCCTCCATTCAGGAGCCTGGAGCCATTCAAGGCGAATGTCAACAGCAAAAACTGCAAAAAAACCAATAATACGTGGATAAACAATCAAATCCAATGATTATTTATTTTGGTTGGTGGGGTTTTTTTTTTCAAAAATGGCTTCATTTTTAAGTATACGTCTTTGTTATTTCTTGCAGGTTCTACATCGCCATTTTAGTGCATTGTAAAGTAAATATTTGGCAAGGAAAAGGTGATGCGGTTGTGACAACTGAGCTGCAATATTGTTATAGATAAATATACCGTCAGAACAACGGTAAATCAGAGGAGAAAAGTGTTAACTTTGGTACGAAAAGATTTTAAGACATTGATTTCTTGATATACACACAAAATATTTGTTGAAAACAAATTTTATTTTGTTTGATTTTAGATATTTATTTATGATTGACGAAACATAGCATGAGAAATATTGCAGAATATTATTCAGAAAATTTCCTAAGTTGGTGACGTCGCATCAACTTACTCTCCCTAGTCTAGGCTCCGCATTCATTCCTATACACGTATTTCCTGGTTTTGCCCAAATCTGTATCAGTCTCCTGACTTTTAGTGTTTGTGGTTTCGAGTCTGGTCGAGGTTCATGGTCGAAGTCTTTCCCCAGTTTCTGTCGAGGACTCTCTATGAGCAGGTGACGTCATACACCCCACCAGGTAGGATGCACAGGATTACTGCCAATTGAACTACCTGGTGGGGGTGCATGACGTCCCCTGCTCAACATGGAGATGAAAATCCTCAACTACTCATAAGCTGTTCGCCAACTCGAACACCCAATGCCTGTTTTCCAAACAATCATGTTTGTTTAGTAGGTACACGTGCAAGTGGTTCCCCGTTTGATTCTGGGCCTAGAGGGGAGGCACCTTTCGGGCAAGAGAGAGAGGCCCCCAATTCCCCTTCCATCGGATGAGAAGCAAAGCTGTTGTCCCGTGTGGTCACCTTTCTGCAGGGAGTAAAGTATACTGTACGTGTCATCCTCATAGCCTTATCCCGCCTATGGCAGGGTCGGGTCTGCGGGTCCAATGAACATGTTCTGACTGGGGGCACCCCAGCCAGGGGCCTGGAACCCGCCGGAATATTGGGTTTGTTGTCTGTGGGGGATGCCGGCCTACCCCACGTGTTCCAACACTGCATTATACAAACAAAATCGAAATTTTGGCAGGTAAATTAATGCTTTGTTGGTTATAATATTGCATGGTGTCTGACTTATTGCACAATAACAGTAAGCAACAGGGATATTGCAGACCACATGCGGTTAAAATATACTGTACGTAAAAAAAGCAACTCCTAACCCTTTTCCCGCCTATGGCAGGGTCGGGTACCCATTTGTCCCTCTGAATGGGCACAGGGCGATATATTGGTCATAGTTTTTTCAGCAGCCTGTTGAACATGGTTAGAACATGGTTGTGATGGGCATAAGGGTATGATGATAATGATGATGATTCTGGGATGCATGTCTTAGAGGGGTTTATTATTATATACAGTATTACAGTATTACAGTGTTTTGGTCTAGGTCTAGGTCCAGCTATACATGAGGTTCTTTCCTTTGACTAGAAACGCACTCTGTATTACAAAGTCTGATAGGATTCTTTAAAATGGGCAAAGTTGAAAGGCTGTAAGTGAAAGCGGGAAGTGTAGGATTTTGATAAATATGTACTACCTATTAAAGTGAATTGAAAACCCCTTATCATATGTAAATTCAGACTGATTAAGAATCAGAGATTCTTAAAAATGGCCTTATCTTTCAAAGTGTAGGCTGGTGTTTGTTTGTTCAAAACGCAGAGGTAAATGTTTGGTTTCCTTGAAATTTCACTTTGTGTGTTGCAACGAAGGGCTCTGATTTAATGAACACAAATAGGAGTGTAGTAGTTCATTGCAGCAAATTTATAAGCAGAAATATGGTGAAAATGCAAAAGTTGCATAGGAACCAAATTTATGGCCGTTTTTATTTCAAGTTACAAACCGTAATTTTAGGAATTTCTCGTTTTCTTTGCTTAACACAGTGTATTTCTGCTCAGAACACCTGTCACTGCAGCGTGTGGCAGCATAGTGGATGCAAGAATCCTGAACCACCTTCCAGTGATAGTCTTCAGACAGTTGTCTACTTCTGCAGCAATTCCAGCATATTCTGCAACCCAGCATGGACATGCTCCCATTACAAGGGATCCTACATCGATAGTCTAATAACTTTGCAAACAAAAACATCTACTAGCTCTCTCCTCGCCCGGTTGGGACCCATGTTTGTTCGTCTGGGACACATGGGTGATCTGTTGGACGGTACTTCTACACAGCCGGCTGCCGTCCTAAGCTACAACACCTATTCCTATTTATTGCTGTTCACCTACTATTCGTTGGAGCACCCCTTGGACGACAGGGGACGAGCTCGTATACCTGGGAATTTTGCCTGATCTATTTGTTGAATAGTAGTGAGGGTTCTTTAACGTGCGTACATCACATAACGCCACGGCTTTACTTCCCATCCGACGGAAGGCGTGCTCGGAGCCCCTCTCTCGGCCCGAAAGAAGCCAACCCGCTTCGATCCAGTATCGAACCTGTAACCACTGACAAGTAGACGAGCACCCCACCTAATAATTGTCATATTTAGGTCATGCATATTTACTAAGTTCAATGAATTTTGAACTAGTCTGGTGGTTTCATTTGGAAAACTGTCAGTCATGCGTCAAAGGATGCGATAAAGCTGTCATCGTAATGTGTTATGTATCGTCTCACCAGTCGCCAGTTCTTTGCAGTAAACTGCATGTGTCTAAGTTAGGAAGAAACTTTCCTCCAAGGCTGATCAAACACTTGGAGGGCCGCATCTTGAACCCCACCCTTGATATCTAATTACTAAGCAATATTATTGAATTAATCCGTTACTTAATGAAAAAAATACTGATCAATTAGTCGTTTCCTTAAACGTACATCTTCAGAGGTAGCCTGCCCGCCTACTACGTCAATAGTTTAAGGTTCGATCTTGTATCAGGGCAGTTTGTCTTCTATCGGGCGAGGAAGAGAGAGGCGGCCTAACTAAACAGTAGGTCGATAATAAATAAGCATAAAGATTGCAGCACTAGGTTGGCAACCGGCTGCGTCAAGTATCGCCCAACAATTAGCTGGTTGTGTTCCCGCTTCTAACCCGACCGTGCCCAAATCGGGAAAAGGTTACTTGTTCTTATCATGTCTTTTACAGTTACTGATATGAAGTTGCTGGTTCTCGGACGCAAAAGCTTGAGCTTTTTGTGCCTGTGCTGTGATCTGCTACTGCTTCTCCTACTGAATTGGTATTGGTGGCTCACCAGCTAAGAGGAAGCCTCTAGTGTGCCGTCTGTCGGGGGCCCCGTGGGGTGTCTTCTGTGGCACCTGCTCTCACGAGAATCCTTTCTACATGGATTAGATAGATGTATAGAAATATTTCGGCATTGGTACGTGTAGACGCCTCTTCCCCTGGCATCAGAGAAAGAGAGATTTCTCCCAGAAAGACGATTCCCGACGTTAAATTGGGAGGGGATTGTGGTGTTAGATCCGTAGCCGGCGACACCGAAAGTACCTTACGTTTCTGGTTGTTGTTTGTTGGTGTTTTAGGGCTCTTCAACTACAAAGGTCATTAGAGCCCCGTCCACAGCATAGTTCTTATGCAGAGACTGCACAAAAAATGCGGCGATTTTTGGGTATTAGCAGTACCCAGTTTTCCAAAACGGCCACCTATGTCAGTACTAGCTGGGTTGTTGTTGTTGTTTGTTGGAGTTTAAGGTCCCGTCAACTACGAGGTCATTAGAGACCCGTCCACTGTATAGTTCTGATGCAGAGAATACACAGACACTACACTAATGCGACGATTATTGGGTATTAGCAGTACCCAGCTTTCCCGAGCGACCACCCATGTCAGTACTAACTGGGCTTGCGTTGCTTAACTTCAGTGATCAGACGAGAACTGGTGTGTCCGACGCAATTTGCCGCTCACGTTTCTGGTACCCAACGAGGAAAATGAGTGTCCGACCATGGTAGTATGTAGGTGGGGAAAATGATTAGAAATGATGATGGCATTCAACTGTCCGCACCACATACCACACAAACTGAGGGTGGGTCACCTCTCATTAATTTTTAGATGTACCATATACAGTAAAAAAGAAAGTCTGAAATGATGATGTACGGATAGAAAAAAGGCAGCGACGGTGCAGCATATAAACAAAGAGGTAATTATGTGCTGTTTTTCTAATAACATGTCACATAATCCCTTTCAATCAAACCTTTGCCCACCGATGAAAGAGAAGAGGGGGGTTGCAAGGCCCACTGTCCCATCATCGTATTGACTGCATCCAAATTTATTAGTTTATCACTACATGATCCTTTTGTCTCAATAGTGATGTGTAGTACAACACACACAGCTTAGAAACGTTATAGTGGGATGAGAAGTAGTGTACCCCTTTATATAGCTTATAACTCTTTCTCTCCGCCTCTTTAGTTTCTTTGAGTTCATCATATTATTACTTGATAATCAACGCTGACTGAAAACCTACTATGTTATTTATTTAATAAAACTTAGTTGCATTTCAGTGCGTTAGATGAACGTAATCGTTAATAGTTAGTAATAATGATTCAGAGTAATGTACGTGTGTTATATGGAACACATTATAATCAGAAGAGGGTAGAAGAGGGAAATTATGCAAATGCAGCCTGAATCGTGCATTTTAAGGTCTAATTATCTTGCTAACTAGATTTGTATTGTTTAAGATGTACATTTCTATGTCTGCCACGCAGATTATTACTATAAAGAGATGGTCGGATGATCGAACACATTTTCTTCTTACAACAGAAATAGGCCAAACTTAGTAAACACCGCCACTGATAAGATGTTCACATCATTATTGTGAACCTTATTTCTCAAATGTGATGTGAACGTGAAGCAGCGTGAAGGGCCAAAACAAAAAAAAATTGGTATTTATTATAGAGATTATACTACTGTGGCATGTGCGAAATTAAATGTTGGCCTCAATTTGTAATGTTGAGAGAAAGGGATAAAAAATAGCCAGGTTTGTTTTTTAATTCTTTACCCCTTTTTCAGAGATGGATGTGGTGGCCTAACTATGTCATAATGAGTTCTTTGTCAGGTCAGGCGGTTACAACATTTCTGGAGGAATGTTTTAGTCGTGGTCATTACGATTCAAATTTAAGGAACATTACTCTTGCAGATGGACAACAGGCTATCCTTAAAATATCTGTTTTTTCTCTGTGGCTGTGCACCATCATCATACGCTTATCCTGCCTGTGGTAGGGTGTGGTCTGTGGGCTCTGGCCTATCTCCCACTAGGCCCTATCCACCCCACACACTATCGTATCTCTTCGTCTTCCTCTGCCCCTGGGTACTTTCAATCACCTGCATTCCTGCAGAGGACCTAACCAGCTCCCCATTTCCTCTTCACCTCAGCCTATTCTTTCTCGCCTTTTCGGCGATGCTCCCAACCCCCCAAATTAACCCTAATATACTCATTCCTAAATTATCTGCTCTCGTCATTGACCCATGTAATGCAGCATTCGAATTTCGGCTTCTTCTTTATTTGTGGCTACTGCAGTGCTAAAATCTACAGAACTGTCGTTAGGCCCGCTATGTTATATGGCTCAGAGTGTTGGGCAGCTAGGAAGAACCATGAGAGGCAAATGCAAGTGGCTGAGATGCGAATGCTGCGCTACATGAGTGGGGTGTCACGAGCCGATAGAATCCGAAACGATTACGTTAGAGGTAGCTTGGGGGGGTGGGAGACATCGCGGAAAAGATGAGAGAGAAAAGGTTGAGCTGGTATGGGCATGTGATGAGGAGGGGGGAGAAGGAACTTACTAGGCTCATTATGGGACTGCGGGTAACTGGGGGGCACCAGGAGTAGAGGAAGACCAAAACGGACGTTGGAGCAGGTGGTGCAAAGGGATATGGAGGCATGCGGGGTGGAGGGGGATAGGCGGGAGTGGAGGAGTAGAACCTGCCGACCCGACCCTGCCTCAGGCGGGATAAGGGTGTGATGATGATGATGACTGCAGTGCTAAACTCATGGTGTGCTATGCACTCTTGCTCCTCCTTTGGGTCCCATTATAGGTGCTAGGTGCAGGCGCTGTGCCTGCAATAGCCGTCCCAGGTGGTGAAGAGGTCGCAAATTGTAAAGTTTTGCTCCAAGAAATCTGACTTCGGTTAAATGCCGTCCCAAATAAAACAGATGTGATTTGAAATGTAGTACACCGCAGGCATTTACCATTGAGTATGCGCAGTAGAGTCGTCTAAATGTGCATCCGTACGTCTCGATATCAATACCATATTAAGATAATTGGGTAATGTGGTGTTGAATGACTGAATTATTCCACTGACAGATGTCTTATCTTGATATTCAAGAGCGTGTGAATGAGTCAATCACTCAATCAAATGTGGCACAAACATCTTGATAACAGTTAATTCAGTTAATTGGGAATGAGTTGAACTTGAACTGGATGGGATATTTTTAACGAGTTTCTTCTAATGATGAGCCGGCAAACTTTGTACGAACTTTAAAATATATGAGAGCATAGCGATAGCATTTTTAACAATTCATTTCAAACTTGTGCATTAATCAAGGCTGAATATATCAATGATTAAATGTTGTATGTAGGGTTTAAATTAAATATTTAAGTTATTATACCATCTGAATTGAATCTTATCTTTTTAGATGGAGGAACGAGGTCGATTCCTGTCGGAGGTAATGATGAAAAGATGACCGGACCCACGAGATTTGTTTGTATCCTTAAACTGAATTTTTTACATGGACGCATACGATTTACTTTTGGGCGAGTGTGAAAGTTTTTCGTTATTCTGTTTAATAAGTGCTAAGGTCATTTATGATGATGTCCACTGATCCAGTCAATCCCAAATGAATGTCAGTGTTGCTCCGAATTCTCTGGACCCAGAAGGTAAAAGAAAATGATCGAAGTGACAACTCATTCGTATCAAGAAGTTAATTATTTGAAATTCGGAGCTTACATGCAGGTCGTCTAATGTGCACTTCATGCCCCTTCCCCCCCCCCCCCCGCCTTAAGCATTGACAGATTGAAATTTTAGGATTGAGTCCCTAAGAGGCTCCAGACGAAGCAATCATATTTTTTATACAACAGAGGACTTTAAGATTGTATCAGGAATGATAACCCAAATATGCAATCATAGATTATCGTCATCACTACCTAGTGCAGGAGGTAACTGGGCGGGTCCCTAGTGCAAAAAGGAAAAACATAGAGAGGAAGGTAATTTATTACAACACGTGGGAGGGCTCACTTCTGTTTCGGGCAAGAGCTGGGTCACTGGAGCCGAAACAGAGGATGGCAAAGATCACAGGTGGAGAGGAGGGCTGTGGATTATGTGGGGACGAAGTGGAGGATGTTAGGCATGTGATACTGACTTGTCCAGTGCTGGCTCACTGAAGGAAGGGTTGGGGAACCCCCACCTTGGAAAAGGTTCTGGGGGTGATGGTTTCGGGGGTTGGAGCGGCTGGAATGGGTGCGAAAGGCAAAGGTGTTGCTAGGGTGCTGGTGGAGATCTAGGCAAATTGGTCTAGCATGAAAAATCTCCCTAGCAAGGTTTCCGTCACAAAGGATTATATATTCATACAGTATATTCATACTTACCCTTCTCTCACCAAGGCAGGGTTGGGTGCGATATTTGTCTCACTGGAACACATGACCAATCTTCTATTGCTACAATCCCTATGCTCATGTACTTATCGTCTGACCCAATGATGCCAGGAAACGAGCTCCTAAATCTGGGAATTTTGCCGAATTACTCGTTTATTATACTCCGTGTAGTGAGGGATTATTGATGTGCAGATAACATTCTACACGTCCACGGTCACGGTTTTACATGGGAGCCTCTCCCTTGCCCCGAAGTAACCAAACTACCTTGGTCCAAGATCGAATCTTGAACAACTGACGCAGTAGTCCAGCACCAAATGTCTGGGCAGTGGCGGATCCACGGGGGGGGGTGATCGGGGCTACTTTGGGAATTCGGACTGGCTGAAACTTACAATTTGCTTCAGAATCATAATCACCCCCCCCCCTTAGCCAGCCTCTGGATTCGCCCTTGTGTCTGGGCCTCCGGAAATTTCCAAAATTATAGTTGAAATGACGCTTTAGCGTTATTAAAGCAGCCTCCTAAGGGTTCATCCTGTTGTGGCTGCTTGGTTAACTTCCCAGCCCATTAAATGAATCCAAATAAAGACAGATCCCTTCGAGGAGCTCTACGCTGTGACCTACAGTACATGAATTCAGTACTGGTCTCGCCAGAAGAGACCACTGGCAGACAAGCACTGAGCCTATGCATTAGACCAGTGGTCGGTAACCTATGACTCTCGGGTCATCTAGTGACCCAGTAAACAATTCTTAATTATCGGTTGGTAAAGTTTACGAAACGCGTACATGTGTAAATCAGTTGACCTTGAGATATCGGCCAGTTAAGCAGTGTGACTGTTATATGTGACCCACCTGCAAAAATTTTTGTGAAAAGAAATTGAAAAGTGACCCACTTGTAAAAAACGTTGTCGACTACTGCATTAGACGTTCAAGAGCTCAGATGCCACCTGAAACCAGATTATTTTTTTCTAATATTACCTTTTCAACGCAATAGATGGCGCTGTTCAAATGATCACCATTTTCTTATTCCTGCACTCAATCATCATCCTTGTTTTCCTTCCTTGAAGGAGAATGTCTGGGGAGGAAAAATGGGCACCTCTGCTTTAGTCTTTATTTCTCTGTACTCTTCTTATCAATTGACGTTGTCAAGGAAACCGATGGATAAGATTTACATCGAGAGTCTCGTTCACACGATATTATCCGAGATTCTGGTCACGCGTCAGCCAAATTTTTACCTCTCTCTCCTTCCATGTGAAGGTACTGTGTATGTGGATGGATGTTTATACTTAATGGTGCCAGATCGCTTGTTAATCGTGGCGCATATCAATGGCATTGGCTAAATGCCCAAGTCTGGTGCTGCTGCTACAAGCCTGGATATGCGCATGGTGTGCCTAGGGCGGACAAGATAGTAATGGGATGTTATCCAATAAGATATTACCATCACTGCCGACATTACGTGTTCTAATGTTTTATTATGAACTTCCCTGTTAAGGTTTTATTGAGATTTATAGCCCGTTTGAAATAGGGTAGCGGCTGACTTCTTCTTCATCAGTCCTGTGTCTTTTAACGTGGGTTTATGCAGTTTCGGATTCAGGTCAGAGGTCATTAGATATGCCTATGGTATAAGCATCAGCATTGCTTTTAGAAATAATCTGTGTAAAATGACTCCAGGCTAGTAAATTAATTGAGATTTTTAGATGAGTGTGTATGTGAGTTGAATGAAATTAGAGCCTAACAGGGAATTTTAGGTACTAGTGATAAACGGTTTTGTTTTCTTTTAGTTAGGGTACCAACATTAACATTTATGGTTTTAAATTAGTACAGCAAATGTTGTATGCCTAAATTCTTGCCTCACCCTCTTCAACCGAAGAAAATCAGGTATATAAAGATTATCAGATTGTGACCTCTTGAAAGAGTGCTTCATGGTTGACTAACTTTTGGATCAATGAATTTCATAAAAGCCAACGAATTTTTAACTCTCAGTTCACCAAATAGAACACGCGCACCTAACCGAAGTTTACACACCTTATTCACAGTTTTGTGTACCTGTCTTTGACATGTTATTATTGTTTTCTTGAGCGTGTTTGGTAGTGTAACGGCTCTGTTTCTTGTGTGGAGGCTATTCACCGACGCCAGAGGTCATATTTAATGTCTAGAACGTTATTTCTTTCAGGTATCCTTGCGACATCAGAAAGGTTGACGTCATATTCACTACATGATGAAATTGCACTCAGTGACAAGGTGGAGGAACCTGTGCACTTCTGGAAAACACAAGGTGGAACATTGATTGCACATGGTGCAGAAGATGCTACAATAGACTTCCTTATAGATTTTTACTGAATGTGCGGTTTGGATGCCTATTCCTTTCCATTGGGCACCCTGAAATGTCTTTCATGTGAACTGTTCCAGATACGGATTTCACGGTTCTAGACATTTTCCGTTCGCGAGCCAAACGTAGTCTGTAAGGTGATGGAAGGACAGACAGATTCGCTCACTGTCCTATTATAAATCCGGATGAATTCCATAGGGAACGAGGGCCTGGCCAGGTTACATTGGTTGGTGGGCCGCATCCAGCTACCGAGGGTGTAGTCGACGATAAAGACAAAAGAAGAAACTGACAATGTTGGACTGCACACTACTGCATGGTGTGAAGTAAGGTTGCGCTAAACTCTCAGTCTTTCCCGACGCAAAGTGAGATGTACGCCTTGCAGGGATAGGAGAGGCATTTGAAAATATGATGTTGTATTAGTTATCTCATCACCAATATCCTCATGTTAAAGTTAAGAGAATAAACACTGTTATTGATATTTCTCAAAAACTAATGGGCATCATTTAGTAAAATTTGGTATGGGCCCAGAGTAATATTCAATAGTAATTTATACCCTGCAACAGGGAAAATATTGTTGCAAAATCATGAGTAATTCACGTGAGAGTAGGAATGTTCAAAACTGACATTGCAAGATGGTGCTGAAAATGAGGCTAATAGGGCGGTATGGTCCCCTTTAACAAAAGAACATGTTGCACAGCGAATTATCACACTATTTGTGAGAGAGTGATGAGTTTCTGAGGTAGCTGCACCCATTCCTGCACCAAAGCCGTTCTTAGCTCCTGGGAATTCTCTCCTGAACATCTACTGAATATCCTCACTTTGAAGATATTCATCTACCATTTGGACCCAATGTGGACGAGCAATGCTATCCATAAAAAGGAACTCAGAGCCAACTGCACCTCTGAAAAGTCGCATCTGAGGCTAAAAGATCTCCTCTTTGTACCTCTCAGCAGCCTATGTCGAACACATAGTGTGGTGTGCGGCCATCCAACATGATGCTAGCCTACACCATGACGCCTCCACCATCATAATGGTCCCTTCCCTGATGTTGGAGAGGTGATAGCGGGTCAAGATTCAGCCTAGCCGCAGGTTCTAGACGAACCTTGATCTGGAGAAAACCTGGGACTTGCTATCACCGATAGGCACCATAACTGGTAGTAGCTAAAAAAATTAATCGGTCAATTTGTGAATGAAAAAATGCTAATCTGTAAGGATAAACAGCTGAATTTCAAGCTCGGTGATTACTACTTTTTTAGCTCTTGCGTTTCTCAACTGAATTTGATTATTTCCCTGCCAAAGGGTGCTTCTAATTATGTGTTGCCTTCTGTCAGCGGGACAGTAAAGTTTTAAGCAATAACCATCCCCTGCCCATTCTTACTACTGTCTGCAGCATCCTGCCAGAATGATGGCTTCCACGTAGTCAACGGCGGATACAGGAATAAATAACATGAGAAGCACGACAGGCGGTACCATAATAGGTGGTTTTTTTCAGAATATGAAAAAAAGTAAAATATATAATAGTACTCGGCATGAAATGGAGTAGACTCATTTCTTTGAATTATCATAAGCATCTAGTATGCCGTCTTTATCATCATATCCTTATTCCGCCTATGGCAAGGTTGAGTTTGCGAGATTTAAGCTGCCTTCTATCCCCCGACAAACTAAGTCACTCTTCATCTCTTCTACGTCTGTAAGCTGCCTCCAACTAAATCATTCTTATGTGCACTGTACAGGAAAGTGAATTCGCAGGTTCTCATATCAACATATTCAGATCCACTATACACTAAAGGGTTATTCCGGGAAACGTAGCGGGGAACTCGATTAAAAAGGATTGGGACAAGAAAAGAGAGATTTTGATAATCGACCTTATCATAAGCGAGAAATCAGTTTAGTAATTATGTTTAGGCAACCCTCTGGAACTTAGGTGGTGCTTGTTCCTTGTCCAGACTACGGCATTTTGCATACAATTCTCCGACGAGTCTGTAACTACTACTGTATCTGTGTTTACGTCAGCATTAAAAATATTTTTTAAATAAGATAATCGATGTTTATATATATATATATAGTATATACAGGGATGCGTATAGGTCTCGTCTGACAGGTATAAAGCCACTTTAACCGTATAGAGTAGCAGCAACATCATTTTTGATTGCTGTCACGATGTGCAAACGCGTGAGAAAATTTACTGCAGATATTTCCTTAGGCAGTTTTTCTCCAAACTTGTCCAGAATTAATCATTGTGCATGACAGGTGCTTCGGGTAATCGCGCTCACCGGCAACAAAATCCTCCTAAATATTATATTCTTTATATAGAAAGAGTTGCTTTAAAGAGCCTGAATTGTGCAAATTTCAGACTGATGTATCTATTTTTTAGGAGGGGAGGGCGAAGAAAAAAATGAAACCAGTTAAGCATTTTACATGAAGCGATATTGTTTGACATATAATAATAATAAACAGACGGATGAAAAACTCCTCCTTTGCATCTCAATGGAAATCTATCTCCTCGCCGCTGTGAGTAATGGGTCACGTTTATTTATTATCTTGTTTTTTTTTGGACAGTACCGTTAGAATTTGGTCACCGGTGGTAATACTAATAATAATGATTAAATTAAAGATCATCGTCAGATGACCAGTTACTAAAATTATTTCAAAAATTTTTTTTCTCTCGAAAAATTTCACTTAGTTCTGAAGGAAATGGAAGAAGATGCGATATTAGCATTCATTTTGCTTGGGGAAGTGAATTACTTGTTATTTTTAACTTGTGCGCTGGTCCCTAAAGCTGATCAGGTCCTGGGGAAACATTTTCCTCTTTCTAGCCATCTCTCTCTTTCCCCTGGAGGAGGGAAGCACCTACAACTGGGAATTTTGTCGATCCACGCGTATATTTTACTCCATGTAGAAAAGGCTCTTTTATGTGCGGTGACATCGTACACCCTCTCATGGGACCCTCTCGTACACACTTTGCATCCGCGATCTCAAGAGTTAAGTACGCAACCACAGGCTTCTAAATTCCAAAATGCATAATAAATTTATGTCTTTTTCCAGCATAAGTCAGTCCTTACCCTCTCTAGGCCTGTGTCATACTTTGAAAGGTATCTAAAAGATGTTGTGAGAGTCATTTCAGAACAAAGAGTTAGTTGTTTACACGAGCGACATAATATAATTTTTATGTGTTTGATGCGCCTGAATCAGCATGCTCCATTAAAGATAAAAGACCCTAATTCCAATAATTTACATGTGTATGGCATAACTGAGAACCTTTTTCAGATGTTTTCACAGTTAGTTGTAAATGGGAAACATTATAATTATAAGCGTGACCGTGACTTAGGGAAGGAATGAGTAATATTTTATCTCGTGAAATGTGCTCACAACTGTTCTCCAGGCTAGCTCAAAATTGCGAAGCCCTTTGCAGAGCTCGTGTCAACAAGGGACAAAAGAAGGATAGAAAGAGAAGTTTTTCAACTGGCTAAGTACCCAGGAATTATGTTGCAGAGCAACGGAGAAATAGATTCGAAAGAGACCCATAGGATCAAGGTGGGGATGGGTGAGACATGCAGATGGAGTTCTGCGTGATCGGAGGATTCCAATAAACTTCAAAGGGAATTTGTACAGGGCAATGGTTAGGCCAGAAATGCTATATGGATCAACGTGTTGGGCTGCGAGAAAGAACCACGAAAATAAAATGCAAGTACAATAACTGAAATGCGAATGCTGCGGTACATGAGTGGGGTGTGAGAGCAGATAGAATTAGAAATGATTATATTAGAGGTAGTATTTAGGGTGGGGGACATCGCGGAAAAGACGAGAGCGAATAGACTGCGATACATTGTTACCCACTAACTGGTTGGGGAGTAAGCCAAGCAGCCATAACAGGCCGAATTCTTAGGAGGCTGCTCGCGGGTGAGAAGGAAGTGGGTGTATGGGATAAGGAGAGGGGAAATTTGCAGCACCCAAGGTTCTCTACAAATCACCCATGTTGGTACTAACGTGGGTTTGCGTTGCTTCACTTCAGTGATCTCACGAGAACTGGTGTGTCCAACGCAACTTCGCCTCACTAAGATCCTAGCGTCATATCAACGATGGTATGGGCATGCACCCGAGGCAGGGGAAGAGTAATGCACATGTGGAAATAGGTTTGTGTAAGGGTATTGTAGTGTGTGAGGTGGACGGGAACCTGGTAGGAGAACGCGAAGACCCCACCCTGCCACAGGCGGGATGAGGGTATGATGATGATCAAAAAACGTAGTGCACCCCTTTGTGATGTGCATTATCACTAATTAATAAATGAAATCATTATGAGAGTGGTCCCTTTTCTGAAGAAAAAGACGAGCTCGTTTATCTGAATTTTTCCCTGAACGATCGATTATTTTAGCCCTGAGCCTTCCCTTTGTCAAATATCAGTGAGGTGTAAGTAGGTAGGATACTCCTCTCTCTCTGATCTCAATGCTGACTATAGCCATGTGCAGATGGCATCTAGCTAAGTGGGAAGTTATTATTGTATATGATATTGCTTGAGGCGCATCACAGTGCATAGGAGTGCTAAAAAGATTTTTTTTCACGGTTTATACAATATCTATACAATAATTATTGTTATTATGATAAGAAATGTGGAGGATATTGTTGATATGACGCTAGGATCTTTGTTTCCAATAGTGTAAGATAATCATTTTAATTTCGAATATTTTGAATAATCATAGTTCAAGTTGGTTAATGCGAAGCTATTTCGCACCCAACATCGAAATTAGTCACGCGATGATCATCCATTTATTAACAAGATTCTTGGTGCAGTCACCTGTTTGATCACGTGGTAATGCACCAGTTGTCATGGCAACGAACGTCATCGGCATCTTTGTATGGATGAGGTCGTCATTATCATCTTTACGAATTTCTTCGTACTTAATTCAGGTGTTACACAGATACAAAATGATGATCGCTACTTACACTTATTGAGTTGAGTGCAAGGTTCAATTCCACTCGGGCTGGCAATAATTTAGTTTTTCATAAACTGTTGACTAAACTTTCAATGTAGTTCCTGCCTGTTAACATTTATACCCGTTAAATAGGGGTTGGTATGTCCCTGTTGAAAATTATTGGCTCTCTGATGTTAGTCTTATTAACTACAGCGGTTCGAGGCGGAGTCGACCGAGGCGTTTGGATTCTTTAAGGCAACAGAGACCCTCAGCCCGTCTTCCGTCAGATGCGAGGTATGTATGCGTTGCCTGGGACGCCAATTGGGCTAAGGCCGACCCTGATGAGTCGTTTGAAGTGGTACGGGAAGAAGTAGGTGTGCATTGATCACTTGAAATATGTGAAACTTTTGACTAGAGTCGCTAGAGCTTTTTTTAATTGAACAACCGACAAAATTCGACAAATTTGTTGAGCAAGAAATTCTTGGTGATCCATGTGGCAAAAAGCAACTCTTAACCCTTTTCCCGCCTATGGCAGGGTCGGGTACCCATCTTGTCCCTCTGAATGGACACAGGGCGATATATTGGTCATAGTTTTTTCTGCAGCCGGTTGCCGGCCAAAGCTGCACCCCTACGCTTATTTATCGTGG
The DNA here is from genome assembly GCA_013389805.1 of Trigoniulus corallinus. Classification (NCBI taxonomy): domain Eukaryota; kingdom Metazoa; phylum Arthropoda; class Diplopoda; order Spirobolida; family Trigoniulidae; genus Trigoniulus; species Trigoniulus corallinus. The sequence goes on along the minus strand of JAAFCE010006949.1, from coordinate 18,360,498 downwards.
GTCTAGTGTTCGTTGGAGAATGCTACCGACGCCAGGGGGCGAGCTCCTACACCTCGAAATTTTGCCTCATCTACCCGTTGCATAGTAGAGAGGGTTCTTTTACGTGCAAGCGCCATCGTACACCTACACGGGACCTCGGTTTTACTTCTCATCCGAAAGAAGGCACACTCGCGGCTTCTCTCTCGCCCGAAAGAAACCGACCCACCACGGTCCAGTATCGAACCTAGAACTACTGGCGTAGTTGCCGAGTGAGCTAACCACTACGCCACCGCGGCGGGTTTCTTGGTGATCCATGTGGAAATTTTCATATTTCCTATATGGCCTGTCCACCCCTAGTTCTGCTGTTAACTTTGTCTGGATTTCTCCTTCAGCTGACATAGACAGTTATCTGAGTCCTAATTCAGCGTGTAGGCCACATTGAAATGTCTATCATGAATAATTCACGAGGTCGTTTGCAAGACCAGGATCTCTTGTCATAATACACAGTCTCTTCATGTCATGAACATTTCAGGAAGAAAGAGAAAAAGAGAGGCACAGAAGACTCACGTGAAATGCAATACAAACTCGTGCAGTAGACTCGTATCTCATTTGTATGCTACTAACGTTTCGACTGTCATGACTCGAGACACATGTTTGTTGAAGTTTGTGAAATTCTATCACGGTCACTTGGACGTTTTTCCCGTTATGCACTGGTACCAGAGTTTTATCATACGTTATCGTTATCCACGGTCGCTTAACTTCCAAAACATACCAATAAAGTGGAGAGTACACATATTAATAAAAATGAACGTTGTTTCAAACCTGAAGCCTTCCTGTTAGTAGACATTCTTCCGGTTTTGTCTCAAAGAAACCGATGGCATCAACCAGAATTCAATCTGTAGGTTTCTCAGCAGGTAGACATGTTTACTGCAACCCAGGGTCGATTCATGAGAAATAGAAGGAGTTGTCAAAATAATACACTCAGAGAATTTGAAGTGTTGCGGATTCATGAGTTTATTATGTGACAAACGGGGTAAATTTACTTTCTCATGACTTATCTTGCCAACTTCACCTTCAACTTGATCACTTGATATCAACTTGATACGTCTGGGCTTTTTGCAACCCTTCTCCCAAATGATTTCTGGATGTACTAGTCTGGAGAATTGTTGATCAGCAGATATTAACGGAAGAGTGACGTCATTTATGAAGTCAGACCTCACAGGGCAGGCACACACACATCAACACTTTAGTTTGTCATTTGAAGACCTCTTGGCGTGTTTCTTCAGTTTTGTAATAAGTAGGAGATCCAATTGACTTTAGCGACAAAAGCAGAAATTCGCTGTGTTGTCAGAGATCAAATGTGGAGTGATAAATTGAACAATAACACTATTAAATTTCAATGAAAATGAGAGCCTATTTGCTGTCTCTCTCTTCTTTTGCACTCGGTAGCAATCCAAACACAACTTTGGTGAGACATCAAATTCCTCTGTCAGGGCTCTCGAGTATCCACTAACCATGTGTACTTTATTTCAAAACTAACCTGTAAAAGACTAAGCAGGTTGAACTGAATTTCTAACGCACGTCACGGCAACCACTTTTTCTTAAACGTGCTAATATTATACATTTAAAAAAATTGTTTATGTTGCCTTTGAATAACCTACCTTTCATTTTTCATTATTGCCTGTTGGCAGTTGCAAAGCTATTCACTCATTGAATTTGTAGTTTGATGGTAAATAAAAATCTAAAGAGAAGTGGAGGTAGGTGAGGGGAAGAAACGTGAATGAAAAGATTGATTTTAATCTTAAAGTTTGATAAAAAAAAAAGTTTTATAAATTTTTTATAGTATTGGCTTCCGTCTAAATGCAAATCAACATAGAGGCATTGCCAGAGGAATTCTGCAATGCATTTGAATAATATAAAGCTGACATTAATAGCTGTCAAGAATTGCGCATAGGATGTTAACAGAAACCGAGCTACCCAAGGTAAATAAATCAGAAAGTTTTGTGATTTAACCTCAAACATGTTCTGATTAGTGAGTCCGTGATCGCAGGTTCTATCCTGGCTGAAATGGGTTATTTCTTGTAACCATCCATCAAATGGGAAGTAAAGCTGTGATGCCGCGTGAATTGTATATCATGTCACCTGCTCCTACGCTTTCAGAACTAACTCTTTCAACGCCATAAATGGTATTTGGATTGATAAGATTTTGTAGAAAGTAATCAGGCAATACTCCTGGACATTGTTGTGGCGTGCCTAAGAAGGGCAGAGGTTAAATATAACAATTTGGCCTCTATACTCTCTTTTATCGGAGCTAACCCACATTTTATTCATTAATATTCCGTGGTGAATATTATATTAGGAATCCCCGTTGTTAGATTATTTTCATTTGATTAATTTTTAACTGCTTCTTTTATGGTATCAGTTTAAAATGCTAATGAGATGGCAAGTTACTTAAAGGTGTACGTCGTAATTGAGAAAACGGACAGGTAACCATGTAGGCACTCTTCTGATTGTTTGATATATGAGGCTCTTTTTACCTCCTCTCCTTCCTTCTTTTTAATTTGTACATTTTAATTTTTACCACTCAAATCTTTCTCTTACATTCACCTTCTTCTATGCATAAAGAATTTTGATTTCTACCTTTGACTTGTCATGCACCTGATTGCATGCAGAGAACATGATACAAGTGTCCTGATGTGCAGTTTATAATCCTGATAGTTGTTAGGAAGTTTATATATTTAGCTGCATAATAGTTTTTTATATAAAATATATCTGATATAGGAGCAAGGGTGGTGAAGATTTCAATCTTTCAAAGAGAGAGTTAAGTGACCGTCCCAACTTAGAAATCACTACTCCCTATATTTTCATCTCACTCTGCCGTTTCTCCCTATCTCCACACGTTTCTCTCCTTTTTTATGTCTGAAATATTAGTTTTTGATGGTGAATGAAGTGGTGGCATAAGGAGGTGAAGAAGAGGTAAGGAACTCAGTTGTTTTTGTCTTGAACTTGTTGCTCTGCATCCCATGACATCTTGTTTGGCTCTACTTGGTACCTTTATGGATATCTGGAGAACAATAATAATAATTTCTCTCTCTCTTTGCGCTGTGCATTAGATGGGCAACTAACTTAAGAGGTAGTCAAAGATTCACGATTGCGATAAGTGCTCAGTCAGTGGTACGAGATGATGATAGTAGTAAGGACATGGAATGAGTGAGGCTGTGGGAACTACAGTAACCTACATTATTAAGCCACGTGCTAAAGGGCAGATCTGTTATAGCCTCTGTCTATAATTGTTGTCATCTTTTATCCAATGTTGTTAAATTCATCATCTAAACAACTCTTTGCTTTTTTGCCTCTCATCTTTTCACTTTTACTCTTTCGCTGTCTATCTTTTTTTCTGTCTCTTTGTCTCTCTCACCTCGTCTCTCTCTTCTCTCTCTGTCTTTCACTGTCTTTTTCACCTCAAGTCTGCATCGTAAATCTTGTTGATATCTCTGCAGTGATAACTTGCATTCTGCTAAATATGACATCTTATATTGCTGTTAAGCATCGTCAATCATCTTCCCTAACTTCAACAATCTTCCCTAACCAGTCGTACCAGAATTGGGTACCCATTCATCCTATTGGTGCCAGAAACTCATGTGCGACGTGTTGGACGGTATTTTTACGTAGTCAGTTCTTGACCCATGAGTTCCTTGTTTAAAATTCCAGACATTCCAGTAAGCCCCAAGTGTGTCTACCTGTTGAGTAGTGATTGCGGAATCCGTAGAGTAGTGATTGCCACAGTGGTCGGTATCGACTCTTAAGGAGGCTTGTGAGAGTTAAACGGTTGTTAGGGAGCTGGTGAACAATAAAGAGCCGTCTTTCAATTAAGAACTATCTCAGATGACCAAGGTTGAAAAGTCTTTCATAAACTAGATTTAAAAAGTATTTCAGATCAAAAAATTCACTAGGGTGGACTTTGTTTTTTGTCATATTCTCAAAGGGGTCGTTCAGATAAAAAGTTTAGCAACCACTGACGTATAGTGCATAAATTGTTGGTATGGAAGCTGGCTGGCCTTCTGGCTCGGTAACCCTTGAGTATTTCATTCATCCATTCTTTTTGTTTAAGACCTTTTGTATATCCAGTTGCAAATTAACTAAATATACCGTGGTACCTGTATAAGGTGTTGCATTTTATTTCCCTTTTCAATAATAATCTTATTTAGGTGAGAGGGTGTGACTGCATAGCGTAACCTCATATCTGTCTTGTGGTAGTCTCTGGAATTATAGGGTCATTTGGGAAAGATTTTTTTAAATAAAGGACAAAATGGTGGCATTTCAAATATGTTTTGAAAAATTCCTGCAGCATAATTGGCGTTATGCTGAGATAGGAACCATTGTTTAAGTTAGCGGATGTCGAATTTGAACCATATTAGTTTTCAACAGCTACAAAAAAAAGACAACAACAAAACAACAAAATTTCGGTTCGGTTCTCAACTTGAATAGGTACTATTAAAAATATAAGAAAATGTCGATTAGTTAAATTAAATGCAAAATTACACGAAAATACGGATTATACATATAAGGAAAACAATGGGAATATTATAAATATTTATTCCAGTCGATTACTTGGAAATTGCTAGTCATTATTCGAGCTAAGATATGGTTCCATTGTTTTCCTAACGGTATTTCAGCAATTAAATTCCTACAAACGTTAATTAACGTTATGGCCAGTTTAACCTGGCGATGATTTCCTCCCTGCCTTTCGCTCTCACTTTTAACTAGCTATTAATTATTATTTTGTTGAATGCTAGTAATCACATGAATACAGCGTTGAATTACTTGGTTACTTCAAGACTGTTACAGCCACAATTGGTGTTACCACGGCAGGCAGAAGCAGCACCAAGGCTGCTTACAGTCAAAACATAATACAGGAAACAGTGGATGACATTCATTCAGAACCTTGTAGTTACCAAAACCCACTCTCCTTTCTACTTTTCAGAGGCTCCGACCATTTTTGCATTAGACATGGTATTTTGGTTGGTAACCATCCTTGCGAAACTATCTTCCAAGAGGTCGCCCGTGAGTCCCCTTCCTCTATTCCTCCCGATACCTTTCATCTAGTTTAGACCTGTCTTGATGGCGCATCGCGTCAGTAGTTCCAGGTTCGATCCAGAACCGAGATGGTTTTTTTCTGACGAGAGGTCTCCCAGTACTCCCTTCCGTCGAATGTGAAGTAAAGTCGTCGCCCTATAAAGTGTGCATGATGTCACCACTGCACGTAAAGTAACCCCTACTACATGGAATTCCAGGTGCAGTAGTTCGCCTCCGGTTGAGGTTCCTACAGCTACGCCACGGAACCTCAACGGGAAAGTGCCTCAACGAAACACAATAGGCTGACGGATAACTAGATTTCTAGATTTCCAGCCGGCATGGGAACAGGTCGCCCGTGTGTTCCAATGGACATCCGTCCCTGCCATAGGCAGGAGAATGTTTGGAGCGGCTCCTTTCTTTCAAATCTGACAAAGTAATTATCACTGATCCTGGCCAAGGACGAAAGTAGCCAGTGAACTACCGAAAGAACTGAACTGCTCAAGTCTTTGCCACTTATTTTTGCCCATAAATGAGACCGTGAATCGTCCCCTCTCATGCCTTTTTAAAGACAAAGTCCGCTAGGGCCTGTGCAGCACAGCAAGGTAATAATTAGCGTATTTATTTATAAAAGCTGTGATATCAGGTTCGATTCCGTCCAAGGCCGACAATTTCTGATGTTGTGATTGCAGGGTTGTCAAATGTCAACGTAGACCACGGGAAAGAAACTGAGATGGAGCTCACACTGAAATTCGGGAAGAGGAAGGAAAGCAATGAGCTGTTCTGTGAGCAGGCGTGCATGCACTCATGTTGAAGGTCAATCATTTTTTTTCATATTTGGTGACTTGCAAAGGTATGACGGAAAAAAGAACTGATTGATGTCAATTTGTATTGAAGAAAACAATTAATTTCAATAATCAACTGTTGTCACCTTCAGTTTAGCAATTGTGTCTTTGAATGTGGTTCAGTTTTAAATGGTGAGTTTTGGTTTTTTCATTATTATTGTCATTGCTTTTGTTGTCATTGATGCGGTGGTCGGTTGGTGGACAGCTTATGTGTGTGCGTGTGGTTTTTACGAAGGTCTAGCAATGAAATGATTGCTATTTGCCATTCCACTCTTAGTTGAAGATTATTTCGTCGAGATCGATGCCAATAACTACTACGTAAGCGAGACGTTTCGACATAGAAACAATTAACAATCGAATGGCTTTGCCTGTATGACCTATATCTATCTATTACCATGTACTGTTGTTTTGTTGTGCTGTGTACTGTATATAGTGTATCTATGTCTGCGTGAGTGTGTGCGCGAAAAACTTTCCCACGGTAGTAATCCTGACATTTAAACTGGAAAATTGGCTCGCTATGAGGCGTAACTATACAATTGGTGCTCCCTCTATCAAATAGGATTGATAAGCTAGGCACATTTTAATAAATTACAACGCTGCTACTGCCGTGATACCAGTTCTTGATTTCGTTTTTAATAGCTCTTTTTTTTTCTTTCTAAGAAATTGATCAACCAAATGGTTACCATTGATGTTTGTCGTGGAAGGGGTGGGAGTTGAAATGACCTCCACACTCACGTAACTACCAAATCTGAAAATCAGCATACCACGTAAAAATTATTTACTATAACTATTTTCTCGAATCTAGTAGGTGATGATTCCAGTAATCCTTCAAGGTCTTAGGTGTGACATAATCTCTCTCCCCTTTCTTTTCCACATTTACATTCCAATAGTTTTCTGGAGTGAAATCCTTAGTTTGAGTTCAAGCCCCATCTGAAGCGGTCAACAATTTTTTTTCTGCACTCCAATGTCCATCCTCAGTCCGCTGTTGGCATTCAAAACTCCGATAATTACTTCCTACCTTAATTACTAAAATAATTAGACTTGATTAATTTAATGATTGTCAAAGGGAGTTGACGGCATGGTTAAGAAGTTGAGTAGACCTTAAGAGGTACAAGGTTACCGTTAGACAGCTTTTAAGGTGGCAACCCAAATACAAATTACCAGCTTCAGGTCATGATAGAACTTTCACAGTCATGATACAGAATCAAGAGCACCGATGTTTGAGCAGGTACCGCCTATAGAAAGGGTTATGTCTTGTGCTTCATCCCATTTCCGTATATTTTAGAGCACCCAGACTACAATTTTGTCCACATTAAGGCGTCCAGACTATAACAGGATTGAATCTTTGCACACTAAACTCAAAAAGCAAATAATCCAGTACGTTGCGTGGCAGTTCAGATGCAGAATTATGATTCCAGTGATCAGCGAGCAGTGACTTCTGCACGTTACTGAGTCAGATCTTTGCTGGTGATTCCCAGTTGTTGGTTCTTCAAATCAACTCTGATTTAATGATGGCGTTTGTCTGTAAACAACCCTTTCTATACAGTATAGAAAAATTTTATCAGGTATGGATGCTCTTGCCCTCTTTCTGACAGTATTGTTGTGGAGCTGCAGTAGTAGTAGTGTTCCTGTCGTTTTACTGCCTTTTATCCAGAAGAAATGTGTGGTAGAGTAATTCTCACAGCTATACATTAGACACCCACTTATTCACTATTTTTACTCGACAGTGACAATTGGTATTGGCCACAGTGTGGGACACCACATGGCCTGACCACTTGGCCCATTTACATATACGACATGGGCACTTAAGTCAGTGGTGATTAATTTATGGCTGGCAAAATATCAAGATATTCCTACATTGTAATGGTCATCGTCTCCATTCGTGACAGTTTCAATTTTGACCACATTGCCACATATGTTGCTTCTTTCAACTGATGGCATGTGGTGAGGTCAATATGGCTTTAAGAGGTCTGGACACCCCTCTTCCTAATTTTGTTTTTGTTGTCACGCTTTCATTTCCTGTCAAATCCTTAAAACGCTCATGAAAATGCAGATTTAGCTATGGTTTCTACTGAAGATTACTGTTGTCTCACTTCATTTTCAAGATTGCAAATGTGTCAGTAGGCGCCATTGATGAATATGCGAATGCGTGGGACGACTGCTCACCACAATAGGACGCTTTGGTCACCACGACCATTTGTGGTCAGGGCTGTGATAGGGTATCAGCTTACATTCTAGCAAACGTCTGGACCATGGATGTTGAGAATGAAAGTGACCTTATATCGCCATATTAATTAAGATGCTCCTCTGCAAGCCCATGTTGATTTCATTCGCGCAAGAAGTTCTTTTGGTGGCTAGGAACTCGATAAGCAATTACGATGTCTTGAATTGTGCCAAAAGGTATCCAACCTCTTCAGTGTTACTCTAAGCCACTCCATACATCAACCACACCTCCTGCAAGTAGTGAAATATGGGTTTTCACCCAGCGTGCATTCAGAGCGGATTTCAAAAGCGTGTAACCCGTGCTGTCACACGCAGTACTCCACGCTTGGTTTATGTCCTCACCTTGAAATTCTTATTGATTTCATCTTTGAAATTGTGGTTTTATTAATGATGTCCTTTGGGAAAATGGACTATGAGTGTGAGCCAGAAAGTTACACACCAACTTTGAACAAAAGGTGCACCATTTTCATTTCATTACTCGGCCCGGTATCGTCTAATTAAGGGCTTATTTTCCTCTGACAGAAAAGGTATCCTCCGATAGAAAGAGTATCCATCCAACCTGAAAGAAGACAATTGACTCATTTTTCAAAATTCTAGAATTTCTTTCGGAATTACTAAGATGTGCACTGGATTGGCAAGACAAAAAGGAAAAAAATGTACACATATTATTAAAAGCATGTGAAATATGTAGTTGTCATTCCAGTGTCCTGTAGATGGGCGAACCACCGACTGGGTACAGTCATTGTGATGAGGACAACATACTAACCATTGGTGTACCAAGGTTGGTTTGCCATACTTCAAAGGAGTGGCAAAACAACATATTAGTTGGTGGTACATGTGTATGCAATGTTGTTGCAGTCCAATTTGGTATTCTTAAGTTCTCAATATGCTGTCACTCATTCACATCGATTTGCTATTTTTGATTTTGATTGCGATAAACCGTACATATTAGTGACGACGTGCGAGAAACAGTTTCCCACGATCATTAAATGAAAGAGTTGTTTGGCATTGCAGTCAGGAGGGAGTTGAAGAGAGAAAAAAAGATACAACTAGTGCGTATAGGACGACCTCGTATTTTCCGTTGACAAGTGATGACTACACACAATTGTGTAATGTTCAACGGGCCAAGTTTTGTTATTGCAGTCTAATCACTACCTGTATAATTACGAGTTTGTCGTATTTGCGCCACAAGCGTCAATTTCAAGTCAAACGTCTTCAATGTGACCATTCAGACTCCCGTCCTCCCCAAAATACGTGGTTTGTTTTGTGACAACTCAATAAATTGGATTGTTTGAAAAGAGGTCTCTGTTCAAGCAAAAAGAGAGAAAAGGAGTAGTGGTGCTGAAAGACCATTATGGTCAGTGGAAGTCGTAAATTCTCTAATACGGAATTTATATTAAAAGGGGTGAACCATTTTAGTCCGAAACCCCAAAACAACAACACCAGTAGTTGTAGGATGAGTTGTCCTTAGTTTCAATTAGCTCACGTCTCGACATCAGTCTGTCATGAGACCGGAATAACCTTGAGTGGGCGTGGGAATTGTGTGGGGGTGTTAGGAAAGAAAAAAACCCCGGGAAAAATTCAACGGGGTCAGGCTCTCAATGTGAGAATGATGATATTAGCAGTATAGTAGGAAGAAAGAAATATCCAAGGGCCAACGTGACGTAATGATGGCTATTTGCAAAGACACTCATACAGCTTTTCCCATGTATAAAACGCTTTTTTCCTTATACTTCAACGTAAATCTATATCTCTTATTTATGATTTTTGATCAACATATAATTATGACTGATAATGGAGACGATAATTGAAACAATTACCGTAAAATCTCACGTAAAGTCCGCACCTCAAATATAGTCCGCATTCGCGATGGGTATGTTTCAAATATAGTCCGCACTCATGTGTGGTCCACACTTTAAAATTCCTACTGTAGCCAGTGGCGCAACTTGTAGGGGGAATGGGATCAAATGAATTTGAACATGAAATGTCAGATTGCTCTGACGATGAAATTGAAATGTGAAAGATTTTATATTGCATTATCATATAAATAAGAACGTACTGTGTAAAATCGTGTTGTTAAGTGTAATAAAATGTTCAGAAAATGAAGAGCAGTTTTCCTTGAGAACCCTGGGTTTCATTTATAGTCCGCACCCATATATAGTCCGCCCTCGCATATAGTCCGCACTAAATGACCCTATGTTTCGCGTATATTCCGCGGGCACTACGTGAGACTTTACGGTAATAGTTAACCTTTAAGAAAAACGCTTGAATTACGTCATCATTTTTATGGTTTTTACCCTTTCTGTGTGGTCATTAAACTTAAAACAACTGCGACAATTTTAATGTGTTTTGAATTGTGTGTTTTTTTTCTCAGTTTTCTTAAGCATTTACTAACTCACGGATCCCTCCTTTTCTCCATCTGTGTGAGGTTCCGGGTTAACATGTGCAGGGCCGCTGTATTTATAGGGTCATGCATGTACCAAGACGCTAACAAAAGGGTTGTGACATCGCAAAAACCACTAACCATTTTTTGTTGTGGCCTGAAACTCGTCAATGTCTCTCAACCCTTCTCTATCTTTCAATTGCGAATCTTTTCTGTGCACTTCTGCATTTATTTTCTTAACCGTTAGGATAGTTTAAGGCTCGATATTTTTCTATTCACAAGAGGTTACGAAACTTTAGACAGAAAAGGATGCTGTGAGATGCCTTCAAGCACCTTTGAGGAAGAAAAGGAACCTCCATTTCCTCACAGCCTGGAATTTACCGTTAACTGTGCTGGTCGATTATCCTAACATTTAACGCGCTGGTGGAGTTTTTTGGACCCCAAGAAGAAAAATGCAAGAAATCGCATAAAGAAGCATTCTTTGGCATTAAAAATTCTTACATCTGCAGAATGGCACGATAGTGACATACAGTATATCAGCAGATTATTTTAAATAATACTTCTCAACCTAGTGGAAAAACTTTAAAAGCAGCACTGACTAAATTTTACTAGATGGCATTCATAAGTAAATATAAACGCTAATTTTTAGAAAATGAAATACCAAATTTTGAAAAAAAAAACTAACGTTGGACAGCTAAGGTTAAAAGGTGCTACCAGTCAAATATGGTGAATCGCAGGGTAATGAAGGGCATCATGTTGAGCACACATGATGTTGGTGATTTCCTTTGGCATCCATTTACCCATTTTGACCCTATTGCTTCATTTTCAGCTGACAACTACTTCAGTTTTGGAGCTGATCATTGGTCTGATTTCAATAACATTTTGTATTTTGTGTCAATTGATATGCCCAACAACTTTGGAATTGACAAAGATTGCGCATTGCATTGTATTGCAATTAGTGGCTCCATAGGAATGTATGGGATTCCCATAGATCAGATTTGATATAAATTTACATTTTGCTCTCTACTTTGACAATGACGTCTCAAATCCACATGGTTCCAATGAGAAATTTGTAACCAATGAACCAATCTTTCAATCACTGCTATTCATCAAAAATCTTCAAGGCAGACCTGAGTTATGACCAAGCAAAGTCATGGGTAGCTACTTGCTGTGCCACCCAGTAATTCATTTTTTGGTATAATACCTATACATTTTTTTTTGTGGGTATAATACCCAAGAAAAAAATTTTTTTGTGGGTATAATGCCTATAAAATTTTTTGTAGGTATAATACCTTATGGGGGGGTTCAAAATGATTGAAAAGATGTGTAAAATGGGCCCCAATTATCCCAAATTTAAACATACGTTAACATGCTCGTGGGGTCTCAAGGGCCCCAAAACTGCTTTACTATGATTGTGAGGATTTGACTTTTACCTCAAGTTACCCATTTAATAATAGGTTCCTCTTAGAAGTATAAAAAACATTTCATAACATATTAATTGCAAAATCACACAATATAGAAAAAAATAAATTTAATTGTTGTCTTTTAGACCCCACACCTGCTTACACACACTTCCGGCTTCGATATACTTTGAAATACAAGTGTTAATTGTCGCTCATACATCCTAAATCCTAGATTTACATTGATGTTTTGCATACACAATATATGTCCACTCTCTTTGTATTGTAAAACGTGATTGAAATAGGTAGGACATTGAGGGCAGCAGTTAGCAATGCACCCATAAGTTCTCGGTCTCTTGTCTTCATGCCGTTAGATTCTGTCCTCCTCTGATTTCACTCTTCTGTTTCTGCTACAAAATCCTGAACCCATGTAGGCCTACCTCATCTTCTCCTCCACAAGGAAAGGTTGTTCAATCATCCAAATAATTTATTTTACAATTTACTTTTAGCATTAAAATGTCTTAACTACAAGACACCAGTAGTCAGGTTTGTATACTGTAGTATGTCCTGAAAGGGTTTTCTCATATCAGCCAGGCCAACGAATACGCTGACCTCTACAGCGAGACGTTCAGGCATGCATTTGTCGACGAGTGTGTCCACTACTTTATAAACATCACTGGGAATCAAAATGATCACGAAAATTGTATGAAACAGAATGTACTTTTTTTACTGCATATTTTCATGTGAATTAACGTCCATTTAGGATATAATTGTCCGCAACTTCAACTTTGCAGACGTAAAAAATCGACTTCTTTGTTTTCGTAGAGCAATTATAAGGCTACATGCACAAGAAAATGAATTATTTACTGTCTAAAATTAATGAGCAGCATTTCCTGTCTGACTGTTGTGATTTTTGCTCACAAGTAAACTAAGTGCCTTATGACAACGATAGACTGAAGTTTTAGGCTAAAGACGTGGTTGAGTTACTCCTCATTCGTACACTCTGAATACAAGACATGCCCTATTTTTTTTTTAAAAAAAGAGTGATGCAATATTTAGTATGGTCCAGAAGGTACAGGTGTCGTCCTGTAGATTCCATGTCGAGGTCCAGTTGTGTTCATTACATCAAAAACACCCTATATTTTTGGTATTTTAGATACAAAATCAACTGTAATCGTTGAGTGGAAAACACTTCGTCTGATGTGCAAGCGAACTGAGTTCAATTCCCACTTGTGTAGCAGTGGTGAAATATAGAACCAGCTCACTAAAACCATGTCTGTTTCTGCAAAAGGATCTTACTGGTATCTTGAAGGATGTTAGTCTGATGTGCCCAACGCAAAAAATATGATTATTGTTAGATTTATTATAATTTTTTTCCAGACATGATGGGCGGATGGAAATTTCACCGTGCTAAGACCTGTAATCGGATGAGAAAAGACGACATCCAAGGTTCGTGGCAGCCTAAATATGGCGGTAGATTTAGTTGTATTAAGTGCCGACCTAAGGGGATTCAAATGTGAGTATACTAATTATTCGGCAAGTGTGTTTTTTCTTCTCATATCAATGGCAGTTTGAAGTCAAAGCATGACCATGACTGGCCTAAAAGTTTTCGTGAAGGCCGAATGTATAATGATTCATTCACTCTTACTTCAAGTTTTAATAAACTGAATTATAAAGCGAATTTAAAATTCCTATCCAAGCTAAAACCATTAATAAACTCAAAACATTTTTAACATTAAAACACCCTAAAGGTTAATAAATAAAAGGAAACAAATGACTTATTGCAAAATAAATTCATCACCCATAAACTAAATAAAAATCATTAATTAAAACCTAGCAAATAATTTTGTTAATCCTCAAATAAAGGTGATTTCATAATTATAAATCAATGGAAATAAAATAAAAGTCAATATGTAAGAAACTCAGCATGATATTCAATGGTAATGTCCAGAAATAAACGGATTTGTCATGGGATCATTACAGTCCCGAAATTATAAGTGTATCTATTACACCACTGCTAACGGCTGTGACGCCATTTCTGCAGCAATGGCGCTTCTTATTATTTTCGGTTAGTTTCTTTTGTAATTGAAACAACGCTAAAAGCTACTGCTGGACTTTTCAAGCTTCACATGTCTTTTTCTTTGATAAATAAACTTAATGACTAGGTTAATTTACAACTAGCTAAACAGGAAAACGACATAGAAAACAGGACAATACTGAGATGCTTCGCCATTGGGACACACTAAATTGAGTGCACATGAAATAAAGACATTGTTTCAGAAGACAACCAAAGTCTTTGGCCACTCATTTGAAGACTAAAAGAAGAAAAAAAAAAACATAGCGAAATAAAGGAATTAAACTGAAGTGAGGGCGGTGAATACTGCTACTGTTGGAAAGAGTTTTAGTTGATTTAGGGTGCGGTAATGTGAAGGGACAGCAAAAGGTTTTTTACGTATTAGTACTGGTGGCTCTCCTCCTCCTTCCCCTTCTTCTTCTGAAATAGATTTGGGGGTCTTCTTTTTCTTTATCCTCATAAATAACCGTGTTTATCAGACAAACAATCAACACACGTAACTGAATTATCAGGGTGATCACTTAGCCCAGAAGCTAAGTATTTTCATTCTTGAAACCTGCCCCTTACCTTGTTAAATGTTGACTCGTGAAGAGTTACTCATTATAGGTAGTATTTCTTTCCCTGCGGGACTCTCTCATGCAACCCCTTAAAAATAGTGTCTTCAATCTCCCTCTTCAGCCTTTTCCCCTGAGCCCCAAGCCACCACATTTTCTTATCATGTAGTTCTTCTTAACATGTGTTGGCCCTTACTGTACATCTATCTACCTTTCTAACAGTAGGCTTCCTAATGCAGGACGGTTTTCTATGCAACTTTTTTGTCGTTACCCTTGGTCCTTAAACTCCATACTTATTTTATGATGGTGTTTGTATGTCTGTGCTCTTTGGCAGCATTTTAATAGTCGTTTGAGCTACTGTTTTGTCCGGCATGTCATAATAGCTCTGTTAATGACCTAAGAAGTAGTAAACTTGGTTGACAGCCTTAAGACTGAAAAACACAAGGCTCTCAATAAACGAGTTATTCGGGAGTGTACAATGTATTTTTATAATGGCTTTCTTTTCAAACATTAAGAAAAACTAATTGCTACTGCATTTTAATTCAGCAATTTGTTTTAACCATTTATATTTTATTTTTCCCACCATCCCAACGTTTGAATCTTAATAGCTCTCAATGACGTGCAGCAGAAGATGAAATAAATTAGAGTTTTACGTACAAGAGAACACTGTTACCAAATTATTCACTATATCACTTTGAAATGAAGTTTCATAAATTGCAATACAAATACAGGCCGAACCCTTAGGAGGCTGCTCGTGGGAGATGAGGAGGTAGGTGACAGGGAATTTGCAGCACCCACGTTCTTTACCAGCCACCCATGTTGGTACTAACGTGGGCTTGCGTTGTTGTTTGTTGGAGTTTAAGGTCCCGTCAACTACGAGGTCATTAGAGACCCGTCCACTGTATAGTTCTAATGCATATACTGCACAGACACTACACTAATGCGACGATTATTGGGTATTAGCAGTACCCAGCTTTCCCGAGCGACCACCCATGTCAGTACTAACTGGGCTTGCGTTGCTGGTACTAACGTGGGCTTGCGCTGCTTAACTTCAGTGATCTCACGAGAACTGGTGTGTCCAACGCAACTTTGAAAGCTATCTACGGGTGTAGAGAGGACTCCTCCGCTTTGCTTATGTAGGTACCACCCAGGGCTTGTCACAGTTTCATGCCCCAGCCAACCGCTTTTTCTGTTTTGTTGGCGTTTAAGGGCTCTTCAACTACAAGGTCATTAGCGCCCCGTCCTCTGCAGTTTTAATGCGGGAACTGCACAGACAC
>JAAFCE010006949.1:18265413-18340884 GCA_013389805.1 Trigoniulus corallinus | reverse complement strand
TTTTCAACTGCTTTGGGAAATTTGGGATTTTTGCTTTGGGAAATTTGGTATTTTTGACTGCTTTGAGAAATTTGGGGGTGTTAAGTGCTTTGGGAAATTGGGGAATTCTGACTGCTTTGAGAAATTTGGGAATGTTGACTGCTTTGGGAAATTTGAGATTTTTGACTGCTTTGTGAAATTTGGGGTTTTTGACTGCTTTGGGAAATTTGGGACCTTAAAAAACTGCTCCTTAAAAACTACTGCAAATACTGCTATCTAAATACTACTGCAAAAAAGTGCTGCTGAATTGAAACACTGAACAAAATTCTTTAAAAACTACTACAGAAAGCTGCTACTGAAAGCACTACTTTGAAAAAGTAGAAACACTTCAAAAATGCGTTTGTTTCAAAAATTATAATTGTTAAATGTTTTAAATTTTGGAAACCTATGAAAATCTCAGGTTTGGAATATTTTTGAATTGCAGAATTTTTGAATTATTTGAAAATCAAAAGTCAAAAAATTGGAAATTTTTTTGAAAATCTGGACCTTACTCTAGAATTGAGTTGAAATTAAAATCTGGTCTCTGAAACTAAACAGAAATAGAAATCTGGTGACTAAATCTGAGGAGAAATAAAATCTGGTCTTTGAAGCTTAGTGGAAATGTCAATTTGATTGAAAATGAAAGTCTGGTCTTCAATTCTGTGAGTATTAAGGGTAAATGTGACTAAAGTGATATGTATTTTCCCAGGCTGAGCATATAGAAAAACTGAAGTGAAAAGAAATGTGTAGTCGGTAAGACAGAAGTCAAAATGTAAACGTGATTAGTGAAATTAAAGGGGAATTGTAAAGTTGGTGTGTGACACAGAATGGCATGCAAACCTGAAATAAATACTGAAATCTTGTGTAGGACAGAAGAAGCAGGAAAAGTGAAATTGCTGGTCTTCAAATTAGCAGCAAAATAATAATTTTGCTGCTGAACTGAATGGGAAAATGAAAGCCTTCCTTTACCTCAAACTAAAGCCTATTTTAAAATAACCATGTGTTAGCGCTAGTAGCGTCGCCTCTGACGACGACCGAGCGTTGCACTACGTCATGATTGGCTGAAGGCTGAGTTGTCGGCTTCTAAAATACAGATTGTGACGTCTGCATGACGTGAGTCCAATGAACAACTGCTACATCAATGAATTGTGCTAGCGCTACTTTATATAGCACTAGTGCAATATGTCATCAAAATTTAAACAGCGTCGACGCTATTAGAGTCCTAGAGTGATGATACGGAACTAGACTTAAAACGACAATTAAAATCTGGTCCTTGAAACTAATGTCAAAGTAATTTGACATAACTTGCTCACTTGGTGCTCCTTCTACTGATGAATAAATTGAACTGTTCGTTCGATGTTCTGAAGTTAAGCAATGGGTAATGCAGATTTCCGCAGAGGCTTCTGAGTAACTCGGGGTTCATGTTCTGGGCAAGAAGCGAGAGCCATGAAAGGCAGCCATAATAATAACAATATTTGGACGTTGATAGACATCAAATCAAGGCAACTGTTTTACCTAAAGTTGATAGGAGGGGGCGAAGGGGCTATGGCGAGGGAGGAATGAAGGATCTGTTTAACTCAACAATGTGAGCTGAATGCCTGCTGTAGTCATCGTCAGTGCATCTGGTGAAGATGTATGCTGGTTGTTTGCCCTATTTCGCTGTTAAGAGTAAACTAAACAACTGTCAATGTAACAAAGATAAGCAAACAGCGACAAGACGAAGGTGGAAAGGTAAGACTCCTCTAATTAGTCCACATCTTTTTTTCACCTCCTCAAAACTACCTTTTAAAGTAGTGCATAGAAAACTAGACTAAGATAAAAAAAAATCTAGGGTGCTTTCTTAACAGTGAGGTACTCTTCTTTTGTTAAAATTTTTCTTTAACCACAGAGGGAGGGAGAGAGTGGTGAGGGGGACCTAGCAAAACACCATTTTTTAGTCCAAATTTTTTTTCAATGGAACTTAATTGACTGCAATTGAATGCATTTGTTGTGAAGATGTTTATGTAGAAAAGAGATGGCATCCTCATTATCCAAGGATATCACTATTTTGCCTTGAGGTGCTTACTTGCCCCTGATGCCCCCTCCTCCTCTCTCTCTCTCAGGGCATAGGTACACATGCACCATCGCTGCTATTATTATTACAATAATTTTCAGCCTCACATGGAACCTCTACAAGTACCTATTTTTATTATATTTGAAATCTGAAATAACCCTCCCTCCTCGCCAACTATTTGAGGCCATCTAGGGTCAGGTAATAATGTATTGGAAATAGACATGGTTGGATGGACGAAAATAAATGCACCGAATTTAGTTTTGTACACTACTTGAAATAGTTCATTTTATTTTTCTTTAACACATACACACAGACTTTGAGAAAAGAAGATGGCATTTTTTGTTATGGACCTACGCACATGGATTTACAAAGCAACAGCACCAAAGTAGCACCACCACAACCCTCACAACAGGTAAAATCATCTAACATTGCATTCCGCACATATCTTATAAACTACTATTATCTGAAAATTAGTTCTAATCATTGGGCATAAGTTTAACTTGGACTCTTTGATTGTGGACTTGACGCGTGAATTCGTAGATGCAGGTTCGATCCCTTGTCTGCAGTGGAAACTTCCTGTTCGTTGGAGTTTTAGGGTCCTTTAACTACAAGGTCATTAGAGCCCCGTCCACTGTGTAGTTCTCATGCAGAGACTGCACAGACACTACACTAATGCGACGACTTTTGGGTATTAGCAGTACCCAGTGTTCCCAAGCGGCCACTCATGTCAGTACTAGCTGCGGGTTGCGTTGCTTAACTTCAGTCATCAGACGAGAACTGGTGTGTCCAACGCGATAAGCCGCTCCCGGAAAGTTCCTGAAAAGTGGGAAACTGGAAAATATTCAAAATTAGAGGAACTGGGGAAAATGGCTTAAAATGGGAAATTTTTTAAAATATGGAAAGTTGTTAGCTGTAAATGCCGCTAGGGAAAGATGTAAAGTTTGAAAAATTAGAGGACGAGGAAATGTAAAAGAATTGGGAAAGTTGGGATAATGGGAATGATGGAAATTTGGAAAAATTGGAAAATGAAAAATTGAAAATGATGGAAATTGGAAAAATGTGAATTTAGAAAAAACGTCAACATTTGTGAAAACCAAGGAAACGACAAGTTTTTGAAATGCGGGGAAAACGTAAAACTGTAGAAACGGCGAAAATGGCTAACTTTGAAAATTGGCAAAGGTGGAAAATTGTGACAGTTTCGAAGATTTGGGAAATGTTAGAATGGAAAGGTTCAAAAATGGATTTGAAATCTGGGATAAATTGCAAAAATGCCTTTAATTGAAAGTAAACTGAGGGTAAACTTGTGATGTAACGAGTAAAACAAACCTCTAAGTTTGTCTCAGCGACATTGGCCACGGGGACAACAACATTGGAGCCAGAACTACTTGTCACAACTACTCGTGACCCTCCTCCGCCTTCCAAATTGAATTTCCACATAACGATCCACCTCAAAGTGCGATTATCCATGCAGCAAACAACGCGTTCTCACTAAGCAACCTTCTTTCATCTTTTCCCTACCACCTGACTTCTTGTCTTCTGTCACAATGAACCATCCTTGGTTGGCATCATTGGCTTCGTTCTGACAGAGTAAAACAGCAAACTTTTCGTTGGCTCAGTGCTTTGTCCATGACATTAACAAGTCAGGTAACCCTTTCTACACAGCAAGCGAATACGCAGGTGAGTAAAATCCCACGTTACAACGCTCCCTCACTGGTATACTTGGGCAGGTGGCACCGTCCTCCTAATTAGGAGAGAGGCGCATCCAAATACCATTCCAAGAAAAGTATGTGGCCCTCCCACAAATAATCAATGCGTTATGATTTATTTAACGTCGGCCTCGTGGGAGTAAATTCCATCACCGACGAAATACGAGGAGCACCTGCACATATTGCCGATCTCCACGCGTATAGAAAGGAGTCTTTCCCGTGCAGTGGTGACGTAGAGCACGCGTCAAAGTTTCACTTACCATTCCATGGAAAGGAGCCACTCACCTTGGTCAGGGTCGAGGCCAGTGCCCATGGACTTGCGAGTAAAGAAGCCAGCATGGAGTCGATACTCAGCTGCATTAAGGCTATGTCCTAAGTGGCAGCGTTCTGCGTGAGTGGGCGTGTAAGACATGGCGCAAAATGAGACGCAGGGTGTAGCAGCCCTGCGAAATTCTGCCAGCAGGCAATCACCGCACATTGAATCGCAGTTTTTCACCATGCTTGCATCAAATAACAAGGGAACTCTGCTTCGCACCGCATTTTGTTATTGTCACGCCAACTTCACGCAGGAAACTGGCATGGGAACCGCGCTCCGCAGGGTCACGTGGCGCAGGCACTTAGTCACCTCACCCGGAGACTTAACATGAGCAACTACATGCTATCATGTGAGCCACAGAAATTTATAGTGAGTCACCCTGCTCACCTGGGCTTTATAGAAGGCACGTGTTGCCTTACAGCCTATCAGAGGCTTGACGCTCCACGCGGTCATTTTGGACACTTTGGTGGTTTGTCCGCTTTGAGGCGTAGAATGTGCAGGCCAGCTCACGCTGAACGCTGCCACTTAGGACACAGCCTAACGCAGGAGAAATTAACGATAAACACACAAGAAACGAGACTGCACTTGAAAAAAATAATCAATTACGAGATTTTTATTTTGGAGGATGAAAATTGATAATGATAGTAAAGGCGATGGCATTTTTCAAATATATACAACAACGAAGAGTTGGCTTTCTATAAATATACATTATATACAATTCAGTTTTGTGATTCTTTTTCTATTAAAACCCTTTATGTCTTGACTACACGGTGAACTTACAGCATTTGTTGTGTGTACGTGCACAGTTCCGACATTTCTCTCTTTAAATTAACCCCCCGCCCCTGTCCCCGGAATTCAAAGCAATTTTTAGAAAGACAGCTAGAAGACAACAGTTAAGATTTTTTTTCTCAAAAAAAAAAAAGGCATGTGTATCATATTTAAATATGGAGGATATTTCAATAAAACAATGATTTAGGAGAAAAATTTGCTGAATTCATCAAAATTCAGTAAAAATAATGAATAGACAGAAAGGAATGGTAATGGTCAGTTATATAACTAACGCCCTCAGCCAGTAATTTCATTCAGAACCCAGAACATCCGATCTGAAAACATTTTTAGCGGGAAAAATGGGAGAGGGGGGGGGTGCTAGCACCAGCAGCAGCAGAAACAGTTTCCGGTTTGAATTGACAACAAAAGATTCTTATCAAGACAC
Organism: Trigoniulus corallinus; assembly: GCA_013389805.1. Classification (NCBI taxonomy): domain Eukaryota; kingdom Metazoa; phylum Arthropoda; class Diplopoda; order Spirobolida; family Trigoniulidae; genus Trigoniulus; species Trigoniulus corallinus. The sequence continues at coordinate 18,335,578 of JAAFCE010006949.1, read as the reverse complement.
AATTCTTTTTTGATAATATGTAAAGTGCATTTCATAATAGTGAAAAATAATAAAAATATGACTCAAGATGAGGAGAGAGGAGAAAAAGGAGGGACTGTAAACATGTACCAAATGAATAAAAAGGGGGGAACATCTTAATTACGTCACATATTGAACTATTATCTATTTTTTTGAACAAAAATTTCTGCGGTAAGCAGATGAATTCTATGTTTTTCCTGAATCGGGTCCATAGTCTGTAAACATCAGAAGATCAATTCTTCAAAAAAATATGCAAGAATGATGACAAATAATGAAGACCGGAAACGGAAAAGTGCAGAAAAACAAATATATGATTCAGGATGATGACAAACATGAAGAAATAAAAGTTGACTATATATATATATATAAAAATGTCATGACATGAAATTAAAACAATGACTATGACTAGGGACCACAGCAAAACAGTTGAAAGGGTCACATGCGCTTTGCTTACTTTTGTCCTTAAAATTTTTCAAAAAAATTCAGTTTTCTCATTTTTTGCACTAAATTCTCAAGTAACGACAGGGTTTTCCCCCCAAAAAATTCAGAATTTTCATCAAAAAGGCATTCACAAAGCAATGGAGAAAAATTGTGCTAAATTCATATAAAGGCTTTCGAAATTTGGTAATTTTCAATTTTGCCACATTCATATTTTAAAAAATAACTAAAAAAAACACGTATGAAGAGCAAAAGGAAGAGGGGAGAGGGTCAGAATTAAACAACAAACATTTCTTGAGAACTTATACCAGTCATTGTTATATAAACCTATTATGACCCTGTGTGTCTGTCTTTATAGTTAATTGTCCACATTTCTTTTTCTTAGTTATTTAAAAAATCAAATTCCTATTTTACAAATCTTGTTTCTCTCTCTTCATATATATAACAACATCTTTTAATAATAATGAAAAATAATAATTATGCTCTTAGGCTCAACTTTTGTTTTTTTGTCATTCGCGCGCGAGTCAATTCCAAATATTTACCAAATTCCTCTGTACAGTCCCTAGTAATTAAAGAGTTATTTATCAATAACGACGTCAGTCAATTAACAATCAAGCTCTCTCCTCTTTCTCCCTCCTCCGATATCCCCTATCCCAGGGGTGGCCAACTTTGGCGTACATAAGATCTACTTTTTATCTTAAAAATAGTGCCGCGATCGACTTGTTGTCATAGTCAAAGTGGGGAAGGGAGGTTACTGATACTGAACCTAGAACCGCTCGCGAGTGATCGACCAAAATTGGCTCCACGATCGCGATCGACTTGTTGACCACCCCTGCCCTATCCCAAAAGTCAGACGAAAAAAGTTACACTAGCGACAACATTGTATCCAACAACTACGTTAGTGTGTCAGAAACATCTCCAACATTCAGTTGTGTGGGCATAAGAAGGGAGAAGACAGCGAGAGAGGGGAAAAAAGAAACCTTCCCTTCCAGTTGCCATTTTTGTTGGAGACTGTCCCAGACATCCACAGTGTTTTAAGAGTGTTCACAACGTTGTGTCAATGTAACGTACCTCAACAATAAAGCAACATTTTTACGAATTTCATTTAGAGGTTTCAATGATGGTCTAAGGATTCTGACACAGGCTTTAAAAAAACAGTAGCGGGGAGTGTGGAGGATAACGTCCAGAATTGAGAGATAGATGTTCCATTCAGGAGTCGGACAAGAAGAGTGGAGAGGCCAACCTGATAAAGTCCTAACTTTATATTTTCACTAATCAATGAAAAACCTCCAAACCAATCACATTAAAAAAATTAAGGTGATCCAAACTTGGGGCGAGATCAAGTGGAAATTAATTTAAACAAATGCACATATAAAAATTATCAAATGACGTAGATTAAAAATGCATACTGAAACGTGATATAGAATAAATCGAGGGCTAAAAAAGAAGGGGGACGGAAGAAAGGGTTGAAACTGTGAGAAGGAGGAGAAAGCTAAAGGATATCGAAAAAAATCTGCATGTTGTACTCCTTACCTTTCTGTTAAAGAACAAAAAATCTAATCTAAGCATAATGGTGAAAATAAAATAAAACTTTCATGACGAAAGTATAAAATTTACAATTTTTTTAAAAAGGGGGACGGAGTAGGACTTAAAGAAAATAATCAAGAATTAGGGTGGGATATATCATTTTCTAGAGCCTAAATTAATTAGCATAATTATTTTTTTAAGTACAACAAACGTACTAAAAACAAATGGTCATAATCGCCAAATGAGAGTAAAACAAAGCGTTTGATAGGAAATAAAAATCATTAGGCATTGCGGATGAATTTTATAACAAAGTGTGACAGAGTTGATGACCAAAATTCAAAACAAGCAAAAGAAAATACCTATATCAAACGCCTCGTTTTGCAACAAATAACAATTCGCTCAAAAAACAGGATTAGGACAACGAGAGACAGGGAGGTGTCGTAGCTGAAGGGCAGGGCAGAGCAGGAGGGGTAAAAATTGTTTCATCAAAAGGGAAAAAAATATACATACATATATATAGACAAATAAATCTATACACACTAATAATCTGAGGTGCTAAAATGAATTATGACGAAATAAAAAAAATGATAGAATGAACAACAGGATGTGATAGAGGGCGCTTTGTATCTGTGATGTTGCAAACTAAATGCTCTTCAAATATATATTTCTTATACTGTTGCAGTAGCAAGTAGAGTTGAAGAGAGGACAGTGGAGGGAAGTGTTGAGGGGAAGAAGAGAAGTGGTCGTAACACAACAAGCTTATTATATAAAATCAAATAAAAATTAAATTATAAATATTCTTCCATTAATCTTTGGATTATCAATCAAATATTTAACGTAAAAAATTCACATTTTTCTTCTTTTTTTTTCTTTCTCTCTCTCGCTCTCCCACATACACACACACGCACACACATCCATACGTCAGTTTCTTAAGAAAAAAAGCTTTCATAAAAAGAGCAAGGCACTTAAATTACTAAAATATATCTTACACAAACAGCTACATACACACATTTATCAAATATTTTTTTCTTAATATAAACCACATAAATAAATTAGACTTTCTATTACGTTTTTTTCCTTCTGTATATCATTTTTCCGCCATATTTCTCTTGTTTATAGCTTTCTGTACTCTTCTTCGAGTGACCCATCTTTTGTTTTTTTTAATTCAAACTGCTGATGATAACAAAGCACATTATCTTTTTGTTTTCGGAATAAGATACACATCCTCCATCGGTGATCAAACATTGATTTCGTTGTACGGAGAAAAAAAAACACAAAAAAATCCTTTCACATATGAAAGGACTTTTAATATGTAATAGTTCGCCTTGTTTAAAAAAAGTCTTTGGAATAAGTTGTGTATGTCTCTCGCTTTCTCGAATAATACAAGTTTATAAAATATTTGACTTGTTTTACTTTTTTTTTATGCTGTCTTTTGGTCGTTGTTAATACAACGTGATCACACTTCTGTCGCTAACCGCCTATCGACGGGAAACCGCTGTTGTTGTGACTGAGAAAGAGTTGCTGTTGTCGTTGATATCGTTGTTGTTGTTGATGATGACGGAGCTGCACATGCTTCACTTGTTGCAAGTGGACAGTGGTCTTCTATCACATACACTGTATTATTAGGTGATGCAGGAACTGGACTACTGCAACAGCTGCCATTACTAACAGGTGATGCAAAATCCTTATCCGAGCATGTTAATAACATTACATCGCTGCAAAAAAAAATAATAAAGAAAAATGCCATTAATCACAACTGAACGTTATCAAACAAAAATCTAAAATTGTTTTTAAAATAAGCGCATTCCCTTCCCCTCTCTCCTCCCAAACACTGACTGGTAGCCGAATGCCCTGAAGCAGTACTAAACTTATTATTCAAATAGATAATAGAACCTATGACATTTATTGTGATCAAAATCAGCACATTAATAAAAAAAAAATTCCCAATATTTTTTCTCTCCTCTCATCTGATGAAATTAAACAAAAAAAATCCCTAAGCGGGAACCTGAACTTCATAATAATCACATAACATCCTCTCAAGACTACCAACATAACACCACAGCTGGGAATTGAACTGCAGGCACAAATTCAATACCAATCCGACCTGTCCGACTGACCCTCTAAATGTCCAGTTTTAATGTTTAGCGTTACAACTCTGAGTCTAATTTCAGCAGGGAACAACCTAAGAAAGGCACCCAATCAACCATCATACATTTGGAATGCCCCTATCGTTCGTTACTCAAGAACCTGTGATGTCACACACAACTGCACTCCACCGCGGATGTGGTAGTAACAGGGTGGAGAGCAAATGGATGAATGTAGCACACATCACAAAAGTGTACACGGAGTTATTACCAACCCCTCACTCGTAAGCCATTGAGTGATACTTGGATATGATGGCAACAAGGAATTTCTTCATCCTCCATTTTACGTAACACGACCAGAGGGTGTGACAAGAGCCTGCTACAATTAACTAATAAGGAATAAGGGGAAGGTTCTCAGTTTTCCATTGCCAACAGGGGAAGAATGAGGACTAAGAAGACACGGAAGGGGAGGGGGGGGAAACAACTCCACAAACTGTTAAAAACTTCTCCATCTTCTTTTCTACCCCAAGGTCAGCTAAAACCTACGTACAACATAACACGTCGTCTACGGTTTTTGACCCTTTCCTCACACCCTGTTAACTGCGAAGACCAACTACGAACATGGCTAAGTGATGAATTTACTTCTATATTTAGAATTCACTAACGTCGGGGAAGCTAACAAGCCAGAGTGTGAGATTATGCCGTATGCTTTTTTTGAAGCACTCCTTTCACGCAAGCAGAGAAGTCTAAGGTAACTGAGAGAAGAAGACAACCCTATGAGCACGGAACGCATTTCTGAGAAAACTTCAAGAAGAGTTTCTTCACCATTGAGAAATATTTTTAAAAAAGATACTTAGAAATCTGTTCGCAGTTAGATACCACTCAAATTCAGTGTCAAAACCCACGTCAAAGGAGTCATACAGAGTCATCAGAAGGTGAACCCATACACTTCCATTCCACCTAGCAGAGGTTCTTTAGCTGCAGCCTTACGCGTGGATCCCCCATCGTTCTCTAGAGAGAAGAAAAACAATCCTCCGCAGCCTCGACCGGAGTTGAACCCAAGAACAACGATGAGAAGAGCAGTCAAATACGCTCAGCATCCAATTTTGCGCTAATAACGTCATCAGCCCACGCCCGTTCATTTCCAAACAACGGAAGGGACAAAAGTTGACCCATCAGGCAAATGGCCAACTGAAACAATTCTCCGTCTTGTAAAATCTTCTAGAGAAAAACACAAGAGGCAGGTGACAAGGATTTCCGGGGGCGGAACAGATTCCGGAAGTCATCTCATCATGTAAGCAAATAATGCTCTAACAGCCGGAAAGAATCACCCAAATACATTTTCATTATTTAATCCACTACTATAAACTATATTAAAAAAAGCGCAGTGCTAAACAAGCTATTAGCGAGTCTCAACTTCGTCTTACAGAGGGTTCGATCCCAACTGATGGTATAGGTTATTTCAAGATCAATGGAATGATAGGAAAAACAAAACGACGTTAAAAAGTTATTCATGGATAATAAATAAATAGCGACCGCCTGCCTGGGGGAGGGGGGATCCACTAACACAACGTGATGACGTCATGTGATACGCAGTTAAAATTCCTTTCGCTTATTAGCACGACACATCAACAGTATCATGTCCAATCTTCTAATTACAAGTTATGGCATACAACCATCGTCACCTTTGGAAAACAAGAGGACCACCATCGTCCTAAAGAAAAAGAAAGAAAGGAGGAGGGGGTGAATTTTCTTGGCAAGCTCACCGGACACGGGACAGAGCAGGGGAGCGGAACAAAATCGCCAGAGATATTTACTGAAGAAAACTGTCATCAGGGCCAAACGAAATTCACCAGTCAGTTAGCTAACAATAATTAACATCAAACTCTCAAAACCTCCGCCATTTCATAAACAGCCCATGTAGCCCATCCCTCAACAATTAAAAAAAAGAGGTTCTTCAATTACCTTGACGGTGCAAACGAGACGTCTATTGTTAATGACGTCCTGTTGTTTACTAGTTGCTGCTGTTTATCACAGTCTTTTTCAAGATGGAGTTTACTATTTAAGTCTGCCAACATATTGGCGTTTAAATGCTTAAACGATGTAGTTCTCTGCAATGTGGACAACCCGTGCAAATTGTCCACCACCATCACCTCCTCATTCGTGAGTTTATTACTGAAGCAACCCTTGCCTCCCACACTAGGTTTCAGGTCCAAGGCATTCACTTTGATTTGCCGGCTGCTATCATAGCACTTATTATTCATGCTGTTAACACCAGCATTCTGCTCATTCTGTCGCCGAATCTCCTCTTCCTCGGCAAAGTCACGCCCACTACGAGGGCCGGACGCCTGCTCATCATCTTTGGCCTTGTTACGCCGTTTCCGACGTAGGCACAAAATGACCACAATGGACACTAGGGCCACGATCGGAACCGCAGCCGAAAACGTGGCTATCAACACCACCTGGCCCGTTGACAAGCCCTCATCGTCGTCGTCGTCAGTGGACGCGTTCACCACGCCTTCCAGGCGATTGGGATCGGACACATGACGCGTGTTGTTGCTCGTCTCATTCTGTGCATCCTCAGGCTCACCACCTTCCACGGCCGTAGAAGATGGCGGTGGTGGTGGTGGAGATTGTGGCAACGTTGTTAAGTCCACCGTATTGGTACCATCCAATCTCCGGTCGCAATTCTTACCGATGAAACCTTCCAGGCAGTAGCAACGATACTCGTTGTGAAGGTCCTTACAGGTGGCGCCGTTACGACACGGAGAGCTGGCACACTCATTGATGCTGACCGAACAGTCGGCACCCGTGAAACCAGGATGACAAGTACACGAATAACCGTTGACCAGATCCTGACAAGTGCCTCCATTGGCACAAGGACTGGTCAAGCACTCGTCGAAATTAGTCTCGCACAGAGTGCCAATAAATCCTGGTTGGCACACGCACTTGTACGAATTCACTTGATCTAAACAACTTCCGCCGTTCAGGCAAGGATTCGTCTCGCAATCATTGATGTTGACCTCGCACAACGGGCCAGCAAATCCTTTAGGACAGGTGCACTGAAATCCCTTCAACTGATCTTCACAGACACCACCTAAACATCAATGCAAAAATATCCAATTAGGTAAAAAAAAAAAAAAGACAACCACAACAATCCTCTGGCAATTAATACGAATTCCAAACTTACCGTTCTGACAAGGATTGGGATTACAGTCGTCTTTTTCACGTTCACATCTTTCACCGTCATAGCCCAAAGGGCACTTGCAGACATATCCATCTGCACTATCGACACAGGTGCCACCATTCTTGCAAGGCATTTCTGAACAGGTGATGGACGAAGATTCGCAATGACGACCACGGAATCCTAATGGGCAGGTGCAAGAGTAATTTCTACCCGATCCCTGAAACCAATTCAGTTAAACAACCGTATGAGAATATTTGCTTTAGAGAGGGGGGGGCACGCAGGTGTGAATACACTAGAGAATTTAGATATCAGCGAGGAAGGATGTACCTTTCCCTCAGTTTTTTTTTATCGGTTACAGGACTCGAAGTCAACCTGACCGAAAAATCACCAGACTGGATACGATAGTTGATAAAGGAGGAGAAAAATAGTAATAATAATAACTCCTCTCTCTCTCACCTGATGACAACTTCCACCATTCTGACATGGTTGATGTGCGCAGTCGTCCAACTTGGTCTCGCAATCCTTTCCGGTAAAACCAACTGAACACGAACACGTGTAACTTCCTTGTCCAGTGTTGGTACAGGACGCGCCATTCTTGCAGGGTTTATGATTAGTACAATAGTTCAGATCTGGAAAAATAGGAAATAACGGGACGGAACCATTAAAGATGTGGCTCTACTAAGAAATAGCACGTGCAACAAGACCAAATGACGTCACAATGAGCAGTTCGACAACAAAAATTGAAGATAATAGTAGTGCATCAAAACATAAAGAACGAAACTTAAAAAACGGACAGAGGGGTAGTACAAATAATAAAGTACCAAAATTATTGCGCATGACAGGAGGCTACCCTATAATATTGAATGCCATCGGATGCAAAAGGGACCACCGAAAGAAAGGAAAAAAACAGGAGGGTCACTTCACTATAACAAATCACAATGCAATAAAAAAAATAATAATAGTAATAACAGCAGAATACCGTTGAGTACAAGAACATCTATTTATGAGTCTCCAACGTGCAGTTAGGAGCACTACTATTACCAATGTCTGTACAGGTGTCCATTTTTGATTTATAACGACACACAGACGCTATTTCCCTCCGTTACTCTACTCCAGAGGCCCATAACTGCACCCTCATAACAATTCATGAGATATAACCACAATTACATAAAAAAATTCCACACACGTGTGCATGTGGCTCGTATATCACGAGTGAAGCTAGGGTGGTAGTCAAGACACACGTGGCTCACAGACTCATCGTCATCATCCTGCCTCACTAGCCACACCTATCCTCAATATCCACCCCCACTTTCAATAAATGTAGTTTCTCACGCTTCGGTTCTCGGAGTGTGTTCCTACTCGCAGGTGATTCCTGCCTAAATCACCCTACTACTTTCAATGAACTACAGAACAATTCCAAGACGAGAGGAAAAAAAACACATTTCAGCCCTGGGATGCCTCATAAGACCTTGAAATATTGCTATGAATACAACAAACAATCCAAATCAATTGTTGCCCGTAATTACTAAGAGAGGATGGGATGTCAAACGATTGAGAAAATAAAGACTGGAGGGAATCGACCTGGGAACGTCTTGCGTTCATACAAAGTTATATTCCGGAGTCGGCAACGACATCCAAAATAATATGCCTTCGTTATACCGGAAGTGATGATCCATACGGTCACTTCAAAGGAAGAGATGAAATGTCGCATCAATGTCATAATCCAGGGTCACCCACTCCTACTACTACCACCATCAGGCAGAGAAAGCCAGAAACTACTGGAATTGAAAACAGTTCCGCAATTTCGCTTCCACGCCCGGGCATAATCACTTTACCAACTTCGACAAGTGGGATGGATGAGGAAAAATACCACAAAACTAACCATTTTCTTGTTCCGGTAGCAGCAATAGTAATGATATTTTAAATTAAAGTACAGCTTGGTATGTAGCAACCAACAAGTCAGCAACCTAAATCATCGAAAATCAAGGAAGGACGAGTGGGAGAGGTGCAACACACGTGGGAACTTGCCCGTTTCTTCTTTACGTGACTGTTGTTTTATACGATACATGCTTTTTAAGCAAATGAGTCAAATTGACCAAAAATAATTCCAGGTCAACTTCCCCGCCCATTCACTCTATTTGTATCATACATCATATATGCAAAAAATACTTAAAAACAGCCAGCTAGCTACAGTAGCAGTTGCAAAACAACTGCAATCCACCCCATTAAGGAAAAAAACATGATTATATTACGAGTCAACCGAAAACACTTCCTAAATAAATTTTCATTTCCAATAATAATAATAACTCTACTGCTGACCAATTCCTGAAGAAGTTCACACGCCAAACGCATGAATGCAGACATTGTGGCAATGGTTACATTCTTGAAGAAACACGACAACATATCTTTTTTTTTTCTTCACTATAATTACACATTTTTGTTTTTCCCTTTGAATTGGAAAAGACGGATAAAGAGTGAGCGCACATTTAAATTTTAAGGACGGTCAAAATTAAAATCTATTGCATGACAGCACAATTAATGCTTGAATTGTTAAAGCAAGCGTAGCGTTAAAGGTCTCGGCTCACGTTTGCAGGTCTTTTAAAAAATTTATCCTCCTCCCCTGCTTACAACACACTCAGGAATCTTCAACACAGGACTCCCCCTTATTTGGCCATCACCCCTTCTCTGTTATCTCTTGTCTTCCGTCCCGTCCCACTCACCACCACCGCTCTCTATGAATAATATATTTCAAACTAATCTAAACTATGAGATTTCCTTACAAGAACAGGGGGGAGAGGAGTGAAGTGCGGTGGTGGGAGGGGTACGAAGTAGGGTGAGAAAGGAAAGAGGTGATTTTAAAACAAAGTTTCAGCACTATAAAATCCGATCATTTCTTGTGTATTATAGCATACACTGTACAATGACCTCCTGATGTTTGCAACTTTTTTTACAAACGTTATTGCGCGGAAAGAAAAGGAACAACTCAGTTTATGTTTCTCCTCTGTGCCGCTGTTGTTTTTTTCCTTTAAAAAATACATTGAAAGAAGGAAAAAAACTAACTACTCTATAACCGCAGTCACATCTTCACAAAACAGAAGATTTGGTGATTATACAACCAGAAAAGACTGCTGCTCTCCTCCTGCTGTTGTGAGGAGCATCGTCAAGTAAAGCATCACTATAACAAGAAGAGAAAGAAAGAGTACCACTGGGGCCACTTCCTCAAGGGACAAGACAAGGTAGGGAAAAGAAGTGGTGAATAAAAATCAATGTCGAGTATAAATGAAATAATAGTCTCAAAAAAATAAAACAATCCCTCACAATGAATTACTATAACTTCCGAAAGACAAAAAACGGATTGCCAAATAATTGCCTTTTAAATATTCAGAAAGCATTAGATACAACGTTGTGACCCGGAGATAACTCAATAGTGCAGTGACGTCATTGGTCAACTATGACTGTGAAAAATAGTACATTGCAATGTGCCTGAGTGTGATTCTTACCTTGATTGCAGAATAGTCCTCCCCAGCCTTCATCGCAATTACATTGCCAAGGTTGGTCGCAAGTGCCCCTCATACAGCCTGGATACCGGATACACTGATCACAAGACTTGCCTTGCCAACCGATGCGACACCTAGAAGAACAAAAAAAAAAAAATAATAATATAGTAATTGACAACACAAAACAAGCATCTATTCGACAAAAATCGCACATTTTAATTTTTGATACTCATCAGAAATCTAAATCACGCTTTAGAAGGAATCATTACAAGTTTGCCGCCAGAGTAAAGAACAGTACGTCGCCCCTTCCCCTCCTTCACAGTTCGTGATCAAACATTAGGTCACACACCATGTCACTGACTTGGGAGGTAACAATACCTACAAAAACCCGCGGCACGCACCTGTCAAGAATTCAAGAGATTCCCACGAAACTGAGAGGAAAATAATTCGAGATGATGATGAGGCATTCGCAAAAATAGTCCAACAACTGACTACTGATCTGCGCTCGATAATTATGATCAGCAGGCACGGGCGGAGAGCAATCCTTTGGTTCATCATTCTACATTATGGCAACAGGTGCTAAACCAATGTGCTACAGAAATGATGCTCACAAGCAACATGAACAAAGAAGTGTGACGAGTAAAGGTCAAACTTCGCCTGTATGACCAACACGGAGTTCGCACATGAATGTTGTACATTGCGAGGGATCACAGGTTGAGATCAGGATTGTGTTCAGAAGATAACTATCAACCCGTGCCTGGCTGGTTCTTCCCTACCCCGTCACCCACCAAAATCAGTGTGAAACACAGTTGTAAAAAAAAAAGGACAGCTCAAGAGACAATAATTTGCAGAAAAACCGTGTGTCTTTTGTTTTGTTCAATTTAAGTCGCCATCATCCATCCAGACGTGAAAAGGAGCGCCGTAATTTTGCACGTTCGTTCAATGGGAAAACTGTTGTCAAGTAGTGCGTGAGAACTTCAGATAAGAAACAATGCAAATACCAGTTCAAAAGCTACCTCTACTAAATAAAAAATTTGAAATACACGAAGGAGAGGGGGGGAGGGTAAGGAAAGGGGGGAGCGAAGAGGTAAGAAAATAAGAAATGCATACTTTTGTATTCAAGACTACCACCCGCTCAAGAAGCTATTTTACATACTTTCTGTGGGGTATGCAAATTTCGGATAGTTTTACGAGCTTGTGAAAACAATTCTCTACTTTTCTGTGACGACCAAAACAATTTGAACGTTTCACCTCCTTCTCTTTCAAAATTCGCCTTCACTCTTTAACTCCACCTCAGTGAAAACCCTACCCCGTTTGCACACCACCCTTCATGTATATATAGATCACAAGCCTAGTAGTAGAGAGAAAACTTTTCCACGAATAATGCAACAATTTCGCATTATAAAAGAAAATAAACTGTCCAAGGCTACTCGTTACCTGTCGGTATGGTTGCCCTCGTGTGACAAATCATGACTATAGCATAGTACTTAATACCATATTGATAGACAGTATATGCCACAACACAAATAGCTCCAAAATCCGGATGGGAGAGAGAGGGGGAGTGGGCCAAGAGGGAAGGGCTCAATGCACCTGACATACATCTATCCATCTTATTCTGACAAGCCTTCATCATTAATGCAAAAAGGTGTTATTTGCCAAACAACTAACATATATCGCCACACAATTGTGAAAATGGGAGGAGAGTAAGGGGGAAGGTAAGAAGACAAAAACAAAAAAACAACCCTGCCAGTTTATCTTAGGACTGCCATCTCAAGATACTCACGGCTAACGGTTAACTAGGTCGAAAATGACATACTCATGGACACAAACCACGATCGGACGAAAGAAAATAACTCTTGCACAGCATGACTGCAAAGAGAAAAGTCCTTGCAATAATTTAACCCGTCTTTCATTAACCGCTACTACTATTAATAGGGGGGGGGGGGGGGAAAAAGCTCGTTAAAACTCTAACTGTTGATTCCCCGGAATTTAAAGTCCTATCAGAAGAGGTACGTGGGTGGAATGTGTCCTTTGAAATCCATTACCATCAGCTACCTGTTAATGGAGGCACATTTGTGCACTTCCAAACACGGATGAAAGAAAAACGAGTTAAGGGAGAGGAGAACCACCAGAGAGAAAGATGTGTTCATTCGGTTAACTGCTATTATTATCATCCTATAATATCTTTCTCCTCGCGGTTATACATTTTATGACTGAATTGAAATGACTGAATTCGATCTCTCACCTTCAATGCACGCAGATGCATCTTCCTCCCCACCTCAATATATAACTAATCCATTATTCGGGTCTAATTGGGATTTCGGGTTGTCTACCTCACCTTTTCTCTAGGTTTTTCAGATTCCATTCACTAAATTTTGTCAATTACAAAGTCAGCAACAATAATTTCAAAAGCTCATTTTTAGCACGCTATTCTTTGTAGTCAGATTCGATGTGCAATTTTTCTTACTTCCGTCTCATACAGTACGTAATAATCCAATGTTTATAACTACGTTAGGTTAGCAACATACAACAACAAAACCGAGGATGATAACCTTTTAAATACAGTATATATAAATCGTGATTCCGTTTGTGGATCTATAGTCGATTAGTAGTAGTACTAGTAAGTGTTGATTGATAAACAGATCAAAAACTAAATTCTTCTTTTGCTTCAGTTCGCTCTATCATCATGTCGTTATCGAGCATCCAGTAAGTGGGGAGGACTAAGGCCTTGATGATGAAAATTAGACCAAACTGAATATGCAGAGGCAGTTGATTTAGAAAAAACAATAATCACTCATTCGATACGTGTCAAATGACCAACCTGGAATATGGCTTGCTCGTTCCCTTTAAAGATATCTTGAAAATGTTTATGACTCAGATCGAAGAAGGAAAAAAATGGCGGCATAAACGAAAGGCTGAACAACCCCCCTTCTCTCTTAATCAATATTCATACGCGGGGGATAACAACACCGACATTCCTTGACACATAAAATAGATTGCTAAAACCAACACTGGGAGTTACAGAAAAACGGGGAAATTATTCATGCATTAAGAAAGCATAATAGAGACCCGTGATTATCATCTTTAACATCATCCAAATGATCAGTAGGTGTTTTAATTGCACAACTAAACAATCGCATAGTGAATTAGTATAACTCCGCCCCGCTCTTTTTTTCCTCCTTCTTCAAATCGAACGGCGGTATGCGTTCTAAAATCTCACACGGTGGATGAGATTCTTGGCATTCGAATGCAAACCTCGCACCTTCTCACGAGATCTTAGACGGTGTGGGAAAATACTTCCAAATGAATCGAATTAGTAATGCGCCTGCGCGCTCCACGGCGAATATAAACAAAAGCTAACATTTAAAAATGGCTGCTGACAGTTTTTTTGTGCGTATGCATGTGGTTTTTTGTTGGTTTCTGCCGTCTCGAAGAGGAGGAGGAGGGGGTTTAAATACCTGCTCCTACTCAATCATTCCGACCAAGAAGACAACCGACCGAAAGAAATGACTGCTGCTTTACTTTAACCTTGCACAGAATAAGAGTGAGACAAGGGGGAAAGAAACAGCCGAGAAAAACACGCAAGGTGGGCAACATCAGTCTAGTCTTCTTTCAAAACAACAAGACAAAATACAGCACCTTTTTTAATATTCCGAATGTCTCAGCATCAATATCGTCGTCATCACTCTACCCACAAAACTGCATTATTTTACATGTCATTTTAACTTAATATCCATAACAACCGCATCCACACGTAAGACACCACCACGTCTTTAAAAACACACCATCTTATTATATACACGTAATTCATCAAGCAAATAAAACAACACAAGATTTCAATAACTACGTGTGTAGGTGATAAAAAGGTATATTCTGAGTAAACCTAAACCACAGTATAGGAAAGGCACCCCTTCCCCCCTCCCCTTTCTCTTGAAGGAGAAAAAAAAAGCCTACTACAACCACTACTACTGTACTCAAAATTGAGAAGAACAAAAACAATGCCATTTTCTTATTCATTTTGCACAGCTACCCAACCCGACTGGGTCACAGATGCAAAAAACTCTACGGAATTTACCGTAACAGTGAGTACAATTGTATCCATCTCGAACTGCTTTAGTATTCATCATCATCGTCATCACTACCACTGAATTCAGATTGTTATCGACGAGGCCATTTTAATTGTAAACTTGTCAGAGATAATATTTTTTTTCGCAGTTTCTTGATAGGAGGAGCACGAAAAAAAGGAGTTCAAAAAAATAGGTCTTACCAAATTCCAATGGTATATTATTGAGAGGTAAGCAAACCCCAAAAAATAATAAGAAATTTGTCTATACTTACTTGCATTCGTTGGGTATTTCGCAGTAACCATGTTGTTCGTGACACCCAGGGGCACAAACGGCTGGAAATAAACAAAACACCTTATATAGTTACTGCAAAGCTGTCATCGATATGTCAGGTAAGAAACATGAATTACAATAACTTAAAAATTTGCAATATTTGTTTCTCAGCACTATAACTAACCGCATTTTGTTCGTTATACACACTGTATATTTTTTTGTCAAACTAACACAGTAATAGCCTTTTCTTTAAAATATGTTCTACATAATTTCTTGGAAAGTAACAATCATTTACACAAAATTTCCATTCTTAAAAGACACGATATCAAGAGTTGACATTTTTGTCCTCGGTTCAAATACTCCATGTAGTCACACCACCAGATTCGGCACCACACCTAGTCTCTCAATGCCTTTTACTATTTTAAGGGGGAAGAAAAGAGAGGCGGCCCAGCATCTTCCAAATACCTTCACTTCCTCAAGATATATTTTTAAAAAGAAATAAAAAAATCCAGGAACTAAATTTTGAAAAATCAATGAGACACCGAGAAAGGATTTCTAGAAGTGTTTCAACTCAAAGTATGTACAGATATAGAAAAAACAAAGACATGGTCTCATCAGTTTCTTTAAAGTAATTAAGAAGACATTTTTCTTCGAGGAGAAAAAGTTTCAAGTTTTTTTTTTTAAAGAAAAGGACAATGCACATAACCTTCAATGTCACTGCAAGTACCAACAGCTTTTCTGATGGAGGGGAAAAATGAGAAAAATTTTGACATTTCTCTCCTAATTATTTTGCTATATATTTTGCGACTTGTCAAAATATGGGAAGTGATCGCATTTCATTGAATAAGGGGAAATATCCCTTCCCCTTAAAGAAATTTCTTGGCTATATATGGCACGGTTTTATTTACTTTATTTGAAAAGTTATTTTTTGAGTAAAGAACAAGAAGTAGAAAAAAAAGAGATGTTGATGGGAGAAAAAGAGCAGAAATGAGTTATCATCAGTGAGGAGGAGAAAAGTGCAGCAGATAGTGTAAATGTTTCAAATTTTAGCACAAGTTATCAGTAGTTATCCGTAAAAATAAAGAAAAACGAGGAATAGGAAGAAGAAGAAGAAAACTCAAAACGTCGTCTTAATTAGAGAAGACATATAATTGCCCTGATCAGGATACGTACCGCGCGCAATACAATCACAATCATTCAACTCAAGAAGCTCCAAGAGATGAAAAATCATATAGACAACTAGCGGAGAACTTAGGTTATCATCATCTGACACAGCACATAAGGATCACTGAATTATTTCAAAGCGTTTGACATGTAAACTTACTCGCATTACCATCGGCAAAAACGCATCAGGAGGGAGAGTGACAGGAAACATATTGTCCCATCCTCCCTTACTCAGACCATAAAGATATTTGTAATTGGGGTTCTAGGGATGCAGCAGATGAAAAACATACAGAAGTTACGTCATGTGCCTTTATAAAATGCTTCTCTTTAGGCATAAGCTATGTATGGTCACTTCACGGTAGGGCACAAATGCGGGTGCTTGCACGGTACAACGTGAAGGCACTTGGCCAATATTTCTTGGGACCATTCTCACAGATGATTCAAAAAGGGGGGAGGACGATAGGTATGGGAGGGGCCCACAACATACTAGATGACCTCGTATATTTAGAATTCCCCGAATTAAATATATTACTACACGCTTATGTAGTTAGCAATGGAAATTGTCATAATTTACACGGATATTAAATAAAGAAAAGGTACAAGGCCATCTGGTGTCTAACCCTCTTTCCTTCTCCTCCTGCTGTCCACATACCTTATTGTCTCATGGAAATTAGTATTACGAGCCATATTTCTCACCGGCCATCAAAAAAAGTAATACACTCAGCCTGACCCGACCGTTAATTGCTAAAGCAAATGCTATTTTCACAGGGATACAACTCGTAAACTCTCACCTGCCCTGCGCTCATTCCTCTCTCTTTCTCTATACAGTATGTACATTTCAAAAGCTTATGACAGTGTTGGGTATATTGAATTGCAAGTATCACATTAACGGAGAGCTAGAAATTCTGTAGAAATAGGAGAAAATGTTGTAGAAAACTGTAGAAAAGGAGGGTAGTTGGACAACGATGGCTTATGAGTGCTAATTAGTTAGTAATTTTTTAACAGTTACAGTTGACCAGACTTGAAAATTCTTTTACTTGCCCCTTATAGTCCTGGCACAGACAGAGATAAAGAGCCCCTCCGAACATATTCTATTCTAGATCCTCCACAGGAAGGGAGTGCAAAAATAACAGCAGCTGGTATCTGCTTGAAAATTTCCCAAAAATTCGCTAAGTACAGAGGAGAGAGAAAGAGTCAAAGTCTGAATAAGTAAAAGTCCTTATCTTACACAAAAATCGACTCTATTCATTGAGTTAATACTGTTGATAAATATTTTATTTGATTTGTTGGAGAGAGAGGGCCATAACCAGGAAACGTAGTGTGTAAAGAAGCCTTGGAAGGTCAGGGGATGCTCATAAATATACGTAAGAAAGACAGAATTTCAAATTGATTGAAATATGATCACTGAAATTGCTAACCAGTTTTAAGCATTTCTTCTAGATTTTACTTAAAAAAAACTTCACTTTGCTAATAGAGACGTACAAGGAAGAATAAAATGGACATGATAACCACTCGTATTTTACGCATCTTGTACGGGGAAGAAAAAAAGTCAAGTTCAAGGATGATCAGAGAGAAGAAAGATATTTCGCATCCTGAATAGTCAGTGTCACATCTGATTTGAAGTCCTCCTCTCATTTCTTGACAAAGGAATGCACTTAACACACAACTAATTGATGAAGAAAAACAGACCAGAGGAAAAAAGTAGCATATTATCTACTTTCACATTTTTCATCGCCTAGAATCCCCTAAAAATGATAATAAAAAAACAACCAGATTACAAAGTACCGCTGCTGCCATGTAGTTAAAATAAAATTTGAACTTAATTAGAATTTTGTTTGCAACTACGTAAGGTGTGACACGTGCACAGCACACACGTTAGCTGTCCAGCGTTAATTCGGACAGTAAACTCGTAAAATTTTTAGGTAGCCATAAAATAGATTTTAAATTTCAGAGTGAGGAGAAGGGAACAGAAAGATAGGTAAATGTGCGAAGGCAGTTGCCGAGAATCGAAAAAAAAATTACTTTGATAATTTGAAAAAAACCGTCTATTAAAGATATTTATCGTCAATACATTATTACTCGCTCTAAACACTATAAAATTTTAAAAAAAAAGACATTGATAAAAAAACTACTTTTAATAAACATACATTCAACTTATAAACAGTATTGGGAGCAACGCTTCAATTGGTGGCTGTAGTGACCGAAAAGTATTTTTTCTTAAATTAATAGCGTGAAACTTCTTAACATATTACACATACTTCTCATTAAAAAAAGGGTTGAAAAATAATTCTGCACTTTTTTTATGGGGAAGGAATTGAAATTTTTGTCAAATTCCCAGAGGAGGTATACCAACGAATTTTTTTTAATTCTCGGAACTGTATAGTACCCACTTTGAGAGCACAGTTTAATTCACCACCCCAGCTTCAATACTTCTTAAAATTTGATATAAAAGAAGCTGAAATAACATTGCAAGTAAAATATTTTTTGGAGGGATGGGGAGGACCTTCTCCTTCATCTTTAAATGTTGAAGGCGATAAAATACACACCTTGCTCCACGCTATAAACAATGCAATTTTAAAATAACCATAACTAAAAGAAAAAGACACAGGCAAAACAAAAAGAAAAAAAAAACCAGTAACCTTTTCTTTACGATTCTTATGTGGAAACAAACGGACGATTTTTTTTCGGGGATGGGAAGGGGAAAGTCGAAGAAGTCTACTATACTGTATATAGACTCATTAAGAATTGGGCCTTTGAATGTGGTATGGTGCCTATGTCACATTTTACGACCAGAACAGAGACGACATGCCTTAACCAACACACAAGGGCAAATATATGATGAGATGTAGAAGAAAAAAACGGATAGGGGAAAGGGCGATTTAGTGGAGGAGAAAATGAGGTATAAACGTGAAAATGTAGCAGAAGCAGTGAAAGATTGGATTTTAGGATTGGTGCCCTAGAGAAGGGAGAAATGCTGTCTGAAAGTCATTGTGAATGGTCAAAAGAGGGGAGAGAGGATAAAGTCCGAAAGAGAACAGGGGGCAGAAGGAAAAGAGAGAGACAACCGCGTCAGCATCTTGACTTTAGGGTACGAAAACACAGTAAGTAATAGCACCTAAATGATGGCCTATCATCAGCTATTATTTATTATCGCTGCTCACTAATTCACTCTGCTCTATCTATACCTTAAAGAAAAATACTGGAGGGCCTGCAATATAAAACACTCGGGACCTCTTCTGTTCAGCTGCTGCACAAATTAGCTACCAGGAAAAAAATTCCCTACGCCACCATAATGCTAGAGAGTGAACAAAAAACATGTAGTAGTTTAGTTGAAAAGTATTTTTCTTTCTTCTTTTTCTAGACCACTACTAATTAAACACCCGAAAAAAGTTCGGAATGGGGAGGGTTTTTACAATACCGTTCATTAAAAGAAGGCACTAGAGTAGTCATTAAAAAAAAGCACATCCAACAAGCACGTATTATGTGACTATTCCCTAAAGTATCAGTGCACATAAAAATATCTATTATTTCCCCAATAATCAACAAGTGGCTAACCTTATTAAATATTCTTTTAGTTAAATATTTTCAAAGCCGCCAATCAGCTTATGAATTAAGAGCATTTCCGTTTGGTACCTTTTTTCCTAGCTAAAAAAATTCCATTGAACTTTCTACAACTGCTGCTTATCTTAAAATTTAAAGGAAAAAAAATTACTTGAGAGTGATTCCACGTAATATGCTAACCACATAATCACGTCTAAAGGGGTAAACACGTTAAGAGAAAAAAGTACTCGTTTCATCAGCAACAAAGCGCGACGACATGATCATTCATTTGTATATCCGGTGCTTAAGATCTATTAAGTAACATAAACAAAATATTTCAATTTGCATTAACATATCACATTAGTACTATAAAATCTGGAATCTAAGAGGATATATTATTACCAACAGGAAGAGAGGGAGGTAAAGTGGGAATAGAGATGGGATGTCCGAACGGAAGGAAGACAGAAGACTTGTAAGGTAAGCAGGCAATGTGCTGAAGAGGACCAGAGAAACACAAGAGAGAAGAGGAGGAAATCAGGCGAGAAACAGGGGGACTGATAAACAAGAAATACGATTTCAACAATAAAAAAAAGTCAACACTATTATTCAAACCTGAAGTTATAAAAAGTTGATTTTGTATCTTCGTAATTCATTAATTTACTTTCCAATGACAAACCATTTCCCGTGCTTCCAGTTTAATGCGATTATGCTTGGGTGAGTTTGAAATTTATTGTAGTACCGGGTACGTGTGTGTGCGTGGGGGCAATTTCTCGATGGTCCAAGTCAAACTAGATACCCGAGTTGAAATGAGAGGGGATGAGGAAGAGAGGGAGGAAGGATAGGAAGAAAGGATGGAGGGAAGGGGGGGAAGGGGGAAAGAGAGAGAGAGAGAGTAGAGGACGATATAAGTGAGAGGTAGGAGAGGAAGCAGCTACTGACCAAGAAAACAAATTTACCAACAGATTGAAGAAATAAGATAGAAGAGAAGCTGCAAGTGAAAGACAACAGAGAGGATGCCGATTAGTAAGGTCGCGGAAGGCGTATGTGGTTTAAAACCTATTTCCGCCTTTACAGAGTTTTCTTACCACCTCCCCCGTTTCTCAATCCGCACACACCTCCATCAACTATTTTTTTTATCTCCATGGCCACCTACCTCCCCCTTAATTATTAGTTGATTGACGACCCTACGACCTCTTCCCAAAAATACTTTTGCTAGGTAAACCGGATGTGTGTGGGGGCCAGAGCCGCTCCAGATTTTGCGAAAAAAAAAAAGTCTAGCCACTTGATAAGAGCAAATTTCGTCAACTTTCACCCATACAAAATTTCAGTGAACCTCGCTTTATGAGCGAGCACCTCTCATAATGAGTATAATACGCATAACGAGCAAAACAGCAGATCCGACTCTGCCTGTGGCAGGATAAGGGAATGATGATGGAGAGCATTATCTCATTTTACATTGCTTATGGAAAAAAATTGTTTCCCTTAATGAGTGTTTCACATTACGAGTGAGATTCGGGAACAAATTATGCTCCTTAACGAGGTTCCACTGTATATATAAAGAAAGGGAAGAAGGAGGGAAGGAATGATTTGCGTGAAAACACTAAGCACATGCGTGGTACGTACAAGGGACTCACGGACGTACAAAGGTGTCACACACGTCAGACAGTGACGTCAAAGACGCTGCCATTTCATTCAACAACATCCTTAGGTAGGGATATTACCGTTTTGTTTTCATCTCTCTTTCTTTCAATATCAATACAAATCTAATGATGTAATTATCCTGGCCAGTTTTGTTGAATGGAAGGTAAGACTGAAGGATCGTGAAAAGGTGAGTGCGAGAGTAGCACACCTTTTCTTTTAATGACAGAAGTCAGGACTGAAAGAGGAGAGAGTCTGGCAAATTTCAACAGGAATCTCGCATGGCTGAGTTGACTTTTTCTGCAGTGCATTTTCTCGCTTCTAATCGACTAGGACCAGCTACAATGCAAGTTAATGTAATCGTAAAGAAACAAGTAATACAGAAAAAGGAGGAGGCTTGGCAGGAGGGGAAGAATGGGGATAGTTGGAAGAGGTAGTAGTAGGCAAAAGCCAGGTAAAAGAGAGAGCGGAAAGGTTAAGAGGGACGAACTTAAGCAAAAGAGGTGAACCTGAGAGAGGATAAGGACAACGAAAAAAGGAGAGGAGAAGGGAGAAAAACAAGGGCAGTGCCACTTATGACGTCGTTTCTTAGAGCCGTTTCTCACGCCTGTACGTCCGGTGAGAAGTTGATGGTGGTGAACGGAGCGAAAAGATCACACACACATCCATATATAAAGCACAAAAAATGTTAAAAATACGAAAAAGCTTCATATACTCGTATCAACCCAGCAGCAACTCAACCTCCCATGACACAATAGATGGATAGATGAGGGAATGGCAAATGGGGAGGGGGAGAGATCCAGGAAAGAAGGGTAGGTTGTCTTACAAAAATTAGGCAACCCTAAGGTTCAAATCATAGCCCAAAAGGATATGCTCAACTGCCTCACACCCAATCTTCGGAAAAGAAGGTGCCCACCCTACTCCCAACTTTCTCCTTATCGCGTCAGGAGTAGGCCTACATGTTTCGAGACACTTCCTCACCCACCGTCCCGATGTCCCGGGACGCTTCACTGAAATTTAAACAAAAAACCTGACCTTTTAGTAGGAAAAAAGTTAACAGGAAGAGGAGAAATGGGCAATGGAAAGTTACAATACTATTGCATCCACTACCACTGTTGCTTTCTCACTCCTGGCTATCAGGAGATCATGGGTACTCAACCCTGCCATGGATGGAAAATGGGTTAATGATAGTACTAAATGGTTGCATTGAACAGGAGAATTTTAGATTCAGTTAACACTTGTCACGGTTGACCCACACCGTTTGAAACAGAAACGGATAGTTGATGAAATAAACGAAAACAAATTTCAACTGCCATCGCATCGTTCCACTTTCGGTGGAGGGGGCGAGAAAAGGAAACCATATTACATCATCTATAATGTCCACTATGCTTCTAAATGAAATTTGATATTATTACTTTTAAATATGTTTCAAACTACTACAACAATAACAACGCTCGCCAACCAACAACCCTTTAGGCATTCCCCTAAAGCGGAATATAATTTAGTGGCTCATCAAGATAAAGAAGCCTTTTAAATGTTAATAGCCCTCGTCGAGATGAACATGACAGAGCGACAGGGAACTTAAGTATAAAAAAGTGAACTGCCCAATAACTAGTGGTCATAAAGACATTTTTATCCATCATGAAGATCACTTTAATACGCCCTTCCCCTCGTCCACGTTAATATCAATAAACTCTCAAAGAAGCGACAATCATTGCAAGCCCATAGGCGTTGGAAAAAAATGTTTGCTGACATTATGGAGTTCTCACGGTAAGAAATGAAGGTGATATCAAGGGAAGGGGGATTGAAGCATTAATGAGACTTCAATAACAACAAAACACAGGTCGCGCCACATAGGCACAACAACAACAACAGGAGGCTGGATGGTTCAGTTACCGGCGTGTTCAGCAAGGAAAAAAAGCAGGTGTTCGCCCCTATTCACAATCCTACTGAAAAGCAGTGTGCCGAATATATTAAAAAATACATTTCACATCGTCCCAACAAAATTACTACATACTAAACGGGCAGCAACAGCAACAAAACAACAATATAACTTAAGAGTTTTTACTTTCTTTCACCCACTCACACTAAAATATCCTTTTCTCAATTGTTCCTCCTACTTCTAAAAAGCATTTACCCCTTTCTCTGTCCACTTTAAAACGTCAGGTTTGCTCCACTTCAAATAAGCCACCACATAACACACACACACCACAAACAACCTACACATGTTGGTCGTGAGAAAGGCGCTGAATGTCTTAAGGAGAAAGAGAAGTCAAAAATTCACTTTTTACAGTCCATCTAGAATGGACACTTTTTGTATAAAAGAAGATAAAATTTAAATGTACCCATATGGGATATTTTTCTCTTGAATTTCATTTTTGCCTTCCTACAACTTTAAAATAAAAATGTATATGAAAGCAGAAAATATAAAGCTGCCCACAGAGAAACCATTTTAAAGGTTGAAGGTGTACTACTGCCAACCGGTCAATTAACGTGGTGTGAGTTGGAATAATTTATCGTTAAAAACCTAATTATGGAAATGGGTCGGAAAAAGCTATGTCGGCCAGAGCAATATGTAGCAAAAAAACTGTTACTTTTATTACAGGGCTAAACAGCTCAGTAGTAGTAGCAGCAGCACTGTTGTAGGAGTAGGGTCAGTAGACAATGTTTTAGAGAGGAGAGGGAGTGGGTGATCATCCACAAACTTTCAACGGACAAATTCATGATGCAGTAATATATTTCAGGGTGGCAGAATTAGATTAGGATTCGGATGTTAAGTAAATACATACGGCAGTTGTGACATGGATATGAACCGAGTACATGATGAACGAGAGTCATTTGTCCCTGGCTGGAATTGAACTCAATTCTTTCACTTACCAGAAGGAGAGATTTCAAATACGGATTTCAGAAAGGAAATATTCAAAGATGATGGAGAACAAATAAATAAATACAATGTTATTTACCTTTGGTGCAATATTCCCCGGTCCAGCCCGGAAGGCACACTTTCTCGCCTGTAGACGAGCAGGTGAAATGTCCGAAATTGTCGTTGCGAGGACGACACAAAAGTCCACACGTGTTGCCATAGTAATGGTCATCGCAATGAAAGCGATAGGCATACCGCAATGTGATATTGCCGACTTCATGTGTTGAATTCGTCCAAGCAAGGTTAACTGAGAGCCAACGTTGCATCGTTAAACGCGTTATTAACACGTTGGCGGTTGAGGAAGGGGATGGCGATGTAACTGCAAAATTTCAGAATAAAATGGAAAGCGTTAAAAAATATGGTAAACAATAACAATATCTTGGAGAGAGAGAGAGCGAGAGATGGCAAGAATCGGAATGCAATACAAAAATCATCATTAAATGTAAGGTCTCTGTCTGTAACCACACCAGACAAGACCAAAATACATCCTTCTTTCAACAATTAAATATTATCATTTATCAACCAAGACAAATCATTTCATTTTTTATTTTGGTGCTGCTACTTTAAAAAAAAAATATTCTACAAGTCGTAATTTTTTCTAAATGGAAAACCTCAATCATTTTGTCTGACAATCTTTGCAAAACTGTGAGAAAGCAATTCTTGAAGTCATTGTGAAGTAGGGAAAAAAACCACAACTCTCTCTGAAGTCATGAACTTATATACATGAAAAATAATAATAAAAACTCTCCCACCAAATCGAAAAACTAGACTTGTTTTTTTATTTGAAAACAAAAATAAATTTTAAAAAAGATCTAGAAAAATATACGCCATTGAGGTTTCGCAGTGGACGAAGAAGAAGAAATAAAAAAAACTGACCATGTAGAATCGTGCACAAAATTCATTTCCAATAAACCGCCAAGTTGAATATATTTGAAATTTTATGCACAGATATTTCTACTCTGATTGTAGAAAAATCATCATCTCATTTACATTTTTTTTTTAAAGCAGCTACTCTATTATTATGATTAAAGTTCAGTGAGCTACATGATCAACATTTCTAACAGCAATTTCAACCATAAATTCACGTGTCTCGGAACAACAGCATCAGCAACAATATTCAACTTTTTTACTGTCCCAAACGAAATTTCGGATCTCTGAACCTTTCACCTTACACAAAATTCAACTACCTCAGGAAAAAAATTTGACCAGTATATACTGGTGAACGGTCAACCTTGTGCTAACATCCTATAACTACCACCATTCCTTAAAGCTATTAAATGGAGGAAATTTTCCTTCAATTATTCAATCAACGAGTAACCGGTAAGTAGAAGTCATTAATGCAAAATTCTCACAGAATTGCCAGGCCACACATGATAGTCTTAGCATCAATTACTTCATCATTCTATAACGCTACACCAATTTTCCTCTTTTTGTACTTCCGTCATACATACAGTACATGTGTCCATGTTAGTCTATTACCATAATTTACGATCAGATAATGTAAATATATGCATCCATATATTTAAATTAAAATAAAGAGTAGTAGTGTCTCTTTTAAATTTTTGAACCAAAAAACAAATCCGAAAAAATGGCAGCATAAAAAGAGGGAGCTGTCATTTCGACATTTTCATCGACATGCAGGCCCTCAACATGTTCACTTAGACGTTAACATTTTCTTATCCAAAAAAGAAGAGGTGGGTGGATCAGTGACCGGCAAATATAAGCCCATAATGAATCAATAGGTAGGTAGGTAGGTAGGCAACCAGCAGTACGACTCCCAAAAAAAAATAGATAACCAATTTCTTTTCGGTCACCATCTGTCATTCTCCCACGCACCCTGGTGGCCTTCTTCCCTTGTCCTCCTCTTAATCCAGCACAGCGCCGAGAGCTGGCCGACCTATTTCACCTCCCCCTACGCCAGCCGGCTTCCAACTGCCATATTATCATCTACCTACGCTTGTACACCACTAATTCATTCATTCAAAAAAGCTGAAAAGTTGTGGGAGACCAACTGTGCACTACTGTCAGCATAAAAGTCCCGTTTCTCTTATTACTGCATTTTTCCTTGGGGGCGAGAAAGAGAGTTATTTAGAGTAAGGAGGAAATCTTTCAGAAAATTGGAAATGTCACTTTCAAACCCCCAAACATCGTCACATTTTTAAATATTTTATGAACATAGTTATTTTCCCTCTCCATAAGAAAAAGCCAATGAACGAGCAAAAGTATACTGTATATATGTGCACCAACGTAAAAATATGAAGCAGAAAAAATTTTATCTATTTTTTTGGATTGAGTCCACCATCACCTCCTCCCCCAGGTGGGAAAGTACCGCTGCTGCTGCTGCTGCCATCAGGGCAAACTTTCACTAGCAGTGCAACAGCATCCACTGACATCAACTACCAAGTTGTAAACACAAGTTGTCCATAAACGAGTTCCTTAAGAAAAAGACGACGAAAAAAAGAAATATGGCCGTGGAGTAAACAAACAACACTAGAAGAAATCTTACAAAAACGGATGTGTATGCGAGACATCTTAATTTTATCACTTCCACATTATACACATAAAGTAAGGAAAACACCCTATCTAATATTTTCCCCGACCTCAATGTAAGTTAGGAGTTCCCAGTGTGTCCATGAACAACTCTGAAAAACACCTTTTTACTTTGCATGAAGAAAAAAAGACTTGTACACGTAGCCCCCCTCTTTTCTTGGGACAGACAGAAGTTTCTATTTTAACTCAAGCAACAATATATTCTGCAAGTATTATATGACGTCAATATCCGATATGAGACATTAAAAACCTCGAACGGCCTAAGAAAGAGAAAAAAAACGGCTGGGGAAAAAGGGAGAGGGAGAAATATAATAAAGGTCCTATCTGCTATATTGCCGAATGGAAAAAAAATACACAGGAGGTAGTACTTCTTTCCCCCTTCACCTTTCTTTCACCAGCCGATATCCCCTCAAAATCAAACCGACGCCATCGCAAAGGCGCATGTGCAAGTCTGATAACGTACTGAAACAGATGGTCAAGCTTTTTTGGCCATTTGTTGTTGGTTCTCCTCCCCTTCTCCTCTTCCCACCACTGTCTATAGAGGTCTCCCTAAATTTCCTCTTCCCGCTTGGCTTGCTTGCTTCCTTCCCCGTCCTCCTCTACCAGCCGGCTCTTTTTCTCCCCTCTTGAGGTTTCTAACTCATACCCCTCTCCACCTCTCCCGGTGTTTTCATCATGTGTCTATCCTTTTCCTGCTTCTTGTCCTACTCTACCTTCTTTTTCTTGAATCTTTAAAGAACCACAGTCTCAAAATCTGCCACATGATCTCTGAATTATTTTGGTGGAGTCGTTCTGAACATTACGTCTTATGGAGGGTTGTCACTTCACAAAACAACATGGAAGGAAATACGACAAACACGTAAATAGGGAACTCCAACGCCTACACGAACTGTACTAGGAATCAGCGCAAAATTTATCTGCATACAGTTTTAAAACGACACTTTTTTTTATTCTGGTAGGAGGATCGGTGGAAACGAGAGAGAGAGAGCTAACATGTTTTTTTTCTTTTCAAGAGTGTACTTATTACGAGAATTGGGTAAAAATAGGTTGAAATTTGCAGTAACAAGCCTTAGTACAAAGATGAAGAAACAAAAACACCAAGTTGTAGCTCGTCTTGTTTTCCCCTTAACTCGAGTAGATACACTCAACTTTCGCACCATTTTCCTGACAGCTCTGGTTCCAATTAATCTATGGCTTCAAACAAGAGAGAAAAACTCCAGAGTCTATGATCATTTTTTCATACGTATATGTATAGAAGCATTTCATTATTTAAGTTTCCTTGTCAGACATAAACCAGAAGAAAAATTTTGAAATCAAAACAAACCCCCCCACTCACCATGTTAACTAAATATAAGAACCTCAAAAAGCGAAGGAATTAGGGGAAAAGAGAGAGAGAGAGAGACCTCTGGAAGGAAGGTCCTCAACAGGAGGTCCTTGGTACTGTGCTCCTTTAACCCGCATTCAATGTTCGTATTTTCTGACTCCTAAGGCAGACGCAGTCGTTATTTTTTTACCGGTCTTACCATGCGTAATTCAAGCAGTGCTATCAACTAAAGTTGGTTTGTGCGCGAGAGAGCCCTAAGAGGCACAGCAGCACAGAAGCAATAAGAAAAAAAAAATGGATTTCTCCCTCTTGACCTAAAAATGCTTCAGATCGTCACCCACTGGGTAGAGTGAGCGAGAGACGACTTCTGTTTTAGTGAACCATCCAACCCCTCATAACAGTCAACAACTAACTACCTTTCTTTAAGACAATCATGGATAAAAATCAACATTGTCTAACGGCCAACTAAGCATGAGGAGAACGGAAAAAGGGAAGGCCAGACTAAGATCTTTAAATTCTTCACTAAACCAAGAAGTGAGAGAGAGAGAAAGGAGAAGGAAAAAACTGAAACAGAAATCCAATTTAAATGTGCCCTAGGTGATGTAGTTGTCCACATCCATCACTACGAAAGCGAAACCACCACCATTCTATAGAGAAAGATGACTGTCTTTATATTTTCCACAGCTTTACTAAGTCTTAAGACTGCCTGACTGATGACTTAGGGAGAAGGAAGGATAAGGATAACAAAGCCAGAATTATTTTTTAAAAAAATAGTAGCTGGACAAGTAGAGTGACAACTATCGTTAACAGTCCCAAATCCTTCCCTCATCTGTACCCTTCTCTTCCCTTCTTTCTCAGGTCAGAAAACGTCCATCAACTCATACCACAATACTCTTGTCTACCATCTAATTCCAGTGAGCTGGTTCAGCTACCGTTAAGGCCACATAACACACCAGAGAAATGAATTCCCCCACACATTTGAAGGTCTGTGATTTGACCTTCTACCTTAAGCCAAAAGAGGAGTTTACAAATGAGAAGCGACAGAACAGCGTACCAATTCTACAACAGTCTAGAGGGAATCGATCCTACACACAACAGTTTCACGTTAGAGGACTATTAAATGATCCAGAAAATCAAGTACCGCAACCCCTGCAACAACAGATGGAGAAATTTGTCATCAGAGAATTATAAAACAGGGCTAAAATTACAAAGAGACATAAACGGCAAGTACAAACCCTACAGAGGGTTGAAGTGGATGTTGGGATACTTTGGCTACTGCTGCTGACAGTGACATATGAGGTGGCATCTGGTGGACAACCAAACTTCTTAAATTGTGATGACAACCAGAAGACAACAAGAGAGGAGAAATAAAATCCCTCTTCTTGTTCAACCACTACCGCCATCCATTTCCCTATATTAAATCCTTTTAATCCCCACTTTGCAACACATAACACAAAGTCACGGAGAAGGACCAAACCTTAATCCTGAGAAACATAAGGACAAGTACCTATAAGTGGGGGCATAAACATGGCTCCAAGTCGTGTATACTATTAATACTGCCGGTTGGTCAACGTCGATTAAACACAACAATCTCAACGAACCAGAAGAGGACAGAGGGGGTAAAAAAGGAAGGGACAAATTGTTAAACGGAGAAGGGAGGGGATATGGGGTTGATTCTTAATAGAGGAAGCAGGCAGAGAGGGCTTTAGTAGAGGATGGATGAGAAGAAAAAACTAAAAAGGTGTGGGTCAGAAGGAGGAGGACAAGAAAGGAGCAGAAGAGGTGCATATATAGGTGACTCAAAGAGCAGAAAAGGCGGAGTTTAGCAGCTGAAAATTTGCTTAGATACAAGAATGTGATGGACGTCGGAAATGAAATAAAAAACCAACCGTGGGAACTAGTTGTTCAAACAACAACCGTCAAATGAACAGAGGGGGTCCGCTCAGGAGTTACAAGTAGGAGGGCGAGACCTGTGTGTGTACACGTGCGGAGCATTTCCTATCTAGCTCTGGCATTCTACACGTGTTACGTGGCTATGTCTGACACGTGACTTACACAGACGAGAAGAAATCGTCAATTTGTTATTTTTTTATGATGTTGAATGCCATTCAATCACGTCTCACCTAAACCAAATCCCAATCAAGGGTGTAGAAAGAGGGAGAAGAATCAGGATTCAATTTGGGGACTCTATAGTCTATTAAGTTTAATCATTTAGTTAATGAATCGGTTGAGAATATGTTTGGTGGTGGCCCACCAACATTATTATTATTCTATGGCAGAAAACACATTTTGACCCCTGGAAGGCATTTTCAATCATTCACATATAATTTCAAACTAAAATCAACAGGGCAATGAAGGGGTGGAAAAATAGGTTAATAAAAAAAAGCACACACCACCAAAAACACACCTCAATCCGTACGACATTGGAACAATAGGGGGCGTTGCAATGACGGGGGTGGGTTCGAAAAATACATACTACATATTTCGATTTTCTCTTAAGGTCGTGTACTAAAAACCAATGGCCTTCAATATAAAATCTTAGCATGTACAAATGATTATATATCATATAAGAGGGCGAGGGTAAGAAAGGAGAAGAAAACAAATTATTTTAACTCACAATTTCGGGTCAATTGAGTTGCCATATTTGTTCAACTCACATTAGTCAAATACCTTAGTTTTTGAAAGCAATCGAATACTTGGGGTACAGTAAAGAGCAAACAACAGACTCTATCGCAAATTCAACAAGACAAGATGACCAACACGGGACAACTACAGAGACAAGCAACTTGTCAAATGCAAACTCAATTCGACAACACGGCAACAATACATTTGATATTTTGGAAAGGGTTTCGTCCCGTGACGTAGATCACCACGACTGTCATATGTGGTCTTCAATTGCTTCGCAACTCATTAGGAAGAGCTCATCGTAGCTCAATGGCCTCTCTCAATGTGCCTATTTTTTATTCTGATGCCTGTTGTCATTTGAAATGAAACACAACAAACTCTAAATTCATGGAGGGAGGGACGGAGAAACAGAGAGGAGGGGGAATGCTACACCTGGTTTCAATTTACTTTTGAAACATTGTTGTATACCATACTGACGTACATCAGCTGCCATTTTTAATATTTCCTCCATTCATCACATAAGCAGTATCTCACCTAAAAATGTTTACTACCAGTACCTCCTCAACTGTCAGAATACTGCACACTAATAATGTCCTCCAAATACCTATCAAAAAATGTTAGTCGATGACGAAGGCGACGTAGAAGAATACCTAAGGATATCCTAAACATGCATCTGACTAAAAACACCAATGCTTTTGTCGTCAGCAACAACTTGTGCGTAGGAGCTATGCATGAAATGAATACCAAAGAATCTCTGGTGAGAAAATCAAAAGGAATACCAATAAAAAATAACTAGAATAAAGCCTCAAGACAAGAGTACAGGCTGAAACGCACTCTCAGAAAAGTGTCGTAACCTCCCTTCCTCCACCAGAGGTTTTTTCAAAGAATAATGATAATAATGGGTGTTATCAGAGAGGGAGGAGGTTAAGGGAATAAGTATTTAATAGCTCGTTCCTGGCTATCATCAATGGCTATTTTTTTTCGATTAAAATTACTGATCATCGACACCCACCTAACTCTTTCCTAACACTGACTTGTACAATGGTGTCTTGAAGGGAACGAGAGAGAGCAGGCAAAATATTAGGTATATACGCCAAAAGAAAAAGGAAAGGTTCTGATTGAAGGGTTGGTTGTGTGTGTGCCTTTTTTCTCTCCTTTCCTAATGTGCCAAGTAGTCAACCTTGACCACGAGTACAGTGAGCCCAAGCATTAACGAACGACCTTTCCCAGAGAGGTTATTATAGATACAGTGGTCTGCTGTTTCACCCATTAGTGACATGGCCTCCAAGAAAGGCAGGCAAACAGCACCACCACCACTGCCAATTTCCCAACAACAACAATAATGATTAGACGTTATTAGTTATAACTTCCCGTATTCACGAACAGCATTTTTAGATGAAATATACAGGAAAACTTTCAAATCTTAGACCCAATAACTACAGCAGCAGCAGCAACAACAACAACATACAGAAACCACACTAACAACAACTAGCAACAACTTTGGTTCTCACGCTTCCAAAGTTGGGCACGCCCTCAACCTCACCTCGCCGCAATCGCTGTTATTGTCGTCCCTCTACGAAAAAAACATGTTTAATAATTCGGTGTGTACAACACATGTGTTTTTTCTTTCTCAATATGTACTAGTTTGTACAGTATACCGTCCACATTCTTAATTATCTACAATACTGGAATCATAAAATTTTCAAAACATACATCTCTCAAACAACACACATCAGTAAACGGAGACAGAGATTGAAATACCACGGCCATTTCACAATTGAACTAAAATTAATAACCACAATCGATATTCGACCTCTCCCTTCCTGATCTATTTCTCAAAACTGAACAATACAAGAAACAAACGACACACTAATCATAGTAGACACATTTCAGAGCTGTCCTCTGTCTCTTTCCGCCTGAGAAAACGAAGGCGGGCTAGAGATATGCACTCCTTGGCTCTTCCGTACACAGACACAGCCCAACATTTGAGCCAAAAATCTTAATCCTAAATAAAGCCCTTACTACATTCCTACTCACTTCTATGAGCACATGTTGGTTTTAATAATAGAGAATTTCACGAGTGCTCTCGCCTCCTGAAATCAAGTTATTACAGACTAGGGGTTGTGGTCTTGATGAGAGGAAAACTGATGCTGAACTCATGCAAGCCTGTCCTACGCTGGAGAACGGTTGCCGACGATGAGTGATGAAGAAAGACCTCAAATTCCAGTTTTGTCCCTGATAGGAATTAAAAATTGTAGCCAACTGGTAGACTCGCCAGCCCACGGTTGCAAGTTCGACTCAGAAGACTAAGGCAGGTGATTTCTGTCACGCGAGAGGAGGACCTCAAGTGAGCCATCCGCCAACCGGATGCAAAGTCATGGGTCTGGTATGGTATGCACGATGTCACCACTGCACCGTAATAAAGTCTTTACGGAGCTTATAAAATATGCGAGGGGATCGACAAATTCTTGCTGGACATCAGTATCATCCGTCCAAACATAATTATGTTCCAGACAAAAAAACTACAACTTTATAACACCGTATATATAGGCATGCATGGGTTATTAGCTAAATGATAATTTAACACGTAAATTCCTCTCCTCTTCGCCTTCAGTTCTATAGTTAAATAGCAAAAAATTGCTACTGAGACACATCAATTGCCATCGACACACTAAATACATTTAGGTTATCATAAAATTATTATCTGACAGTGAACTAGTTGTCGGTTTGCAGACACAATATATACACTCTTTATTGTGTACTTTTTTTTGGAGGGGAAAGGAGTAGAGAAAAGGGGGTGCACTAGCTATCTCCTAAATCCTTCATCTAATTCTTTTTTGCTTCTCATAACATTTGATAAGTGACAATGTTGCTTAGTTGAAAATTTTTCAACTTTCAATTATCGAGTAAGAAAGAGAGAGCGAGATTTCATGATATAAAAATGTCAGACATTAAAACTACCTTCAACACCAATCTCCCTCCTCCTTGCAAAGCCCTGAAAAAAACTAGTACGTGTTTTTTCTTGAAAAAATATACAGTACTTTCATTTCTATCAAACGTCTAATTGTAAATTGATGTAGTAAGAACGACTCTTACTAATCTCAGAAAAAAATCTTTTAAGAAAATTAACACAAATTCCGTAAACACACACAAAAGATAATATCAGACGGTTGTAATAATTTTCAGAGTTAGCAGAAAAAAAAATCCATATTTTGAATGAGCATAATTTTCTCACACCTCTTTTCCCCCATTTCTGAAATAAAATCCCCTCAAAAGATTCAGAAAAATTTTTTTAAATATTAATCTATGCTGAACCATACCAGCAACCAAGCCCCTTGTTTCACATTCCAAACATTTACCGAGTAATACAATGTAGTGAAGTACCATTTTTCTACCTTCAAAATAACAGTTGGATATATGAAATTTTTTTGTGATCGTCATTCTACTATCTAAAGAGGTAACCCCCTCCACATCATAATATTAAATCAGTAAGTGAATGAGAGATATACTGTAGGCCCAATGTGAGACTAGTATATACCACTAACGTCCCGTGTGAGAAAGATGAAGGACAAGTGAAAACTGCAGCAGCAAAAGCGACATAAATGTCATCACCATCAAAATATTTTCTATCCCGCAACGATAACATTTCAGATTCCGAAAAAAGATTAAGACTCTTCTCGAATGACATTCAGTTTTCCTTTCCTACACCTATTTAAAAACCTCAACTTTCTCGTTTCAGAAAACCGTCCTAAATTAATAATAAGAAATGCAGAGTACAGATTTTCACTCCCTTTCTTCAATCAGATGAACTTTTCATTTTTCAGGAGAGTAATAAATTATTTTTTAATAATCAAGGGGATGACTTTTATCGGACAAGAGAGGAAGAGGAACTTCAAGTGCATCTAATGTAGGACAGGAGCTTTCTGAATTCACCAGGATGTAGGAGGGGCTCCGGCCTATCTGATGTTAAATAAAGTTCTCAAGTCCTGAACCTGCACCGGTGTTGTTTCAGGATGGACAACAAGCACTTGCTGAATAATCATATGGATTCCTCGAAAACTACAAATTGTTTTTCAATGCACCATTAAAAGACCAATAATTTTTTCGGTATATTAAATACCTTTCATTTGGTCAAGCACGAAAAAAAAATAATAAAAATGTTATAGAGTAACGTTGCAGAGGAGGGAAGTGGCAATAATAATTCAAATTTCTTTCCTTCTTCTCTATTTCCCCT
Organism: Trigoniulus corallinus; assembly: GCA_013389805.1. Lineage (NCBI taxonomy): Eukaryota > Metazoa > Arthropoda > Diplopoda > Spirobolida > Trigoniulidae > Trigoniulus > Trigoniulus corallinus. The sequence goes on along the minus strand of JAAFCE010006949.1, from coordinate 18,300,492 downwards.
CCCCGAAATTAAACTATTTTATATTTGAAGAGAAGGGGTTAAGAGAATAGTTAGAAAAAAAAGAGCAACTTAAACTATTGATTATCTAACAGCAAACATGTTAGTTTTTATTTGATAATTATCTCAGATAACAATTCTCGATAAAAACCTATCTTAAAGAGACTCGCTCTCTGCTCTACACAATTTTGATACACACTGTTGTTGTTGTTGTTGCTCTTATTTTGAAAAGTGGTTTATTCAGCAGTTATCATCATCATTATTTTTTATTTAGTAATAAAAATATTTTTAGTCTAGTATTACGAGGGCTGTTATATAAAAAAGTGTTTTAACTGCTACCATCACTACTCCTTACTACCTCCACCTTACATACTCTGTTCAGTTTTTTCCTCGGCCTCCTCCTCTCCTCTCCTCTTTGAAATATTTCTTTTACACAAAACAAAAAAAAAGTTCATGGATTTCTCGGTTCAGTCACGGTGTAGTGCACTCCGTGTGAAACACTATCTATTTAAAAAGAAAGAAACAAAAAAGGAGCGGCCATAGGCGTCATATACATACCTCCTTCAGAGGAAGTAGCCCGGATGGGTTCATGCCACGCTTCCACGACCAGAGAAAAGGTCCCCTAAAGGCACAACAAAAAAATAAGGATGAATACATGTAAGGAAACATTAAACAGTGGCACTTTTTGACAATATATGAAATTATAGTAGAAAGTAGAGGGGGAGGGGAAACGGAAGGTCAGTCAAAAAAGAGGAAGAGAAGTGGGGGAAGAAGGGCGAGAGTTTGGACAGAACCACTTGGGACATACTGACCATCATGAGCAATTATTCTAGAGTGGCAAGCTTGAACTTAGTGGATGATGGAACAGTTTTAAAAGAAAGTGAAGTATAGGTACATCCTGTATTTCAGCACAAAGCCAAGGTGGCCTATGAGAGGAGAAATTCCACAGAAAACGAGGATCAGGGAAATGCTATGCTGCAGTTATCCATGCAGCAGTAGACATTACCGATGTTCCCCTTCTCTCCACCTCTAGTTTTTTTTCAAAATTCACAACTAATTTCAGTATAAACAGGAAATCTTATAAGCCAGCTGCAACTCAACTATGTTGACATTAAAATGCTGAAGTAGTAGTCTCTTCACCCCCTCTTTCAATCTCCTTATCGTCTCCCCCTACACATGTACACACACCTCATCACACTAAATAATTACCTATTTTTATACTATGATGAAAAAAATATTTTTTAACTCTTAAATTATGGAATCACCTGTTGCATTATTTATTTTTATTATTACTAGCAACTGGTCACAACTTCAAATTAGCCGATATTGAACTTATTCAGTGACCGCATCACAAAATAAGATGTAGCTTTACAGCTGAGGAGAGGGTCAGTCAAAAGTTACGTTTAAATGCACCTACGATTATTAAATATAATTCGTCAACATCAACACCAAATTATACAAACATTACATTAAGAAAATTGGCAGGATATCATTACCACAGGTCACACCAAGAGAATATCTATATAATGAAGAAAGAGTTGATTGTAACAAATTTTTAACAAATTACAATGACCGACAATGCTGAATTAACATTACTAAGAATGAAGGAAGGGGGAATCTGCTTTTAATCTCATTAACATCCCAATAAAATGTCTTCTCCTCGACTCTTTGATCGACAGGCTTGACTTTCCGACCCCTGTCTTGAAACGAATATATGATAATATGTGTTATCGCCTGTGAAATGATAACGACAGAATTCATTTCACAAGTATTTAGTTGACAGCTTTGCGAATATATCAAAACAATACAGTATAACAAATGTTATCAAGTAATTAATTATTTACTGGTCAGTTACAAGCTGTGAACCATATCAAAAGATTCCTCCTCTCCAACGTATGAATTTGAATATAAGGTCTCCTAAACTTCCTATATGAAATCAGCGAAGGGAATTGCAATTAAATAAATTTGGCTTCAAAAATTGACCAGAACTGCGCCATGTCAGCATAATTGAGAGCCTGTAGGTCAGTTTAGTCTCTAGTGTATATAACCTTTAGAAGACAACACTCTCTACTATATAAAATATGATTCTTGAGGGCTGTTATCGACTTCAAACTAATAATGTATTCTTTTTAACCCCCCCCCCTCTCCCCGGAACCCGAAGAGACCACCTGCACTGCGCACATATTTAGATGACATCACAACGATATATAGACTTTTCATTGTACAGAGAAGATCATATAACATCACTTCTCCAATTTCTTTAAACTATACATCTGAAAAGAAATACTGACATCTTTTATCGACCAGATAATTTATATATCATCGTTGTCTTTCGTCGTCGGCAAAACACTGTATGTGTTGTCGTTTTTTCCTCATGTTTGTAATAGAAATAATAAAAATAACTCCTTGACATATTTTCCCGGAAAATATTTGATCATTGAGACTGAAGTGGAAGGGGGGGGGAAGCTGTGTTGTCTACCAAGAGAGAGAGAAAAAAATGCCCTATTATCTTACATGACACTTCATACATTTTAAAGTACTCAATACGGGCAGTAAATATTCAATTATCCTGTGACTTAAAATTCCTAATCTTTAAAGACGGTCTATTTCAGTTTTCAGGAATAATAAATCGGAGAGGCTGGGGGGCTATCATGTCTCAGACTAGATATTGAAACTAAAAAAGCTGAGAGTAAACGAGATTAATATGGACTGGGATGGGGAAAGGGGGGAGATATGGTATTATGAGAGGACCAAGAGAGGGTGTTGGTGTACGAGTAGAGGAAGAGAAGGAACAGATAGATGAAGAAAATTCGTTACCCCATTACCCATTAGACATCCTAAAGACCCACTAGAAAAATACCCTCAAAAATACGTCAGTGATAAGGGCAGAAAAAAATAGAGAGGGAAAAAACGTTAAAATACATTTTGAGATTGTTTTCTTTACACCAAATACGGTTGGAAATAGAAAGAGAGAAGATAATAGAGATAGACTTTTCAGATGAGGACTAAAACTCGTAACTAACATCAATAACTCAACTCTCAAAACATACTTGACCTCACACGTGCACTTATTTGTCACACAGACTCCCTCTTAAATTCTCAAAGGGTCGAATATACATCTTAAAATATACATTTTTCAGACAGTCCCACACACATCATAACTAACATCTTTGGAAATAAATCCCACTCATAGTTTAGTTACCTATCACCACAATTCATTGAAATTGTAGATAAATCGAATATGCAACTGGTTTATAAAATTACGCGAAAATTTAAATTCATCCATGAGGAAAGGGGTAAGAAAGTAGTGTGGATAGTTGGTTTACAACAATAGGTTCAGGACATGTCATAAGAAAATATGGTTTAAATAATTACCAATGAAACAACAACAAAAAACCAATTATTAGTTTGAGATCTAAAAATTTTTAAGTATCAGCAATGCAGAACTGGACAGAATACTGACCAAGAAATTGAAAGATGATGATTATTCAGAGGGAAGGGTAAAAATAGCATCTTAATAGATAACAATTATCCATTATTTTAGGACGATGATATAGGAGAGGCTACTTACCGGCCAAGAAAAATTGAACGGAAACCGCAATGGATTGCTAAATCCATTAGAAGAATTGGTATTGTTGTTACCAGTAGGAACAGTAGTAGTATCCTTAAAATACAAAGTATTGTTTCCGAGCACAGGTGTAATAATATTTCCATAAGTACAAGGTGGGTTAGGATCCACGTCGGTTTGGTAATGTTTCAAACACACGCGAAACAAAGTCCTGCACACACCAGGGCAGATACCCCCTGATGGAGGCACACGCGCTCCACTGCAACACCTCCCTTCAGCATCTCGACCGAGGTCATTCACAAACGACGTTAACCTTAATTCAAATACTCCTGTGCACGACACCTGCAGGCGCAGCAACGGCAACATTCATTAAAAGAGGGTTGAATGCGAGGTGTTAGATCATCAAAAAGGTGTGATAATCAACCACGAAAAATCCGATGATGGACGACAATCCCAATAAATAACAAAAAATTTTTTCCGGACGATCAAGACGAAGATGACGATTCCGGAGATAATTTTCAATAAAAATCCACAAGTTATCAAGTGTGCAGATGAGAAAATGATGAAAATTTTCATTCGTGATGGCATCAAGAAAAAAAAAACAAATAAATAAAAACCATGGATTAGTATCATGATAAAAAAATAAATAAAAACAACAAGCAATGCATTATCATTACTATTTAAATGTCCCGCATATCGGACAGCAACAAACATTAAAAATAATACAGCTGCTACTTGCCGAAATTAATAACACTGCTATTTAATATTCGTAAGGGGTCTTTCTTATGATTTTAAATGGGACGGGGGGAAATAATTCTTTTCACATCACCTTATCTAATGGTACTGTATATAACCTTTTTTCCTACTCCTGAAGCTATATCCAATATTTTCTTTTATCGTTATATTTCATCCCTTTTCTACATTCTTCGAACTAAAGGCTAGGGGAGTAAAGAAGAGGTAAGGGAAAATAGGACTAGAGTAGTCCCCCCTCTAAAGCCAAGCCCACTTTGCATTAGCAGCTGTTCAAAAAGTTTCCCCTCTGCTGCTTCTTTACACAGCTAACAAATACAACAGAGTGGGGGAAAAGGCAGTCAGTCAGTCATCCAACCAACCCGATATCTACAAAGGGGGGGATAGAGAGGGGGTCCGCCGTTTACCATACGGGCCATTGCATATCTCTGGACACTATAGAATGCACACACATGTTTAATATAGCCTTAGAGAAAACTAGAGTACCACTGTCCTGAAACCCGTTCCAGTCCCCTCTTTTTCAATTTTGTCAGACTTTATTTTTTTCGGAGACCAGCTAGAAACTGTGGTGAGAGTGTCTAGGTAATAAAAAGTCCTGACAAACTAAATTCTGCTTAAATGATTAAATATCTTGCTAAAAATATGTAATTTCACATTTAGATATATAGTGCATCGCTTACATAAATTTTGTCCACTCAGAAATTCAAAATGATTATAAATTATTAAAAAAGGTAATCTACAGTGGCCTCTGTTATTAAAAAATGAACATTCTCAAGGATGAACAATTCATTAATATTTCAAAATTAGTGCTAAAAATATTATGGCAACACAATAGAGATGAAATTTCAACAAAGTGTGTGATCGATTGGAAACAAATTTGATAAAAATTTCATCACAATGATGCATATTATTTTTATACGTACGGGGAGAAAAAAAAAAAGAGTCAGAGACTACATCATGCAGAATTTCTTCACAGAAAAAGTTTTACAGAGCTATTTTAAGCTCATATAAAAAGTTTTTTTTTTGTTTACTCCTGTCAGCTTTAAAAAATTATAACAAACTCATATTCACAGTTCATTGAACGTTCAAAAACTCATTTTACCTAATAACATTTAATAATCATACTCCAGATAAAAAAATTCATAATTCAAGAAGGGGGAGATGGAGAAGGAGGAAAGGTAACTAGGAACATTATCCTCCCTCCAGATATATATGAATAATTTTGAAATATAAAAAACCATCATCCTAACATTAATAAAAAATTAATAGTTAATACTTAATACGAGGCGGATATGATATTAAGAAAGCCATCAACATCAAAACAATGAATGTGAAGAGAGAAAAAAATGTATTTTTTTCAGTAAAAACTTTGGTGTACTATTATTAAGAAGAATTTAAACAGAGAGGGATAAAAAATTTAAACCCGATAAATACCTGTAAAAAATGTATAACAAATAATTAATCGATCCTAACAGTAGGTGGAGTACAATAGCTAAGAAACGGAGGCAACACCAAAACATTTTTTTTTTGATGGGATGGAAAAATGTTAAATGTTTGCAAAATTAATATTACCAATTAAGAACAGCAGATTAAGATGCATTACGAATGGGGAGGCTGAATTAAATCTTTAAAAATATTTTCTGAAAGGACTGAAAGAATTAAGGAGAGGAAGAGCGATAGGAAAGAGGGGGGGGGGATATCATCAGAAAATACCCAATTCTGTCCTGTAAAAAAAAAAGATGAAAGGAAGTTTTTGTCTTACCTGCTTCATCACCGTAAAACCAAGAAGCAGCATCAGCAAAGTTGGTGCGGCGGTGGGGACTACCCCAAGGAACCCGAGCCACCGCATGGTGTACCGAGCAGCGTAGTCGGACGGGCACGACTGCTCCGCACTGTAGCCACTTACTATTGAGTGGAAAACGGAGCCGTGTCAAACGGCAGCAGCAGCGATGCCTGGTAAAAATTATCTCTGGCAACTCCTCCCACTCGTCTCGATGATTGACGTTTGGCCTGAGCTTCCAACTGCACAAAAGAGATGCCAAACAAAAAGGTTAGCAGCAGCAAACCTACTAGTGGCGGCATTAGCGACACCGACCGGTCAGTAACGTCAACTCATAGTCTCTTTCTTTCAATACCATTTGCTAAGAAAACCAATTCACACAAGAGAGCTCGCGAGCACAGCACACGTACACGCACAGCACACGCACAACTATCCAACACAGGCAGGGCAGGCAACACCATACGCGCACAGCCACCAAGAGCAGCAGACAGACTGAACAGAGGAGGCAAGATGCCGCGCTACAGCCAGAGACAGACAAGAGGAGGTGTGCGCACAAGAAGAAAGAAAGAAATGAAAAATAACAGCCGCAACCAATCAAAATTCACATGTGCAACCAACGGAGTCCTCCCGTGCTTCACCAAAAATCTACACACGCTCGCTGCACTCATACATTGAGAGAAGAGAGAGAAAAGACAACAAAACAGCAGTGTATCAGACGAGGACGAACACGGCAGATGCTCGTGACCAACAGCACGCGCGTGATGACGCCAGAGTTGGAGAACAACAAAAAAACAAAATGCCGTCCACCACCCAAAATTCAAACACAGCGCGTGCAACATGGCAGCCACCGAATTACGTACGCCATTTTTCTCCCTATCGCCGATATATTTTTGAATTGTAAAATAGGCTCGCAAATTAAATTTTCTAACTACTCTACCAATTTCTACTTACTATATATAGATATTCGATATTTCGCTCGCTTTTAAATCACTTAATCGCGGAATAATGTCTAAATTTCTCTTTATGTGTGGTTTCCACCGGTAAGAAATTTTTAAGATACAATTTATGATGCCTTTAACATTCAGTACTTTTTCAACTTCGGTTCTCAACCACGTAAAATAATTAATCAACTTGACAAGGAAATCAATCTTTATCCCCCTTCTCCCAGACATAAAATGTGATATTTTGAATTCTAGATAATTTTCTAGCAATTATTTCAGGTATTACTTTTTTTTTCCTACTTATCAAAACGGTAATTTACAACTTCTGAATTGCTGCTTTTACACTACAAACTTTTAATTTTTTAAAGTCTATTTTTTCATGCACAGAAAAAAAAAATCGGAGGAGGTGGAATAACAATAATAATTTATATTTTTCACTCACTTTGTTGGGTAGCTATAAGATTTCAACCTTACCTCACCCTCCAGCCAAACATTTATATCTAATCTTAAACTTATAACATTTCACCACGAGCAAATCACTTTCTTGTCACTTTTCTGCACATGATAAAAAAAATCCTCCATTTTTTACTTTCGTCAATAAAAATTATATAAATAAAGACAGAGAGTCTAAAATTCCTTCACTGGGATATATATTTAAGAAACAAAATTTTATTAACTGACATTGACATTTCTTGTCGAAATTTCTTCCGGGGGAAGGGAGAAGTACTAGAAATTAAACAGGACAGTCTCGAGTAGAATTCAACAATTAACGGAATTCAAAATCAATGAGCACGGTGCCGATATGGTATCTACACACACCTGTGGAGGACACACGACTACCTCAATGAATTTGTAGAATTGAAAACAAGATACAGTACATACAGAGTAAACTTTGTAACTACCTTCTTCAAACTGCATGCAGATCTTGGCCACCAGATGACCCTTCTGACTAGACCAACATCCAAATCATATCCTCAAGGCGTAATCCAGTGAATGAAAACTAATAAGTAGTAGTAGTAGTTGCCGTAGTAGTAATAAGAGTGCAAACAACAGTAATCGCCACACCGAAGTGACTCTGTTCAAGCACTGAAGTCACAAAAAAACCTCTGTATAATACTGGTATCAGGAAAAATATATTACTGCCTTTAAAATTACAATCAGAGGGACACTAAAATTCAGCAGTAGTTGTCGTAGTGCAGAACAACAATAATCCAAAATACCCTTAAGAGTAGTAACCGTTCAGCACACGGTTCGAGTCTCTGGAGTACTGACTAGGTAAGGTTCCATCACAGAAGGTAGTATTAATGACTACCTCTTCCTCTTTTACCGATAGTTGACAAGGGAAGGAAGTAGGTGGTCTTAGGCAGAAAAAAAATCCGTAGCCTCCTTTAAATGAATGAAACTAGCCGGTAACGACACACGGGACACGAACTGCACAGTAATGCACACACGGTGTCAAGAGAAGCCGTTAGGTAAAAAATAATATTATCCTCAAGAGAGATATTTTTTTGCCTTCAACGACAAACTTGTCTTTTTCTTTCTCCTTGTGAAGAAATGGCAGCAGCACAAAACACAATTCAGAGTTGCAGGGAAGAAGAAGAAAGAAGAGAGAATTCATGCGACAGACGTCCTTCTTCTATGCCTACTACTCATCTGAATGCTGCCGGTTCGAGCGCGACCAGTGCCTTATATACACACAGCTGGTTACTCAGGTCTCATTCATGGGTTCAACCAATAGGAACACAGTTGGGCAATGAAAAACTTTTACTACACATAAGAGTTGCTGCCAGGCATGAGTGAGTGGCGGCTCTCCACTCTTCACTCAAAGCAACTGCAGTAGTAGCAGTAGCAACAGCGGTAAGAGTAGTAGTAGTAGTAGCAGTTCTTCCTCCTCCCATCCCGAATTGGACATTATGTATAGCCCCCATCTATATATGTTTATTTTTACAAACCGCTCGCATAAACCCTTTTAACTCATTTCTGATCAAGACTAACCAAGGTTGTCAAACTCATTTCAGTGGTGGGCCACTTTTTCCAAGAGAATACTTTGTGCGCTCCGTATTTCCAACAAGTAAAATTCAAGTGGGCCGCACAATATGTATTGCTATTGTTACTTATACTTCTTTTCACATTTCACATTTTTTTTTGCATATTTTGAATATTTTTTAAGGAAACAATGAGCTAATAATACAAAAATTGGTAATAAGTTAAAGTAAAATATATGAATAATAAGAATAATCAAAAGAAACTACTGCAAACCGAAATTTCCATTTAATTGTCCATGTAAATATAATTGATTGATGTATAATAAGGAATATAAAATTTATTATTAAATTTTAAATATTAGCTAAGAGACCCACGTTGTCCACTTGAAGACCACATTTTGGTCTCAAAAAAACAACAACATATATCACGTGTCTGTTCAACAGCCAATAAGAAATGGCCGTCATTGGTTTTCATGGCACGCGCTACAGTCACGTGACAAACGATGGGGATGATGAGCGCCGGGTTGTTTATAAGAAAAATATTGTTTACAAATAGGTTGGCTGATAAACTGCGTGGGAGCTTAATGAGAAAAGGGAAGGAGGAGAATAAAAGGATTCAGGAGTTTTATATACACCTGTGTAAATTCCAGATGGCAGAATTAAAACTTGATAGCGGGTTCAACAATCACTTCAAGACATGTGTCGTGGGTTCGAATCCTTTTAGGTGTTATAGCGTTTTCTTAAGTAAGACTCTTCTTAAGTTCATCCTTAAAAATTCAATGGCACAGGGTTGAATAACCCGTTCCACGGAAGGCCGAGGTTTGAAAACACTGTTCCAGAAGGGCCAGGGGTCACTGGAGGGATACCCGAAGACTTATTGCTTCCTGCTGAAGTTCAGGCGAGGGAGGGGGCAAATACCCCATTTGGCCTTCCTTTAGCGGACGTCCCACGTCATACCGATCTAATGGCACAACTCCTGCTTATTTAACTCTGTCAAATCTTTCTGGCAGCAACTATACTTACCGCTGTCAGCGAGTGGAGGTTCGCGTCCACTTCATTCAGGTTGGAACCTTTAACCAAACACTCATCATGATTTACCGAGGCATAACCTTAAGACCCATAAATAACTTTTTTTTGCATTTCTTACGTAAAATCACGATGTTTAACGATAAGAAACAATAATAAAGGCAATTACTTTCCATACTAATAATCTAAAGTACAATTTCTGAGTTTTAAAAACATAATAATAATGAGTTTCTTAGCAGAAATAATTTATTATATGTCAATTTCCATGCTTTTTGAACATTACGCACCAGTAAATTCCAGGATGAAGGGAGAGGTAGTGGTAGTACTGGTGTGGTCAGTACGAGGACAAACTTCTAATTAAAATAGATCGAAGGATACGTGTATCCAGTGAATTGTTATTCCATTAACAGGATTTCACTAATTAGATAGTCATAATAAAGTGCAAGACTACACTTCATGCTACACTCTATTACGTCCGGTCTTAACATGGATTAAATAATTGGCATAATTATGTATTAACTACATGAATTTTCAAAATTAGTTGAACCCAATGATGACGCCAAAATGCTTAGTCACTGGTTCCACACTTCCTTGAGACCAAATAGAATCCATAACATCCAAGGTAATAACTAACCAAAACATGCCCCTTAATTGGATGAAAATTTAAAAACATATGTTCAATTCATAACAGGGTATAAAGCACTGAAAAGATTCCCGTGGAGTCAGTGACCATCAAATGTGCCGGTCTGACGGAATTCAAAAGAGGTCTTCTGTTTCGGTCAGGATTGATCCACCAAACATGGACTCACAAGTCAAATACTGAACCATTGAGCCACTAAGGCAGACTAAGGACAGTCCAAGTTCTAAAATTCGGATTGCTTGGGAAGTGCACTTATTCAAGCTGGAGGGAGTTGAACCAACAAATATTTCACTTTATTTTACTTATTAACACCTACGAAATATCGTCATCTATAACAATTTCCCTAAATTTTGGTTATCATGGTTAACAATGGTCAATTTCGATGCCGGAATGACGTCCCAGATGAAATATACATACAGTACAAATCATCTAGAAAAGAGTTGACGATCAGCAGTCAGTCTTTTAAAAACTGTCTTATAACCCCTCTCATCACTTTGTATATCTTATTCTTTTCCTACAGCTTACCCCAGCCTGTTTCTGCGTCTAAATCCCAGGACTAATGAATTACCATGCTCAGCCATAGGGCGGGAAGCCATAAGGCATGCAAAAAATTCACCCCAGTCAATAATTTAACTATAAAAAACACCGTTAAAATAATGTGCATAATAAAAACACGATGATTATTTACCAAAACAAAAAATAATAACAACAGTCTTATTGCTAGAATTATGGACCAATCACAAACCAAACAGTATCCCTCTTTTTACATACCACGTAATATTATGATGCCTTTCATAATTAAATATTTATTAAATAAGAGGATATAAATTGAAAAGAAAAGCAGGATATGTTATGTGTGTGTGTTTGTCTGTATAGCACATTTCATAAAATTTTCGCAGCAGTTGGCGAAACTCACCTAACTATCCATGAAGTCATCCATAACTTGGTTATGGCAGGAAACACGAGGCAGAGAAGAGGAAAAAAACAAACCCCCACAGCTTTTATACAATTTCCTTTTTCATATTACATGGCACGTGCCATACAACGTTTGCTCATACGAAACAACACAATTCAATATGAAGATATAAAGGCTGCATTATACTCTACATTTATGAACGTTTATTTCAATGACGTCACCCCTGCTTTACGTTCATATCAATTCAGATTAATAAAAAAAAATATTACAGTTAAGTCTTTATTTGTTACTTTTTCAATTTCAATAACTACATTGACTCGTTGTTGTTTGTTTGATGGTGTTTTAGGGCCCTTCACCTACAAGGTCATTAAAGCCCCTTTGACTCGTCACTATATTTACGATCATTCCCCTTCCTCTCATCATCTCTCCCCTCATACTATCGAACCAGTGTGGAATCGAACCTGTGCCACAAACCAAAAAATGAATCTAGCTCATAGCCACAATCTGGAACCGAACCTGGACCACAATGAAGCTACCAAAATATATGTAAATTAAAACGACAAGCCTACAAAAGTTTACTCGAAAATGGCTAATAAATGACCACTATGATGGCCACTGCTTGACTACACCGAAATACATTCAGTAGAGGGAAGGAATGGTTAAAACAAAGCAATTAAAATATGGTCGCCAAGTTACCACTTTAGGTCCACACGTGGTGATGTGCCACGTGCTCGGCACGTGCCGTCTGCCGAGCCTGCGTCATAAGGGTCTAAAACCGAACACCTTGCAGCAGATGAGAAGAGAAAGAGAGGGCGGAGATTGAACTTGACTCAACCAATAGCAAGTCCATAACAAGCATGTGCAGCAGTGTTATCAAAATAATCGTGGCGCGTGGTTGGACTCCCGCCAAAACTTCAAGCACGGGTTTTCAATTACAAGTACAACAGCACACGACACCAGGTTGATTATGAAGAAATGATAGCGCGCGCACGAGCGGTCAATGTATGCAGGGAGAATAAAAAAATTGACACCCCCTCAACCAAGCACCATACCCTGCAGACAATTGAATAGGATTTAAACAACAAAGTGTAGTAGTAAATGGTCAACCTTAAAAAAGACAACCTTGCCCTCTTTTTTTCTCTCTCTCTCTTTTCTTAAAACATTCAAATCAGCAGCAGCCGGCAGTTTCATTCGGCCTTGTTTTCCCTTCAGCTGCACGGCACACACATACGAGCCTTCAATCTTTTTATCGTTGTCCTGGGTAAAGCCATCAGGAAGACATCTGCTTCCTTCCTCCCCCTCTCATCTTCCTTCGGCCCTCACCCGGCCTCCTCTCTCCCTACCTCACACATCACCTTCTACCTAAACTCCGCACCTGCCGTTGGTGGAGTCAGCGCCAGCACATGTCCATAATTCGGGATATGAAAGAGCTTGAGGAGAGTAGAAAAATGGGGGAAGGGGAAGGAGAAAGGAGGGTAGAGGGAGAGTATAAGAGGCCTTTTTTGCTTGCCAGGGGTGAGACTATGACCGTCATCCAAAACCACTATCGTCTTCAGAGTCCACCTCGTTGTTGTTGTCCCATTTTGGAACCTCCTCATTTCTTGAAACGTCATCAGGGTGTCGTCGTTCTCTACTTTCCAGCATGTGTTTCGTCAAACTGCGCCCACTTCGTCTTAGAGCCTCCTTAGGCTCTAAGACGAAGTGGGCGCAGTTTTACCTCTACTGCCACTCCACCACCATTTTCATCAGGATCAAGTAATGTACTTTACTACAGCAGGCTGTTCTGCATACAAAACACGTGAATACTGTCTACTCATTCATATACACACTGCAAAGTAAGGAAGAGGAATAGGGGGAAAGGGACATCGACTACGGGTCCACCGAATTTCTGTTTGCACCTTTACCCTTTTGGATTCATTTACTTACGAGTACGCACCCATCTGTAGTCCTACCAACCAACAAAAGTAACGGCGGATTTTCTCTTTTTCCTTCAGTGGAAATCTTGAAGAACGTCTTTCATATGAGTTTTATTTATGACCATCAACTATCACACCATAGAGTTTACAATCTCGATTTTTTTTATCTTATAAAGTTATTTCTCTCCTTCCGCATGACATTCAAGAAACAATAATCAACTGCCAACCAATAACTAAGCAAATAGTGTCATCCCTCATTGCCCCATCAGGAAAAAAACACACTATAAATTAACAATTTAAAGTAGTTTTGGCGCAATTTTTTATCAATTTTCGGTATTTCACCGCAGTCTCCTTTTTAAAAATTTCTATCTAGATATAAAATATTCATTAATAATAAATAACTTCAGCAACTTGTAGATTTATTCAGGGCACATGTGCACCTATACTTTACAGTGTAAATCTCCAATTGACTTGCAACGATATCGTTAGCGATAACAGACATTCGTCACCAGGCAACGCAAAAAATGATGTCTTTGCCACAGCTACTGTATTTGATTACTAATTTCCGTTCAACATACTTATGCGAGTGACACTGCATTCCCGTTAGACGAGGGGGCACTGTTTTACTTCCCATTTGACGGAATACTTACTTGATTTGTGCCTCTTTCTCCCAACACAGAACTACTTTTGTCTTAGACTAGATTCGAACCTGTGCAGTATGATCTGGAGACATGTTAAAAAAAAGGTAACTTCAGCTAGCAGAATACTGATTTAACGACAGAAATATAGCACTTCCGGTAAGAAATTCTGATTACTCTCCTGAATCATCACACAAGTCGTCCAAAACATTGTTTTATACAGTTTTTTTTCTTTACTTGCTGTCAACCACCTTTGTGATTCATTTAAATATGCTCTTAGTCTACGCCTTCTTGTTGAAGAACACGTCTGTCTCCACCATTTACACTATTGTCCATTGTCATCTTTCCCTCTGGGACTCTCTCTCTCTCTCTCTCTCTCTCTCTCTCTCTCACCCCCTATCAAGGTGTACGTACTGCTACTACAAGAATAAGGAAAGATGAGGAGAGTAGCAGGAGGCAGAACAACAAGAAAAACAGGGCTAAAGAATAGACGATTGAGAATCTCCTCCTTTCTTTAAGATGGCAGTAATAACCAGCAGCTACGTTTATGTATGTGCTTTTTTTCTTTCTCCAGCCCATTATAACTCACAATATTTAAATAAATCGTCTATAAAAGTCTATCTAGTAAATTGATGTTGAACAATTCCATCATTCTGATGCTTTTTTTCAACATCATACATATGTATAGATATGGTGGTAAGGGAGCTAAGTAACATGGCTGCACAATTCGATTTGTCGATATCTTTAAATTATTCACTGCCTTCAGCTAAGGTCTCATTAAAAAAAACTTTCAGATTTTTACTATTTCTTCCTTTTATTACACAGACAACACAATTATTCCTTCATTTTTAAAGTTAAAATATCAAAAAAAACGATCTTCCGAATATTCTTACCTAGATTATTTTTTAGTCGCCATTTTGCTACCCATCGTTCTATTTGATACATTAGGGCCATTCAAAATGTACACTCCCTCTGTCAATTTTTTTTACCGCAAGATCTTTTTCACGTACAGTATTTAGAATAAAATCAGTTTTTTTCTTCCCTCACGTAGCATTTCTATGTGGACATTATAATAAAGATACGCTTCGCTGTATTTGCAAGTCAAACCATCTTTTTTTTCCTCTTCTTTAAGAAACGAAGAATACATACATACAACGAGAAGGGAGACTTTATTGTTAAGAAAGTTGGGTGAAAGGTAGGTTCCTGGGCACGTGCCCTCTGTCACTGGACAATCACTTTCTTTTCACCTTATTCCTCTCTTTTACCGACAGCTGCTGGACTTGGACTTCTTTCTTTACTCTCAAGATCACATCATAGTTCCCTCCTTTAAGCCAATCTTCTCCCGTTTGCACAATACATTCTGAAACCTTACTGAAAATAAATTTCTTTAACACAACGCAAGAAAAAAACTGCTCTTATTATTTATGACGACATGTCAAAATGCAATGACCCATTTTTTTTTTACCTAAAATATAAACCATTAATTGAAGATGCAAGTTGGGGAAATATTCACAGTCATTGAATTAATAAAAAACACCACAGTAATCTTGATTTGGGATTCGAACCTACACTCATCCAATCAGGAAACAAGGTTAGCCAAATTTAACTGCAAACTGCTCTAACCTGGCGTAATAAATCAAGTTACTTCTTTTTGCTGTATTTGTTCATCAATGATTGCAATTATTTAACGTGACTGAATAACCCATAATTATAAAAGGAAATACCCCTCGCCCCCATTAAAAAAAAAGGGGTGTGTTGCATTGGCCATTTGAAATAATTTGCAATTTTCATCATCCGGTTTTAAATTTAACTATCAAAATGAGTAAAATGTGTGCTACTGTCAGTGAAAATCAAGAATAAAATTGGCAGCAACACAGTCTTTTGGTCACTTAATTGACTCAGGAAAATAAATCAAGGAGAGAAGCGTACATTTTACACATTTGAAATGAATTTTAAATAGCAGTTGCTATGTGGAAAAAAAAACAACAGACAAACCACGAAATACAGACAGGAATTACACAACTGAATCAATTGCAACAATCAATTCAATTTCGGATATCCGAAATGGACTTCTGGTCATTTTTTATCCAACTAAAAAAACCAGTCCCTCCCAGTATCGATAATGAATGAATTAAAAATACTGCAAGTATCTCAAACAGCATGTTCATACATACAGATACATGTTGAATAAGAAATGCAACATTAATAATGAATACACTGCATTTCTATCTTTTTTTTTGTACTCCTCCATCTCAACCTCCGCCTTGTCTCCCTTCCTCACTTTCCACTAAATGCATAATTGAATTCAATGTATAAAACTTGTCGTATTCAGGTCGGAAATGTTGTTAATTTTCTGGATGTGACTCAACCCAAAAAATTATTGATGTTTTAAAAGGGTTAGTAACCAGACTTTCCTCAATTGTTAACAATTTGCACGTTGAACTTAAGCAAAGAATCATGAATTCGGAAGAATTCAAGAAGGTAGAGCCCTCTAATAAAATAGGAAAACAAGGACACGAACCCAAAGACATAAGGACAAAGAGTGGCATGGAGAGAGAGACAGAACAGAAAGAGAGAGGAGGAGAGAATAGATTTTGAAGAGAGGAGAAAAGACGTTAGAAGAAACATTGAGAGCGAGAGAGAAAATGGATGTTGGATACAGAGGAAGGAAGAGTGGACATTGGAGAGAAGAGAGATAATGGGTGGGAGCGGCAAATTGCGTTGGACACGCCAGTTCTCTTCTGATCACTGAAGTTAAGCAACGCAACCCCAGCTAGTACCGACATAGGTGGCCGCTTGGAAAAACTGGGTACTGCTAATACCCAAAAGTCGTCGCATTAGTGTAGTGTCTGTGCAGTCTCTGCATTAGAACTACGCAGTGGATGGGGTTCTAATGACCTTGTAGTTGAAGGGCCCTAAAACACCAACACAGATCATGGAAATTCAACAGAGGATGCTGGCGAGAGAGAAAGGACAGAGGTAGAGAGATTTCACTCTACACTTGATTTTCTCCCATTAATACATAGGTATATCATATGTTGTATTCCGTGTTATGAGGGGTCGTACTGGGTATTCAGCCTCTTCATTAATCTAAAAACCGCCTCATTCAGTGCATTTCTACAAACTCCTTATAAACATCAGTGGTGTCAAACAAATCAGGCGTATTTTGCTTAGAATGTCAACTCGTTTTCCGTCTATGGTAGGGTTTGGCACAGCTGATTGTTGTTTGTTTGTTTGATGGTGTTTTAGGGCCCTTCAACTACAAGGTCATTAGAGCCCCGTCCACAGCATAGTTCTTATGCAGAGACTGCACATACACTACACTAATGTGACGATTTTTGGGTATTAGCAGTACCCAGTTTTCCCAAGCGGCCACCCATGTTAGTACTAGCTGGGGTTGCGCTGCTGAACTTCAGTGATCTGACGAGAACTGGTGTGTCCAACGCAATTCGCCACTCCCTGGCACAGCTGAACTCATGGTAATCAAGCAAGAAGGTATGAAAGTAGAAATTAAAGAAAGATGAAGAAACGCTACTATCAAAAATCTCAGAAAAAAACTGGATGGCTGCCATTAGTGACTGGGAATCGACCGGATGTTTTAACCCTTTAGTGATATAGGACTATTGGGTCTAATACGCCTCTCTTCTCTCTTGGAATCAATGTGGATACATGTCATTTTGTTTATAAACGTTTTACAACATTTATGGACTTAATGATTGTATTTGGCATCCATTTTTCCATCGAAACATTCTCCAGTTTTTATTGGAGAAACAACTGCAGATCGGTTCACTTGTGAAGTCGAATTTTACCTCTTAAAATTCGTAGACCACAAGCAAACGTCTATGCGCATCAAACGATTTCACATTAAAATAAACGTTACGACGTAGGCGCCTTCTTCTCCCATCTTTTGATGATCCACATTTTAACAACCCTTCTCCTCTTCTTTCAGACTCCATTTTTAGACTATTTTACGCGCTTTTAATGTGTTAAATCGACTCGTTTCCTTAAATGGATGGTCTTCTAGCTTGAATAAGAGTTTCATGCTCAAGTCATTAACTATCCCAATTCGGTTCTAACTATCCACCCTCACTGAAATGTCCAGGGAATAGGCAAAGCCGGATCCAACATAACCTACTTCTTGTTACTGAAATCATGTGGAGAGAGTGACATTTTACTAGCATTTCTACAATCCAAATTTAGAGATAGGAAGTCGACATTTTCATTAAGAAATTGACCTAATTATTATCTGGACCAAATTATGAGGGTGTTGTGCCTTAAATGCCACTTTTGATACCATCGATTTGTTGTTTTAAGTACACCATTTATTGCTTCTTTCAAATAATTAGAGATACACCTTCCAGTTGGTGTGCTATTTTCAGGACCGTGTGTCTCATTCTTTATGTTGCCGTCCACTCTCTCTCTGTGCCTCGCGCCGGTTGCCCCCACACTATTTTCCCCTCCTGCTTATTTTCAGTCCACCTATCTCTCCCTCACCATATGAAAAAGCTGCATTTGTAAAAGAGTCCGTAACATCTGTCTGGACAGTTGCTGCCAGGTTGGCACGTGCCACAAATGGGCCTTCCGGCAAAGTTGCCCAGTTGGTAAGCATCTTGAGTTGCCTTGTGTGTTAACCCTGAAGGTAAAACTGAAAGGCGAAGGTAGTCAAAAGACAAGAGACCTGAGGAGGAGGAGGAAGACGGATGAAGGGGAGAGGGGCAGGTAATGTAGTAAAAAAAAACAAGATGGATCTTAAAAACGACAGCTGACAGCAAAGGCAGATACAGCAGCTTGACCATTTTCACCGTCCATACAAATTGTCGTCATCTGCTTTCCCACCCTTTCTCTTCACCTTACAAGGAAGGGATTGTGACCGTCCTTAAGCAACCTTGGAGAAGGAGGGAGGCAAGAAAAAAAGCATCCAAACATCACCACCTATCGAATTGCCACACATGTCCAGATGGAAAAAGAACGACTCCACATACGGTGGCTCGCACACGTTCAATTTTCAGAGCAGTGTGTGTGAGGCGACAGATGTGTTAGCCCACATGGTAGTGAAGACATACTAACCATACGGCGCACTCTTTTATATTTCATCCCAATACAATTTTGACATTTTATAAAATGTCGACACAGGTTTTCCCGCCATTTCCTTTACAAAAGCACACCCTCCTTTCCCACGTGGCTGACACCCGGCTTGCACGTGCGCCTCAAAGGGATTCCTATAATTTGCTATCAATACCAACACTTGACGCCAGTAATGGTTAACAATCTAAATAATGTTTAAGATGCCTAGGTTCGGTTCCGACTGTACTCTCCTCTGTTAAGCGGAACTGCGCGCAATTGACGAGTGCCCAGAAAGGTTTTCATGGTCACCAGAACCCTGACGCCAGATTCAAAATATGGTGTGGGACCCAAAATGGCGCGAAATCGTCAGTTAGCTCTAAAACGTTATCAGGGACAGACAGCCTGAGACACGGTTCAAATCCAGGTAAGCCTTCCTGTTTTTTGAGCTGAAATAACGTCTTTGAAAAAAGTATCGTTAAAGTAGGCCTACTGTAGTCAAATGTAATTCAGTTTTGTGTGTCCCATGACACCACTCGTGTGGAGACATCGTTGATAAACAACTACAGAGGATTGTAATGAATATCTAAACACGTATTTTAATATTAAAGACGCTGTTTCGTGTACTGTAGTTTGACAAGATGCTGCATCGACATTTACCAAACTACTTACGAATTAATTAATTATTAATAACACCAGTTTAGTAGCACTGTATAAGAAATTTTTTGTCTTAAACAATATGCGTCAGTCGTAACAGTGAACTACTTCAAATATCCAGTTTTTCTCGGAAAGAAACGCATAAAGCGAAAGGTTACATAAAATGGGTTAGAAAATTAGGTGGAGTAGTCAATGCAGAATTCAAACTGCGCATGATTAAAAAAACAAATTTATATAGTTCACGATTAACCGATATTAAGATATATATAACCTTGAATATTATTTCTCTCAGGTCAATGTGGGAAATACTTGAATTTATTGCTGACGGCCTATACAGAATACATTTAAGTTTTGAATTGCAAGGTCCAGTTGGACAGCAACTTAGTAAAAACCATATTCAGTCTGGGAAAAAAATCCTTGAATTTATGAGAAGAAATATGAAAACTCTCTCCAGTAATCTGCTCTGCATAATTTAGGATCGAACCTGTGCAACAGAGGGAAGAGGGAAATCAAACATTAGTAACCAGCTGCATTGCATTTTTTGCACCTTATTTAAGACAGCTGACAACGCATGCGCCACTAAATACCATTTCACAATGGAGTAAGAGTGAAGATAATTTCCCCTCTAACAAATATGACCAGGTGAGACTCGAACCATCGACTTAGACCAAGCACGTGCTTCTACACTTTGAATGGACACTTCAAACTAGATTATAATATTGCACCACACCACAACACTAAGGTAATACGGTACACACCTTTAAACTGTTACATGAGTATTTAAGAGGACCCAGACCCAGTTTCATATCAGTAGGGCTGAGTTCTTCGCCTCTCCCTCTTCGCTTTCTTCTCCCCTATCTCCTTTCTCTATAGCCTTTTATGTATTATCTCCTGCTTTGTCTGCCCCCTCCCTTCATCCTCTACGACCTGCCCTACCTCTTCAGTACCCACGGCTACGCCATACATCCACCACACCACTATCAGAGCAGCTGTCTCTCTATCCATTGCCTGAGAGGAGAGCCATATGCGAAGAGGACCTAATACACCAATTTCTACCTCTCCCTTCCTCCTCTCTTGCTTTAACCCTCCCCTCTTCTGTTATATCAGGGGTGCCAACAACGGGAATAACCACACAGAGATGGTGAAGGAAAGAATTGAGAGGGGAGTGGGTAAAACAAAAAAAAAATGGAGAGAGTAAAGTGGACATCTGCTATTTGGTGGTAGGCAGCATGATGCATTATGCTTGCTTGCCTGTTGCTCGGTCACATTAGGCGCCAAATTGTTCACCCACTTGGACACACATTACGTCACAAAAACAATAGATAATGACGTCGGTTCCTTCCTGACCAGGATACGTCACGTAGATTAAATCCACCAGGGTTTGCATATCGCTGATGGCAGGGGAGAGTTAAGGGCTGACGACTTCCCGCCTCCACACCTGGAAATGTTGTCAACCGTGCACGTGCTTATCATGTACCCACCTTGCCCAGTCTTAGCTCTGCCAGTGTGTTCAAATCTTTACGAACCTGGGACACTATCGCTGAACTACAGAACCCAATGGATTTGACCACTGGCCAATTTGCTGACTGCAGACCGTTTGTCCACTCAGGCGAGTAGTCAATATCGCACTCACACCTCTATTACAGTAGGCGCAGCAGTTATACTTCCATCCCAGAAATTTAAAGCAATAATCGGCTTCGCGTAACGTCGCGCACCGGCTACAGGAGACAGCCTGCTTGCCACTTGCGCTCACAGTCGGCTTGTTTGATAACGTCGACCTGCGACAAAGGCCAATGGCTCCCTCCGAGCGATAGGGAAGTTAAGGCCGGGCCGTCATCAGTTAATCTGCCGCCCGGATGCGACCAATAAATTGCCATCCCTTAAAAATAATATTAACTCAAAAGCAGTAATAAAATGTCTGCTGTCTGGGTGCTGTGTACCACTGCTGTGACAGCCCTGGATGAGGTTCATAGTAATGTGCGCGACGGCATGTTTACGAAAGCGATCCCGTCAGCGCCACCCGTAACCATTTTAAGGTTTATGGAAGGGTCGCCCACCCACCGATTTACCCGAGAAAGACAACAGTGCACTGTCAGGCAGAATGTTAACGTAGCTGGCTGCTGGTCTAATGCTGCAACCACTGCGTATTTAAACGTTGGAAGCGATTACGGGCGTCAGGAAGCGATTCGATCTCCTGCACTTTAAAAAATATATGAAGCAGCACCGGAAGGCTGCCAGGCCAGGACAGAATCTCAAAATACCCACACAAGTCAAAAAAGAATAACTGGATCACCAATTGGGATACATTCCCAGAAGTAGGAGTTCGCTTCCAGTAGATAAAGCTGACGTTAAACAACCAAATCATTCTGTCTGCCATGGTGAGGTGTAATATCACCTGTGTCTATTCACGTACCTTGAAGCACCTGGTTCGGGTAAAGTCGGTATTTGATGATGGTGAGCCTTTGAAATGTAACAACGTAGTAGATATGGTACACATTATGAATAAGAAATCAAATTTCACACTATATCAAATTTCTCCATATTTTCTGACAAACAAATCGCTGTTAACCAAAGCTGACAATTAGAAATTTAGAGAAGAAACAGTGGGTGCAACACACTCGTATAAATCTTCACAAAGATAGAACTTGAAATAAATATTTATTACACTAATGCTAACGGAATTATTTAAAATTTTGAAAACTTATCAACATAGTACGTGCGGTGTTTTAGACCTGTGCATATTTTATCAAGTGTGGGTACATATTTACATTTAATATATCAGTAAGTCAAGACATTCAGCTAGTGCGATAGAAATTGCAAACTTTGTCACCAACAACTACAGATTTTTAATGTTGTTACATCACATGATAACAGATTTCTCTGTTTTACTTTGGCGCCGAAATGATTTCACTTCTATCCGGACAAATATAAGTTATCTTTTCCGCCTTTTCCTTGTTATGTTGTGCCATATCGAAAAAGAGCAACAAGAGCTTCCGTACAGAAAACTGTTGTAATCAATACTAATACTGTAGAAAGATCTTCAACTTTGAACTTTAATATCATCATATATTTCCGTCAAGGTGAGTTTTATTTGGTGTAACGTAGCAAGAAGACAATTTTGTAAATTTCTGTAGAACAACCTGTAAGGGATCGTGTCCCTACATCAAACCTCAAGGAGTTCTACCTGAGTAACATTACACAGACCAGACCCAGACAGAACTGGAAGTTAATACTGCATGTCCAACAAAATGGTTGCACAGATTAAAGTTAACTTTATAGAAAAATTGCATTCATTTGAGTGCCACTCTGTAAGAGTGTGCTAAAAGGGGTTCAGCGGCAGGTGATATCAGTCAACAAAGTAAGATATAATAAATAAATAGACAGATATAAATTACCCATCTTCAAGGAAATGGCATTAATAAAAAGTAGGGTCATTCATAAATCATTCCAATCTCAAAGTGAAACTATTTACAACTAAATTACTGGACAATAAACTCTGGCTTCGACTCCAGGCATGTTGATGATCAGTTTTCGTTCAAAGACTAAAATGGATCTGGATTCCTTCAGTAATTCAGAGATGCTTTACTAAAAGGGAACGTTGACGGACTGGTATCGTGCTTGGTTCCAGTCTTTAGTTACAGGTTCGATCCTGGGCGAAATGAACTTCTTTTGGCCAAGAGAGGACTCCAACAGGAACGGCAAATAGAGTTGTGGGGCCATGTGGTGGGCACTATGTCACCCACAAGTCAAAGAATCTTTTCTACACAGTAAAATACACGTAGAAATTGTCCAGATCTTCAGTTGCGCGCGAAGTAGGGAATTCGACATTATTTAACTTCCATAGAAACCGCATTTGAGGTTACCACCTTGAAGAAAAGAAACTTAGTCACGATCTGGTCTTTGGTCAAGGAAAATTTGGTAAATGTATTGGAATTGATTTTAATGCAGTTTTTTTTTCCTTATGAAGGTATATCCCACGTCCCTCAAATACTCCCTCCTGGCGATTCATCAATTCACAGGTTGAGATTTAATCACACGGATTTAATCACAGGAGCCACATTCCTTTTTATCATTACCACCAACTCTTATCCCGCCAATGGCAGTCGGGTACCCATCTTGTCCCTTTGGGAGCGGCGAATTACGTTGGACACACCAGTTTTCGTCTGATCACTGAAGTTAAGCAACGTAACCCCAGTTAGAACCGACATGGGTGGCCGCTTGGGAAAACTGGTAGTTGATGGGCCCTAAAACACCAACAAACAAACAATTGCCCCATTGGACACCTACGTGATCGGTTGGACGGTATTTTTACGCAGCCAGCTGCCGACCTAATGTTTATTTATTGTCGGCCTATTCTTCTTCGTGGGACACTTTTTCTTCATCAACGACAGGGGAGGAGCACCTAGACCAGGAATTTTTGTCAAATGAGACCTATACTTTACTCGATATACCAAGGGATACACACCACACGGGACCACGGCTTCATTTCCCACCCAACGGCAGGCGCATTTACAGCTCTCACCAGAAAGAATCCAGCCGCCCCAGTCTGTGAACGAATTTGGAACGAGGTGAGATAATGCAGCACGTGACATCGAGATGAGCTCGCATTCTCACCTAGAATTGAACCCAAAAAGAGGAAATCTGTATACTTAATAATAAATGAAAAGGATAACAATAACCTAAAAAACGATAAGGAGAAATAAAACTGCGAACTGGGATGCGTACGTAGGGGGTACGTACACAAAGACTATGACAATAGAGAGTTTTCTGGCTGCGGTTCTATCCGACGTACGCTACGCAATGCAGACGAATTGTCAACTGCGCAATCTCAGATACGGCCTGAGTCTGCGCAGTTCACGATTCGTCTGCATTGCGTTGCGTACGTCGGATAGAACCGCAGCTAGAAAACTGTCTATTGTAGTTTCACGAGCATGTAAAATGTCAAAATAAGACAGGTGCCATATTATCGTAAACAATGTCAACTATTGACTCTCACACCACAAATCCGTCATGTTATCAGGTCTGATAACAACTTCGCCTCCACAGACGAGCATTTGGCGCGTGTCTTTATCAGTGCCGCACATGCGACCTTCGTGGTAGCGACCAGCAGTACGTCCACTGATATGCGACTGATAACTTGATAAGAAAGCCATCCATTAAACGAGGAGAGGGGAAAACCTAATTAACTCGACAGAAAAGGGGTGCACGTCGATAAATCTGAGGACAAAAATAACGCCCGGGATATCAGCCAATTCTTTTTCTAAACATTGATGTTGAACAAACAGTAATGGTGGTTGAGTGAGGTCCTTGCAGAAGATACTTCTGGCTATCGATTGGCAACTGCAGTCAGGTGCGCCAACACCTGACTAAATCGCAGCAGATGCTGTGGAGGGGGAGGCGAGAGTTCAGCTTTGAACAAGGTAACAAGCACCTGGAAGGCCATGGACGCAAAAGCTATATCTAACAATTCATAGTTCTGATGGTTATTCGCTGAATCCTATCAAAATCCCTCGAATGTCGGCCGGGTGCGGCTAGCAGTTTCTTTCGGATTTCGCTTCAGGAGTGCAGGTTCTATTCTAGTCTGTTGAAATGATGGTTTTCAGGTGCCAGGCAAACTCCAAAGGCACCTTCCGGTAGAAGGAAATCAAAACTTAGGTCCCCGTTTAGTATCTACGATGTCACCTGCAATCAAAATAACCTTTTTCACATGGGGGAGGAAAATATGCTGTACCTGTAGTTCGGAAAGATTCCAATGCGTAGGAGGTCAACTCTACACATGTAACTGGTCTTCCTGGTTATCAAATAATCAAACAAATTCTTTCATAGTGGCAGAGAGACGCTCCAAAGTGTGTCGTCGTCAAAACGTTTTCTTAATTTGCAAACGTATGATGTCACTTATTCCTACTGCAAGGCTCTTTTACCATATGCAGTGCCAAGAACCTCTTCAGCGACGTTTTCTGTTTAGTTATTGGACTAATAAATATCGAGCTCTCAGTTCTGATTGATATTTATAAAACCCAAAGAAAATACGCAGCGTGAAGAGGAGAAATAACGAACTTGCTTTCCGCAATATGAGTTATGAGTGCCTTTCTCTCCTCGGCATGAAAGAAACTAATGCAATGAACGAGTCTTACTTATCACACCTTCTTTTGTATGCGTTTTAGGGCCCTTCAACTACAAGGTCATTAGAGCCCCGACCACTGCGTAGTTCTAATGCAGAGGCTGCACAGACATTATACTAATGCGACGATTATTGGCTATTAGCAGTAACCAGTTTTCCCAAGCGGGCACTCATGTTAGCACTAGCCGGGGCTGCGTTGCTGAACTTCACTAGTGATCAGACGAGAACTGGTGTGTCCAACGCAATAAGCCACTCCCTACTTTCCACACCGGTATGTTGTCAGAGACGACTATCAACCTGCCTGATGCCCACTGAGCTTTAAGGACAACTAAATGAAGCTCTTGCGGAGAGGCACACTTTGAAGATCATCACCCAAGCAACTTCACTTTGGGAAGTAAATGAACCAGAAAAAAAGCTCGTTTCCAGTGAAAATATACCCCACGAGCCATCAGGTACATAGTTAGGTAATTATGTTACTCGTATGCCATCTATTGTGGTCCTAGAGACCCTAACGATGATTCTAATTAAAATAATACAACTGCTAACCGAGTACAGTACAGTGACAGGACAGTAACCCATCAAACCAATGACCAGATTATGCCGCAGGTGGTGGTGTTTACATCGCATGGATTCAGAATATACATCTTTCTCCACCTTAGGGCAATGGCTGGCCATCAAGACTACAAAAATGTGCGCCAATTATGTGTAAAGAGAGATAAAAAAATAAGCAGAATGTTAAAGTCCAGTTTGTTAATATTATTGATGCATCAATGCATCGAGTTATTCGCGCAATTGTGAATACTTCTACTTGGAGTGTGCATGTCTTTATTTGCAATTCACTCGACTTTATGTTTGTTGACAAGATCAATATTTTTTATCTTGGCCACGATACAAAAGACGAGGAACGCTTTGCGTACGGTTATTTCCACAAACAACAAATAAGCAGACACTTTGGCCCTTTACCTAAAAGCGCGCCAAAAAAAAGGCAAATGTACCCAATCAGGTAATCCAGTCCAGTGCTGATTATCAGTAATAACCCTTCTCTGGCCTTTGGCAATGCTGGGAGCTCATTTTTGTCCCATCCGGACGCATAAACTAACTGTTCGACGGTATTTCTTATGCAGCCGGTTGCCAACCTAATGTTGCGCCTCTTATGGTTATTTATTGCAGAACTGCATGTGACAACGGCTTCACTTCCCATCCAACGAAAGGTGCACTGGGGACCTCTCTCGTACGAAAGAAGCCACTCGACTCGGTCCATCAGGACTAGTGGGCCTCTGAGTTGCATGACTTTTTAAACTGGATTAGTTTGGTGGGTTGGGGAGTAAGCCAGGCAGCCATAACAGGACGAACCCTTAGGAGGCTGCCCGCGGGAGATGAGGAGGTAGGTGAAAGGATGAAGGAGAGAGTTAATTTGCAGCACCCAACGTTCTTTACCAACCACCCTTGTTGGTATTGACGTGGGTCTGCGCTGCTTAACTTCAGTGATCTCACAGGAACTGGTGTGTCCAACGCAACTTGGCTGCACTAAGTGCTTTTCCTAAGTGGGTCGCAACCAGAAATGATCAAGGAACACTAAAAGACAGATATGAAGTAGTGAAGAGAGCGATATCGCTGCAGTGAGAGGAGTTTCATTACAAATTACAAAAGATCTTTGGAGTGCAACAATTATTGCCAGTTGCTTAAAGATTTTCGCTTAATATGCAACCTACCTGCTTAGAGGGAGTGAAGACCGTTAATTGCCGAAGTGCTCAAACAAGTAAGAAGAGATAAGCGACAAGTTCAACTATTATGCAAACATCAAAAAGTCATATTAAAAATTCTGCTAATGTTTTAAAAGACTCCAAAAAACAATAAAAAGATGAATTTATCAAGTTCGAAGGCATTAACCGCAGTTTAGCAAAACTACAAGTATTTTTACTATGACTATAATGAGATATTTATGCATCCTTATTATAATTCTCTAGCCTGCATAAACTGAATTCCAAACTAACAACATAGGCTTAAAATTTTAACATTAATGCCTAATTATGAACAGGAAGTCATGGTTAAGTCTCTCCCTTCTTAATTTTATGTGGAATAATAGCATTAACTCTTTCCCTTGTCATTAATTTTTACGATGATGACTATATTTTTTTCCCATTCTTTGCCACCCTGTAAGACTTTTATAAAACCAAATTTATGAATCGAAATTTCTAAATATATCTGAAATTGTTTATCGGCACATAGTTTCGAGTCACCACTCCTGATACCACAGTTGAAATTCACAAGCTAAGAATTTGAAATTCCACAGGACCATCCGAAAAAATTCAAAAACCTTCCAACCTATGGTGCAGGGGATTAAAACCCCAGTGCCGACGGCCGTCAGGGGTGAGTGAGCGGCCCCCAGCCATTATGCTGGTTGGATCCTGGACCGGGCCTTCTTCGGGCGAGAGAAGGGGTCCTCAGCATGTCTTCCGTCGGAAGGGGACTAAAGTCTTTTTCCCGTATGGTGTGCAAGTGGTATGGTGTCAAAGTGGCGGCCCGCGGGGCTCATCGCCAGTATCCCATGCCTGATATCCTCCACATAATTCACAGCCCTCATCTCCACCTGTGGTCTTTTCCATCCTCTGTTTCGTCTCCAGTGACCCAGCTCTTGCCCAAAACAGCAGTGAGCTCTCCCACGTATTGTCATAGATTACCTCCCTCTTTATGTTAAGCTTGTTCACATACTCGGGTCTCTAATGACCTTGTAGTTGACGGGACCTTAAACTCCAACAAACAAACAAACAATTGTTCACATACACCCTCAATGTTTTCTTTGCCGTCCTTCCCTCCATATTATGCCGCCACTGCTCTAACCCCCATTCCTTAACTTTGTCCAGTACTAGTCTTTGCAGTGTTGTTGCCCTTCCTCCTTGCTATTCCTGGGGTGCAGTGTTATGCCTATCATCTTTGACATCCTGTTTACCCTCCTCTTCCAGTTGGTAGATGCTCCAACGAAGAAAAATAGGTTAAGATAAATAAGTATTGGGATTACCGTCCAACTGACCGCTGATGTGTCTTAATGGGCCAAAAATGGAAGTCCGACCCTGTCGCTGGCGGGGGAAGGATTACTGTATGATGAAACGGTACGACATGGTACACACATGGAGTCATGAACCATCCGTTTTCCCGCCTATGACAGGGTCGGTACCCATCTTGTCCCTCTGAATGGACACAAGGGCGATATATTGGACAGTATTTTTCCATTTCCGGTTGCCGACCAAAGTTGCAACAACTATGCTTATTTATCGTCGGTCTACTGTTCGTGGGGGAATTTCACCGATGCCGGGGGGGGGGGGGCGAGCTCCTACAACTGGAAAGATTTTCGGTAACTGACGCAGTTACCGAGCGTGCTACCCACTCCGCCACCGAGGCAGGTCTCATCTAGTGACAGTATAAACCGCAAAAATTTAATTTCTAATGGTAATGAAGTCGTAAACTAATAATCAGAAGTATTTTGGGTAAGATTTACAAAAAATTTCCTAACTCGTGGCAGGACAGGAATCAAATAATTTGAGACAAAAGGAGCATAGTGTAAGAATGAAAATGACAGATAAAAACGCAAAGGGAGAGAGGGGGAACGGTGGTCATGCATCGGAAGGGGGAACGTGATATTGGAGTAGCTGGCAGTCGACCTGATGCCACAACACGCCTTAGTAAGTATCCAACAGGGGTAAGGGGCACATAATGGCACTAGATATGTACTTAGATGAGTAAAAGCAACTTGAGTCGCTACATTACGTAGTTCTTTTGAGTACATTCTCTAGGTTAGTGGGTCTCTGTCAAAGTCGTAAGAATTTCGTTTATACGATGTATACAAGCTCTCCTTTTACACCAGAAAATTTACTAAGCTGCTATTGTTGTTCAAAGTGATAAAAAGACAAGAGAAATGTGTTTTATGGATAATGTACGTCTCCAATAAGACAACTATAGATTTCAACACCAAGAAATATCACCATTATCATCATCAAAAAGGGAAAGTCCAAATGGACAATAATCATTCAAGCCATTCTCGCTGTATTCATCTCCAAGTTCACAACTAAAAACTATTCAAAGAGCAATTGATGAATAGATCTTCCACGCTACAAAAAAATGGAGGGTTAGGGCCTATTATTTAGTGCACCCTTTATTGTTATGATTTATAAATATTCAAAATTTTTTTCAGATGCTATTTTCGTGAACTCTTCTTCAAGATTTAGAAGAAAATGAAAAGAAATACAATCTGGTTGCATAAGTGAGCAGCTGAAAACATTTGACGGTTGTGCTAATCAATAATACAGAGTAAGAAATTGGTCATTTTTTTTTGTCCTCTAAGGCGGGGGTGGAACGGGCACTTTTTCTTACTGGAATGTACTACTAGAAAAGATTCTTTTGCAGATGGTCTTTTGAACCTACAAGACAAATAAAAGTGTTGAAAAAATGATTTTCGTTCACATCTCAAACTAGCAGCTAAGAAAATAGATTCTTAAGAAATAACGTCTCTTATTCGACTGTCTTACTAGTGACCTCCTTCCTACAATTCAATATCCTCCCCCTCTACTTAAATATGAAGACAGTCGGACAAAAGGACATGGGAAGGATCTACAACTAAGACGTTGAAAGGCACGCGCCAAAAGGGCAGGGACACAGAAGGGAGTTATAGCAAAATTTCTGGAGAGAGAAAGAAGAGGAAAAAAAAGAGAGTTAGCACTGAAGCGTAAAAGATCTATAACTGGGGGTCATTTTTTGGGAAAATTGGGCTCGTTATGAAGGTTGAATTTTAACCAAACGTGCAAAAAACTCGAAAAGTAAGTTGTGAATGTTGGAGTAACAACAACAAAGGTATCTGAGAAGAAGGAACTGACGGGAATGACAATATTAAGGTGGGGCTTACTGTACCTAGGGGGCTGAGAGAAGAAAGTTCTTGGAGGACCTTGATGGCACGTGCCATGAACACGTTTACCAAAATTATAGACTAAAGATTGTCAGCAGATAAATAACAGTTCCGGTTTAGTACTTGAACGTATGTACATAGACATAATCCAACTTCATCAATTAATGTTTCTGCAAAACCTGGGCAAAATTGCAGCTTGATGAGAAGAAAATGATGAAAACTTAAGTAAGGCCATTTAAAAAACATTTTCCAAAAAAAAGACGAAATAAGGAATAAAAACGTAAAAAATGAAAAAGTAAAAAAAACATCGAGAGTACTGTGAAGATGTCATAAACGATGATGATCTTGATGAATGAAAAGCGTTTGAATAAACTCTTCTAATAGCACCAATACGAGATATTCAGATGTAGAATGCAAAGAAAGAGCAACAAAAAATAATATAAAAGACATCGGACAGTTGAGTGAATGAAATGCACAGTTGCGTAAAAAGTTTTGGGAGCGGTTCACTTTACCTGTTTTCACATGAATGGTTTTTACCTGGGGAGAAATACAAAGACTTCTCATGCTCTCAACCTCTACAAGAAGAGAGTTAGGTCATACACACATACAACAGATTTGGTGAATAAGAAGCAGCACAATGCCACCAAGTTTGATTCATTCATCTCCACCTCTATCTAAACCATCCATCAACACCACCCTCGCCAAACTACCAATAAAATCATGATTCCTACAAGTTTTTAACATATTTCTCAACTACATCGAATTTGTTCTGAGTTGCTTTGGTACACTCTTGGCGACTAGTGCTACATCATTGCGCTTTACGGCGCTATTCGAAATTTAGGTAATCAAACAGGTAAGTTGGAACTACTCACTGTTATTTAGTTTATTCGTTTATTGTTATTTTACCTGGAGCACAATTGATACAAGTACTTTACAGTGCCCCAAAATGGAATCACCACCAGTACGACTTTACAGCGTTGGATTTTGAATTCGGCATCACCTATATGCCAGGTGATTGCTATAACCCATCATGCCACCAGTCAGAAACAACAGAATGAATATTACTCTAGGTGCTGGGATTTGAAAATACTTGCTCAGAAGATTCAAAGCACTAGTGGATTATTGGGGAATTTTTGGCTTACCAAAACAGGATTGTTTTATATTAAGGACCTCAGTGCTGTCTGTGAAATACAGTAGAGTCTCTCAAACTATTTTGATGGCGATCCACTTGGCTATAGAATATGCTTCAGTGGCCCATTAGCCCCTAACAAAAACCAGCGCTTAGAATGAAGACACCAGAACAGATAATTATTTGGTAATAAAATTTGCGGCCCACCAGTGAACCGCGGACCACGCTGAAACAAAGGCCCTCAATACTGGAAAATCATAGATCTCAGTCTTGCAAATGATGTAACTCATTGGCAGTAATGGTGCCATCAGCATTTGACCAGGTTAAACTATAGATCTGAAAACATTTAATTAGGTAAACTGAATGATTTGGTCAGATTTTATCAATGGGTGGAGATCTAGAAAACTTTGGCCGCAGGTCCAAGGATAAAGTGCATTATCCAGACTTCCACTTGCTGTCACTAGACTCAGTTTCTCAACCAAAAGTCCCACAAAAGCTCCGAAATTAACTCCTGAAACCATTCCAGTCACGTCAATGAACAACAACTCGTTTAATACAATGTGAATTCTACTTCCAGCCTACATTAGTTCTGGCATTGGCATTCAAAAATATAAATTAAATAATGAAAAATATTTTTAAGTAGACGAGAGAAGCTCATTTATGTAATGAAATGCACTTTGAAAATGCAAATGGCTTTATGGCAGGAAGTGACCAATGCAATGTACCATAAATGCGTCGACATTCCCAGATTTACTTCACTTGTCAGCCTTACCAAATTTTTAAGAAATTGTCAACACTGTTGTAATACTTTTTTGTTAGCATTTTCTAATAATAAGCTCCACGGTCATTTTAATGGTCTGTCTAACATTGCAAGACTAAAATCTGGACATACCCTGTTATCTTCTCCACTTGCAGACTTATTAACAATTGACAAAACCATTAGTAATTGACTTTCTGATGTCCAAAAATAACAATTTTGTTTTCGATTACACCTTCATTAGCCACTCGGATAGACATCTTAAGATTCGAGATGCTATGTTGTTGTTACCTTGTCTTTTTAATACAATTATAAGAAATGTTTGAGACGTCAACTGATTTCCAAATTGCATCAAACTACACTTCGTAACAGTTCACCATTTAGAAATAACTTGTGTCATTAGAAATTAACGACTTTGGTGTCAACTTTGAAGGTGCTAGCTACACCAAAATTCTTGTATGTTAACTGAGCCAAACTACGACAGTGTTCTTGAATCTAGTGCTGCTAACAAAAACATTTACCACAGATTCAGAATCAGTCCACAACAACCTAATGAATACTTTAATTACCAAATACCTGTCTTTTTTGTGTGATTAAGGCCCTAGTAATACTTTTTACATGGCGTGATTATTGGAAAAAAACAAAACTCGACTTGTCTCGTAATCTTGATTGAAGAAATATTTTTTTCAAACAGATAAAAGTCAGAGACCTGTGTGGCAACTAATTTTTTTTATAATAGCAAAACACGAACTTATCCACCCTCTTGTAAGTATGCTATTTAATCTTAATATTATAAACCCTGTCGTGGAGTTTAAATCAAGAAAAGGAGGTGATGATAAACAGCGGAAATGGATGATATAACTTCAATAATTTCTTTGCCATCTTCATTGCAAGATTAAACAACAGGTGGCATGAAAGGTGTGTGTGTGGCAGAAATGGGAAATTAACAGCAAATCATTAAACTTAATTTTCAAAAATGTACACTACCTTCTTCACATCTTGAAATGCCTCTCTTACAAGAAAACAACTACACAATTTCCGGTAGCATATTTTAAACATTTCATGTCCAATTTATTTAAGATTTAACTATCAACATCCACTACTATTATCATTACAAGCTGCACTGCTTTAATTAAATTTTTGACCCTCCGCATGCAACACTTCCAATTGTGGTAGACCCTAGGTGCCACTTACTTGAAGAAATGAGAAACCAATTTCCTCCATGTTTCTTAGTGATCTTTTAAAAAATTAACAAAAGAATCTTAATAATATTTATATTGTACAGAATCAAGTTTGACGAGATTTAATTTTCATTTCCCATTCTTAACAATGTAACTTTGGATACATTTTTTGTCCCTTTAACTACCTTCTTAAACATCATCTCTCTCTCTCTCACACACACTAATGTGGGAATGTGGGAAATTCAATACTTGTTTCCATATATTGCAAGAAAATAAAAGGGGTATCAAACGCACCCCTTCTAAAAAAAAGGGGGAACAAAGTGAAGGTGGAAAGGTAATGATAAGGCTGTGTATTAACACCATAGTAGTAAAACTACCTCAACTACGGAAGAATACATGTCGGTTCAACACGGTGTTGTCAAACAACATAAAAAAGACACGAAAACCCTTTTAGAAGTACAGTTGTCGAAAAGTGCAGCTCCAAAAAAACTCCAAACATCACTTGAAGTCGCACCTTAAAAGATGGCGAGATGTTTAAAAAGTAGTCCTTTTATGAAAAAAGACACTCAAATGCCAGGTAACGAACTACAGAAACTAACTGTAGTTTCCATATTAGTTAGTAGGACCTAGAAATAACACTGTAAGTGCAGCGGAAGTAGTAGAGAGATGTGCAGAATCTATTTCGATGTAATTTGGCCAGTCTTATCCTTTCTGGATTCATTTTAATGGGTTGGGGAGTTAGCCAAGCAGCCATAACAGGATGAACCCTTAGGAGGCTGCTTGCAGGAGATGAGTAGGTAGGTAGTGGGCATAGGAGAAGGGAACTTGGCAGCACCCAACGTTCTTTACCAACCACCCATGTTGGTACTAACGTGGGCTTGCGCTGCTTAACTTCAGTGATCTCACGAGAACTGGTGTGTCCAACGCAACTTTGAAAGCTATCTACGGGTGTAGAGAGGACTCCTCCGCTTTGCTTATGTAGGTACCACCCAGGGCTTGTAACAGTTTCATGCCCCAGCCAACCGCTTTTTCTGTTTTGTTGGCGTTTAAGGGCTCTTCAACTACAAGGTCCTTAGCGCCCCGTCCTCTGCAGTTTTAATGCGGGAACTGCACAGACAC
>JAAFCE010006949.1:18121552-18265313 GCA_013389805.1 Trigoniulus corallinus | reverse complement strand
TTAGCGCCCCGTCCTCTGCAGTTTTAATGCGGGAACTGCACAGACACTACGCTAATGCGACGATTTTTGGGCATTAGCGGTACCCAGTTTTCCCAAGAGGCCACCGCGTGTTAGTACTAGCTGGGGCTGCGTTGCTTAACTTCAGGTATCAGACGAGAACTGGTGTGGCCACTCTTCCAACAACCGAGTACACACTACTTACGAAGTAGATGCATATGTCGACAACAGAACTCATCAGCCCAAAACAAGGCGAAACGTGTGGAGCGTGGGCTCAGAACTTACTTTCGGCAAATATAGGCCTACTATATTCAGACGTTGGTCTGGAACCAAGGTTGTTCTTAAATTGGGGCTTCAAAATGGGCACAGATCAATAATTAGGTAACCAACATCTTCAATGCAAGGAAAAGTTTCTTTGCAATGCAATGATAACTACTTATCTCAGTTTGAAAGCAGAATTTAGGGCATTTTATCGATTCATATTAACATCATAAAAAGACCGGCAGAGGGTTCCCTTCTCGCAAAAATTGATAAGCACTTCCGTAGCCCTCCTACATAAAAGGGGTTAGGCTCAAGGTCATTTCGGCTTGGGGAAGTGGGGGGGGGGGGGGGGCAAATGTTAATATAGAAATTCATTTCAGCTCAGCAATTACATAAACGTTACCCTCAGGGATCTAGTTCAACTATCAAGAATCTAGTCATCTGATGAGGGAAATTCATAGAATATGGAATTTTCGGTTTTTTGTTTTCTCACTAGAAATGACCTGTTTCGGACACCGTATAAAGGTTAAGTTTTTGTTCACCATGAATTTTCTAGCATTTTTGAATTGCCCTAGTCAGGATTTCTGAGGGTTTCCATATATTTCACGACATGCCCTTGTCTGTAATCAAAGAGCTTCAGGTGTTGACTCCTGAGCCAACTCTGGACGCATTTCAATTCAAAACGCAAGTGGAAGGACCCCGAAGAGGTCTAGCGGTGGGAGCTCGCCCTCTCTTTATCCTGCAGGCAGTGCATACATGCAAATAATAAAAAAAACAACCGATGTTACACCATGCTTCATTAACTCTAAGATGGACTTCAGAATAATTTCAGGCTGATTTCTTGCGTCCATCCAGTCGTTTCCCAACAATTTCAACAACAGTGAGAAGGAGGAGGATGAGGAAGACTAAATGACCCTCTTTTATAATCTAACAACCTTAATAGAGTATTAAAGATATCAGGGCAAGAATAAATACCACATCTAGTCAGTGATGTGTAAAAATTATTAACGTGATTAAGAAGGAAAGCAGGACTAGGTTCAAACTATGGGTCAATGCTTTTGCACAGTTGGCCAGTGTGAGAGAGTCAGCCATCTTATGCCAGCTTCCAAAAAAGGTCTTCAGAAATATCATAAAGTAAAGGGCCGCAGTATCATTTCTTCACACTATCATTCCTTTGCATTTAATAACACGGAAGCCTATTATTAGTTGGGTGCCGCAGTGATGCATAAATAATCACAAAGCGTGTGAATTCAGGGTTGCCCTATCAATAACACAGTGATCTCTTCCGTTGCCTACAATCCCTTAAAGCCCTTAAACTCTTCAGTTAGGGTCTTACAGCAGCTGCTATATACATGTCGGCTTGGTGTTCACGTTAAGAGTGTGGTTACTTATTTGAATATCAAATAATCTCCAATGGATTATATAAAAGACTTTGTTGTAAAAAGCATCTATAGTACGTTACGTTTCCATTTTAAAAACCTGATGGCTTGTTTAAGGTTCACAGCGGCGACAGACATTCATGTCCTTTAAAGGAAGTGTGATGCCATAGGCGGTAGTTTTCATAAATAAAGCTTTTCTGTTCCATCCAAAGCCTGACCAGACATATTTGGTCCGTAATTGCATCTAAGGCTACATATTGTCGCCATAGGTTGGGGAGGAGGGTGGACTACCATACCTAAGCTTTTGACAATCTGTCTCTTTATTTTTCTATAAAAAGGCACCTTATACCAAAAGCAATAAAAACAACATTGCGGGGTGTCTATCTGTCAAAAAGGAACCTGTATCAACGAATCCGAAAGTAAGAGAGTTAATCATTTAAGCTCTGAAGGTAAGTTAGTCGGTAAGTCAATCACAGTCCTACAGCACTGATCTTTGTTTGGTCAAAGAAACCAATGTCCCACGAAGAGGTCAGCTTTCTAAACACCGGTTCATTTTCAGGACGGATTGATCAATTTGTTAGAAAAGTGATCGGGTATATTGAGATATCCTATAAAGTAAATATCAAGCAACCAGGTCGATAAAAACCATGGTCTGTTATTCCGAGAAAGAGTAAATAAATCAAAGCTCCCAACACCTTGAAATCTTATTTTCAGAAGGTGCAACAGATCTCATCCACTCTTGGCAGAATGCAGGAATGCAGATCCACAAACGATTCCGACTTCTACTGCACTGATCAGAATGGTTAGCTGTGATGCGTAAAACTGACAGCCCGCAATGACTTTTGAAGGATTTAACTTGTATATACTTAAATAAGTATGCAAAGGAGGTAGTGTGCTCGATTACTGCGTTAGTGGTTCCAGGTTCGATACTGGATCGAGGTGAGTTTGCTTCTTTCGGGTGAGAGAAAGATCCCGAGTGCGCCTTCCATCGGATGGGAAGTAAAGGCGTGACCCCGTGTGGTATACAATGTCATTTGCAAGTAAAAGAACCCTCTCTATTATGTAACGCAGTGTTTTTCAACCAGGATTCCGCGGAACATAAATGTTCCGTCAGGTCCACCCAAGGGTTCCACCAATGGCAAGGTAAAATATAAAAATAACAATGAAAACACAAGAAACGAGAACGACTTTTGTATGTCGAAGATGAACTTCGGGTGTCTCTCTCAAACATTAGGCCACAAATTCAACTGCTAATGCTAACACACACACACCTGTATCAATTAATATTTTCTTCTATCACTGTATGGGGTTCCCCGAAAGGTCTAAATGTTCCAAAGGGCTCCGTTCCAATAAAAAGGTTGAAAAACACTGATGTAACAGTAGATGAGGCAAAACAGTAGGTCGATCATAAATAAGCATAGGGGGTGCAGAGTAAAAAATACCGTTCAACAGCCTGAACATGTGAAGGTACCCGACCCTTCCATAGGCGAGAAACGGACTAAAGTTGGTTCGTAAATAAATATTCAATGAACCTGATATATGAAAAGCAGAATATAGTGCGGCCTGCGTGAATTTTGATTGTTGGAAATCTGAGCTCGTGACATCAATAATCGCTTGTAAGTAGGGTCCCGTTTGGATTGTAAGCCATTTTCTGTTTACGTATGCACCAATAAGGCTGCACACTACCCTACAGACGACTTCGGCCCTGTTTAACCACTTGAGACTGCATTAATTGAAAAATCGAAAGGAAATCCAAATATGAATAAACAAATTGTTGTTTCTCACGAATCAGTCACAGGTAACAAACAAAAAAGATATTGCCTTCGGATGAGGAAGGAGGGAAGGGGGACGAAACAGCCACTTGCTTTACACGCCTGATGTAAATGATTTCAGGAAAAATATTTATACTATAAAAATTGATAACCTAAAAAATAGTTTGACTAGCAACCACTGAAAAAAAAAAGAGGATAATAAAAATGTGGGTTGGATTATTCTTGAAGACAAAAGCAGGATATCCAATACAAGTAGCTTCAAGGGTGGACTTGGTTAGTTCATGTACACAACTGTTAAATTCGTCAAATTCATTCATCCATGACCATTACACATTGTGGTAATCAATGTGAGGGAAGTCATTAAGATAGAGACTTTTCATTTTAGTCTCTCTCTCTCTCTCCATTGTGAGAGGAGGGGTGAGACAAGAGCAGAAAAAAATTCAAAAAGTTAACTAACGACATTCCTTCCAAAGTCAATGTTACTGTTTTGATTTAACTTGGTAAAAACTATTGACTTAATTTCGATATCAAAATTGCAC
This sequence comes from Trigoniulus corallinus, assembly GCA_013389805.1. Classification (NCBI taxonomy): domain Eukaryota; kingdom Metazoa; phylum Arthropoda; class Diplopoda; order Spirobolida; family Trigoniulidae; genus Trigoniulus; species Trigoniulus corallinus. Next base: position 18,261,365 of record JAAFCE010006949.1, on the reverse strand, counting down.
AACCGTTGATAGAACTGGGTGAATGGCAGTCATTTACTGGCCCGGTAGCTGCTTCAAGTACAAAACTAAGCGGTTAATTCCAGACTTTCATTGATAAAAATGTCTACAAATCATTTGGATATTAATACAACACACGACAAGAAAAATTCGGACACAACGTCTGAAAAAATAAGGTAGAAAATTGCTCAGTGGTTTACCCTACAAACTTCAATTAACGAAAGAGATGAGGTGCTCCGGATTGAACCAGCCTCAGACTAATACGTCGTCGGTGATTCCAGATTCGATCCAGTCCCAAGAGAGGGATGGAGGGCGAGAGAGAAAGGATGCTATCCGAAGGATAGAAATTCCAGCCGTGGCCTCGCGCGGGATGCACAATGTCACCACTGCGCATCTAAAGCTGTGTGTACACCAGCAAGTTACTTGCAGAATTTCTTGCACAAGTACTTCCAACGCTGTATACACTGCTGGCAAGTTTTGTTGCCAAAGCACCTTCTGCAAGTAGATGAGCTGCAAGTACTTGCAAGACTGTTTACACTGTTGTATAGTAACTTCTGCAAGTACTTACAAGACTGTTTGTATCTGGCTGGCAATATGGCTGATGGGAGTAGGTGAGTGGGCCCCTCAGTGCATGGTATTTGCTGATGTAGGAAGGCTTGGGGAGTCTCGAGAGGATGCACAACAGGGCTTATAGCACATTACAACAGCAATGGTGAAGGGGGCGTGAAGGTGAACGCAAAGAAAAGAGTACACTTAGCCAGGACCAAGGGGGTATGTTCGCTGTGGGAATGAGGTGATACCAGTGGTGAAGGAGTTTCGGCATCTAGGATCGGTGTTTCAGCCCGATGGGGAAATCGACTCAGACGTTAGTTATAGAATCTTTGCAGGATGGCTAAAGTGGAGACAGGCAAGCGGAATGCTGTGTGACCGCCGGGTCCCAATTAGAGGTAGCTTGGGGGTGGGTGGCATTGCGGAAAAGATGAGGGAGAATAGATTGAGGTGGTATGGGCATGTGATGCAAATTGGGAGGAGGAGTTTATTCGGTACATTATGGGACAGCAGGTGGTTGGTGGAAACAGGAGTAAGGGGAAACTAAACTGGAGGGTATAGGTGGGAGTGGAGGATTAGAACTCACAGACCCGACCCCGCCATAGGCGGGATAAGGGTGTGATGAATTCAGAATATTGCTCATTTATGGAAATGAGCTTAATTATTTCGTCTCTTGTCCATGTTTTCAGCCATTGGTAAAAAAAACTTGCAGAAAACTTATCAAACCAAGCTTGAAAAATTGCAAGTTATTGCTGGTGTACACACAGCTTAAGTCCACTTACTACAAAAGCAACTCCTAAACCTTTTCCCACCTATGGCAGGGTAGGGAGGGGGGCGAGTTTGTTTGCGAGGACACCACATGCGACCTCGGTTTTACTTCTCATCCCAAAGAAGGCGCACTCGGGGCCTCTCTCGCCCGAAAGAAGCCAACCCACCTCGGTCCGTATCGAACCCAGAACTACTGACACAGTATCTCTTCTCCACCGGGGCAGGTAAGTCCTCTTAGTTCATGGAATAAAATAAACGTGTAGTTCAGCATGTTTTCCAGTTGTAGGAGCTCACCTTCGGGAGTCGGTGCAGGAAAAGTACCCCAACGAATCAAGGTAAACCGAGATACATGAGCATTGATGGTTGCTGCATTAGATTGGCAGCCGGCTGCGTAAAATAATGTGCAATGATCGCTCAAGTGTCGCAATGGGACAAAAATGAGCACACGACATTGCTATGTGGATTTTTTGCTTACTAGCCAGGAACCGTTTATCATACTTGAGGCTAGGCCTTTTGTAGGGCCTTTAAGGACTCACAGGCTATTAGCGTGTGCCTGGGACGCTTCTCGGTCACCTTACTGTTCTTTTCACGTAGTATGTGCTCAACACTAGGTGGAAGTCAGGTGAAACCAGGTTACAGTACTGTGGATGCATGATGATTAAAAAGGGGGTGTTGAGGTTCGATTCCGATCGCGAATGTTGGCGGGCCTTTGAGTAACAACCCCTTTCATAATCTTTAAATGAGTGTCGTGCCACTACGATTATAACGCCAATTATTAAAAAAATGTCGTTATCAAAGCGTATGAATGGCTAAATATGCAGATAAGCAAAATCTAAATGCTCCGGGACTTATTTTACCTGCGGAAACTTGTGTTGAATTAAGAGGAGCGACACATGTTAAAAAATGCTTGTTTAGTTGAGTGAAACAGAGCAGTTTTTCAAAGCTGATAACACTAACAAGTTTATGCAAACCGATTCTTAAATAGCAGTTAAAATGATTTTAAACAAGTTTTGCATAAACCGCTGTTAAACTTTTACAATAATTTAAATTTAATTGGGACCCATAATTCTAGATCTCCACCAGCACCCTAGCTGCACCTTTGCCTTTCGCACCCATTCCAGCCGCTCAACCCCAGAACCCATCAGAACCTCTTCCAATGTGCGGGTTCCCCAACTCCTCCTACAGTGATCCAACGCTGGACAAACCAGTATCACATGCCTGACATCCTCCACTTGGTCTCCACATTATTTAAATCTAAAATTACATTCAAATACTGTATGTAATTTACTTTTTATACACATCAAAAGTGCTGCGACATTGTGTCATCTTCCAGTAATCCAGAAATGGAACATTTTGGCGTCAATCAACAGAACTTGATTGATTTTACACCTTCCACTTACAAATTTTTTAAATTAAGTGAACTGAACTGTGTTTCAACTTATGGGGAGAGGAGGTCAACTCCTTTCACCTGTTGTAGTCTTTAATCTACGGACTAAAACGTGTACATATTGCTTCCACCATAATCTCAAGCCATATTTCCTGCCTATGGCAGCGGCTTTTGTCCCAATGAGACAAATGAGTGATCCGTTGAACTCTATCATTAAAGGTTGGCTGCCAATCTAATGCTGAAATATTTCTGTTTATTAATCGTACATCTATTTTGATTTGGTAACCATCATCAGTGCCGTAACGGGGTATGAAGCGCCTGTGGTTAGTTTCTAACTTGCGCCTCCCCGTAACCCAATAATGACAAAAAAAATCCCCAAACCCAGTTGCGCCCGTGACGGGCGCCTTCTTCGTCACGCCCTCGTTATGGCACTGACCATCATCCTTATCGACTTTCATTACCATACTCTTAACCCATCCGTGGCAGGGTCGGGTCTGAAGGCTCTGACCCTCCACTCCCACCTATCACCCACCAGGTTCCCATCCACCCCACACACACTATCTTATCCCTTCGTACAACCTGCTCTCACATCTGCTTAGGGAGCGACAAATTGCGTTGCACACACCAGTTCTCGTCTGATCACTGAAGTTAAGCAACGCAACCCCAGTTAGTACCGACATGGGTGGCCGTTTGGGAAAACTGGGCACCGCTAGTATCCAAAAGTCGTCGCATTAGTGTAGTATCTCTGCAGTCCCTGCATCGGAACTACACTGTGGACGGGGCTCTGATGACCTTGTAGTTGAAGGGCTCTAAAACACCAACAAACACATCTGCTTAGGTCTTCCTCTTAGGTGCTTCCACCAAATAGCATCCGTGTGATGGACCTAACCAGCTCCACCTCTCCTCTTCTCATCACATGCCTAAATCACCTCTTAGATTGAGGTAGTAATATAGCCTTTAGTAATCTTTTTTTTAAAAAAATATTTGTAGCGGTCGAAAATAAATACAATTTTTTTCCTCCTTCTAGAAGAGGCAAGGATCTCATTTCTCAAATATCATTAAAGTATGCACGCAAATAGTGAGGGAGGAAGGGGTGGGTGGTGTAGAGACCGCAAGGGAGAAAGAAGGAGGTGGAGGAGATGGTCAGTCAGAAAAGTGAAGGAGGAGGAGGAGAAGATGAAAGGATGTCAGATAAACAGGTTGACAGTCTCTTATAGTACATTTATTTAATTTTTTTATGAGAACCACCTTCTCACTTGTGCACATTCCACCATGAGAGCATTTGAGGAGGTCAGAAGAAGGAAAAAAAAACATTTCACTTTCAAAGAGATGAGTATTCATAAATATCTTATCACTTTGACAATATAATATTAATAAGGTAAAATATACGCTTCAACGCACATTTATAATCATATCCGTCGTCCTACACTTGGTTTTAAACGATTAAATGTCTGCCTCAACTTACCCTTGCATTGATGATGGATCTCAACATTTAAAGGGACAACGAAAATATTATACGTCCAACTGACACACACAAATGCACGGATAAGTGAAAGAGAGCGAATCTGTCATATTCATCAGCCATTCAACCCCATCATTAATAAAACTAAAAATGACTTAACAGTCTGACTTTCAAGCATTTAATGCTTATTTAAAAGCGTCAAATAATCCAAAAATATCAACGGACTTATCTTGGTATATCAACTTAAACAGCATGGAACCTATTCTATCGGTAAAAGACTGACTGGCTCTTAGCATCGTTAATGATCAACGACTCCTGTATGAGTGGGGCGTTAGAGAGAACTGAGGTACATTCAAATAAAGGTTTTGAAATGTTGAATGCATTGCTAAAGTTGTGTCCCAATACGAGGGTACGGCCTCCCACACCTCATCAAAATGTCACCGAACCTGTACCCAAAGACGACAGCAAGGTTCTTCAACCTATGATCAGACAGTGCCCTATATGAAGTCCGTTTCATTCCCCCTCTCCCTTCTTTCGTGGGGCCAGTCTTCATTAGTGAGTCAAAATCGCCGGATATTTATCAACCCAACCCTTTAGGTAGAGTATCAATCAGAGTCCACTTATCTGACATCATCCATCCATCCTAACTTTGGATCCGTTGTAAAACTTCCTTGTCCCAAGGAAAAGTATTGAGAAGAACTATCCCTGCAGATAGTAAAGGTTCACATGCTGGTATTTACGGACCTCAGACTGATGCCTCGCAAAATTTCCTGCCGGCCCTGTTCACAGGAATGCAGCAGAGTTCAACATGCTACCAGGTTGAATGGCCTGAGCGCGGTTGAGCAAAGTACAGTGTTACACTCTATGGAAAGGACGGGGACCTGATGGGAAATAGCAGCGAATGGAAGGCTAGAACACCACCATAGACGGAATAAGGGCATGGCGATGATCTCTAACCTCACAGAACCCTAGGAGCACCTACACCTGAAACTTTAGCCGGTGTATACGTATATTAACTCCACATAGAAAGGGGTGGAGTAGGCCGGCATCCCACAGATAACCCGTCCAGACGGGTTCCAGACGCCTGGCTAGGGTGCCCCCAGTCAGAGTAGTCCGCCAAGAATAGGGGCTAATCATTAGGGATGTGGAATGTGGGGACCATTACGTGGGAACAAGTTGTTCGTAGAGATATGGTAGTGTGTGCGGTGGAAGGAGACCTGGTGGCAGATAGGCGGGAGTGGAGTGCTAGAACCCGCACACTCAACCCTGCCACAGGTGGGATAAAGGCAGGCGCGGATCCAAGGGGGGGGGTGTTTTGGGGTTGCAACCCCTCCCCTAAATTTTGGGTCGACATTGACACTGACAAATGAAAATTGCGTTTCCAATCGCTGCCTATGGCTCAACCCCCCCTCACGAAAATCCTGGATCCGCCCCTGTAAAGGTATGATGATGATGTAGAAGGGGTCGTTTTACTTAACTTGCCGGTTGATGGAAGAGTACTTAGGACTTTTTTCTCAATTGAAAAACTCCACCAACTTTGAATGGGATGGAACCAGAAACCCCGTAGTAACGAATCAAGCGTACTAACGCTGAGCTTTAAAAATGGGTTTTGAAGAAGGGGGCAATCACTCTAATCGGCATGGACCTGTATGGGCCGGTCATCGGCTCTATTATTCTCCAAGTCCAAAGAAGTCCAATAACACTGAAATGAACCGAGTACAACTTCCGTCGGAAAGGGGGTACAACTATGATTCAGAACGACTCGCCCAATTAATTATTCACCTAAAACTAACAATGCTAATCAAATCTTGGTGTCTTTGGTCACCTTTACCAAAAGTGAGCTTAATTTTATGGCCACAATTTACTATCATTACCATAAAAAGGTGGGGGTTATAATACCAATAATCGATTATGACAATAGGACAGTAATGACCCTGCCATTGAATAAATTTTTATAGCACATGTCAGGTTACAGCTGCAATTGCCAAAATATGCTCTATTTTTAAAATATCTGAGAGTTGATGAGATGGACAAGTGGTTTATAATATGATATCAGTAGCAGTCTAGACCTTTGGGAAACAACACTACTACACTTCCGTTTTAGGTGCGGTTTAGGTCATTGCCTCAGTTTTCAAGGGGGAGAGCAGTTACGGTAGCAGAATTACCGTCTGGATCAACTTTAGAAGCTAGAGGGGTGGTAAATCTTTTTAAAAAGAAATCAAGAGGGAGAGAATGAGGGGGAGAGAAAACACTAGGTTATTGGTGAGATGTAAAGGTAAGGTGAACTCCAAAAAGAAAAGGAAATGGAGAACCGACAAAAAGACCACTGGGAAAAAGAGGTCCTTAAGGTACACACGTGAAACTCCCAGCTAACATCCATATGGTACAACTTCTTACCTTTCAAGAAAGGGCGTAGATAGGAGCAGGAGGAGAGGGGACAAGGAGGAAGAAGAGGGGAAGAGAACGGGTGGCTCCTATTCCTATTTAAGTAGTTCGCTGGAGCTATCCTTCACCTATTATCCAGCTCAGGTCCTAAGTAAGTCGCACCCAGTTCTGTCTATCTAGCTGGGGCTTCCACTGTCCTCTCTCTGTCAGTGACACTCCTTCGTCCCTTAAACTCTCTTTATTTCACTCTTCTGAATTAGAAACACTCCCTCTTCAACATTGAATTCAATCTCACGTACAAATCAACTTGTGCACATCTTTTTTCTACAGAAAAGGTTATCAAGATTGATCAGTCACCTTCCCACACACCCTTCTCGAGGATCCCAGAAGCATTTTATAGTGTTCCTGTTCCAAAGACTGGGTGGAGTGGGAGGCAAATACGAGCTATAAGTTGCACCTGAGGTCCTTTCTAAATTCGATTAACGCAAATCAATAGATTATAGTCCCAAGAGCAGAGTAGAATTCCGTGATTAGGACACCAATGAGGGACAAGCCTTCAAAGCCTTGACATGGTAGTCAAGACTGAATGTAACCTTTTCTTTCTTATTCAGGTTTTCATTTTACGTCCTAGGTGAGCCAGCACCTATGAGCAGGCAATGCATAACCAGTAATTAAGTCGTGCCCATAAATGTATAAAGAGTAATCTGGCTACCTCAATCAGCACCCCTGTCACAGTTGGAGAGTGCTTAGTTATTGGTGCCTCAGAACCACGTGTATGCCACATGTCTTTCTTCCCTTCTCACTTTGTTGAAAGAACCCTTTGCTGATAATTTTTTTTCACTGAGTTCATTATGTTGTTTTTGAACCCGTTCTCCCAACAACAGTTATGGACATGTATTCAAATAACTAACACCATAAAATAGTCCCCGTCCAAGCGGAATTCATGTCTGTGTTGAAAGGCACTTTGATGTACCAGAGCAAGCTCAGTCCTGTGGCAGTGTCGGGTGCCCACTTTTGTCCCATTGGGACACTAGTTATCTGTTGGTTGGCATTTAACGCAGTCGGCTGCAAACCATAGGCTACAACCCCTCTGCTTATATATCATCGGCCTATTTTGAATCGTTGAGGCACTTTTTCTTCACTGAAAGTCAGGGAGTGACCTCCTTTCCCGTGACCTCTTTTGCAGCGTGCAGGCGACATATGGCGGAAGGCGCACTGAGGGACTCTTTGTCATCCGAAAAAGTCAAACCTGGCACCTCTGGACCAACCAAATGGGGCATCTTCGTCCTCAGTGGTGTGGACATGCCCCATGAAATGAAGACAGCAGTTTGTCAGTGACTGGTTTTGTGTGCAGACCTCTGAATGTCACAACCCTTTTAGTGGTAGTAGTCCAAGTATAAACAGTGGCAATCACATCAAATGGAATTAAGAAGATGCGAGTTGATCTTAAAGGCAGGGAAGGCATCGTTGATTCCAGCAGAAAGTGAGACATATTTTGTCCGAAGATCTGTCTAATGAACAAAGTATTAAATATCACAGGTATCAAAGTAAGAATGAGTTAATATGGGAAATAAAAGATCTTAAGTCCCCAAGACATGTGGGGCAGAAACTGTTCTGTATATCTTTATGTGCCACATGCGGCAGAGTAGCTGTGAGACTAAAAACCTCTCCAGTTGCAGACCACCTTAAATCCTACTATCAAGCATAAACAGAAGTCGGTTTAATATCCTTCTGATAAAAAGAAAGTCTCAAGAAACAACGTCTTGAGAGTCATGTTGAGAAAACGGCAACAACACCAGAAAAATGACCTTTCTTAATGAGGTATAAAAACTACACCTCTGCAGAAATACAGCTTAGGTTTTATTTGCATTCATATTTATAAGATTTAGTATTAGTTTTAGAAGAAGAAAAACCCTCCATCCTACGGTCATCAGCTTTCCTTTTAGAAGTCAGCCTGTTAGACACCCAAGCCAACACAAAGAACTGTACATCATAGTAGATATAGTCCATATTTTTTCCATCTTTCATCGTCATCAGCCTTTCAGGCCACTCCTTAGGACCATATTGATAATTCTCCTTCATGGTTCCTTCTTTTCCAAGTTTCCTTCTTTTACCCTCTTCATCACTTCTCCCTTTTTTCTTAGGTGATACATTAAGCTACTATAGGGACCTTTCCCCACTCGCCCTCCTATTTCTACCCATCTCATTGATTATACACCTCTCTCCCTCTCAGCCCAACATTTGCACATGTCAAACACAAGAGTCAGCTGGGAACCATTTTATTCCTTCTTCTTCTTCTTCTTACCCCTCCTCCTTCTGCCTGCCTGCTACCCACCTCCATTCTCCACTATTCACCCACCTACTTGCCTGCTTGCACATGGTCACCCTTCTGTTTACGCCTAAGAAAACGGTGAGCCAGATGGTGCCCTGACTGATAGGGTCTTCGCCTTATGTCCCACGTGCCCATTTGAAGTGGATAGAGGTGGGTGATTTAAGATCTGAACTCATTCAACAGGAACTCCTGTTCCTCCTACGTCTTAGGAACTCATTCATTTCTTGAAATGCTTTAATTTAAAGGGTTATCAGCCATTGTTAGACCTAACCAATATTAAATAGAAAACATTTACTAAATTACAAAAGCTGTTTTATGAAATTAACTGATGTATACACACTTAATCGTCGATGAATTTCTAGAAAGCATAATTTTAATTCAAGGAACCGATTAAATGAAGGTTGTGTCACACCTTCGTTAATAAACAATATAAAATGAATTCCCCGCAAAGTTAAACTATAAATGTACCAATACGAGTTAATTACAAAAAAAAAAATATATCAGTAACCCTTCTCCTGCTTATGGCAGGGTCGGGTGCCCATTTTCGCCCTATTGGGACACCTGAATGATCTGTTGGACGATATTTCTATGCTGCAGGCTGCCAAGATTGCAAAATACAGTGAAGTCTGGTTGTAACGAACCAGGAAAATGTACTAAAAACGGTTCGTTATAATGGGTGAAAGATTTCAATGGGAAACTTTCGTTGTTGAAATACAGTACGTTATAACCAAGAGTTCGTTATTAACGAGTTCGCTATAGCCGAACTCTACTGTATATATTAAAATCTGACTGATAAAAGGCTTAAAACAAGCTAGAAATTCTACAGCTAAAACTTCAACTAGAAGCTCACTGAACACCTGGAATAATAGGGTCATATGGGAAGCAGATGTGTCTCAAGGAAAATGTCACAAACATCTAATTGGGGCTTATTTCCAGCATTTCTTAAAAAATGGTCTATTGCAGAATACCAGTCCAAAACCGGAAAATTTAATAACAGAAACTTGACACGTCGGCTTGTTAGCATTCAAAGTACAATCTTACCAACGCCAGAAAGTGACAAATTCTAATTCTAATTCTAATTCTAATTCACAACACTGCAAGCAGCCTTATTTGGCCAGAATAACGAGGTATCGCAGAGTGAGTTAACATCCTGCGAGACACGACACCTTTCTTAATATATATTGAGAAAACTTTTCTTTATAATAGGTAATGATTCAGATGCTCAGGTAAAATACCAGGAATGACTGATGTTATGTATCATATGCTCAAAACGGTTCTAGGTCTACAAATCTCGCTAGTTGACCACGCTAGTTGTTCGTGTGCAGGTGACATCGTACATAACTCATAGAGCCATCCTGGTGGACTTACTCTGTCCAAAAACTGTATTTTGCCCGCAACATAAATCGAACCTACCAGCTAGTCACGAGTTCCAGCCCAGGGTCCTAACTCTTCAGCAGGAGATAAACCGTCGATAATGATTGGGATGAATATTTATCTAAAAGTCTATACAAATAAACTAAAACCACACAACGTTGAATTGTCATTAATCCTGAGAGTTAAGAGTGACATTCCAGACTTACAAAACCAGTCACAGGTCACTGGATCACTGCATAATTTCATTCAAGACAGAACGTTAGCTTTAAGACACCTACACACTGAACTGGTGTTAAAGGAAAGTGGTTGAGCTTGGTCAGTAGTCATAAATTTAAACACCTTGGCCATTATGGAGTCCTGCATAACCGGCTGACTTCACGATTAATATTGCAGTGAATAGCTCACAAGACAAGGACTGCTACTAGAGAGAGAGTCGTTTAAAGACCGGGTTCAGTCAGAGGGTTTTTTGTTAGTGTTTTAGGGCCCTTCAACTACAAGGTCATTAGAGCCCCGTCCATTGTGTAGATCTAATGCAGAGACTGCAGACACTACACTAATGTGACGATTTTTTGGGTATTAGCAGTACCCATTTTTCTCAAGCAGCCACCCATGTCAGTACTAACTGGGGTTGAGTTGCTGAACTTCAGTGATCAGACGAGAATAAGCCGCTCCCTTTCAGTCAGAGCACTGCCTGCCATCTGCCTTGGTGGTCATTATCATAATATTTACCTGTATGACCTTAAAACTCATAATTGTTTCTCTCTCTTGTTGTGTGAACCATATTGAAAATCAGATTAGGTATTCCATCTGCCAATGAGGAAAGAAACGGTGTCCTCGGCAACCCCTTTATGCTTCCTATTTTCAGACATCAGCCCAAGTCAGTTGTGAATCTAATTTAAGAAACTTATTAGTAAACAAGTCTCTCTATTAAAGATATGTCATTGATTATAATTGCTAATCATTTAAAAGGAAATACCCTGAAAACATAATCCTTACAAAGTGTTAAGACAATAATAAATGAGAGCCACAGATTTAAAGTCATCCGGATTCCGTTTTGCTTATTGACATTCAAAAATGTGTAGTATCCTTATGAATATTTAGAGAGTTTGGGCCGCCACCACTTCAAAAAAATATCACCCACCCACACACAGAAGTACTAAATAAATCGGGGTGTGTGTGGTATAATGAATACATATATTTTCCAGAAAATTAACAGAAGAATTTGAGAGGGGAAAATATCTTCGTGAATATTTGCTATCAAGATTAAATATAACATATAACCTATCAAAAATAACTGCTACTTTAGTAGGGGTAAAAAAATTATGAAATAACAATGACAAAAAGTAGACTCTGATAAGCTCATTTTCATCAAATATATTGCATAGCAAGTGTTTTCGAGCCCTATAGATATTTAAAAAAAACATCAAATTTTTATTTTTTAAGTGTGAAATATTTATGGCAGTGAGAGAGAGAGGTAGAGGCCCACCTGCACTTGTTTACTTTTAACACTCACCCCCTCATTACTGCATTTTTGGAAACACTTTTTTACCCCTCTGTCTCTCTCTCTCTCTCCTTCATTACGTCCACATACCTACTAATAAGTAATTTTTTTCTCTATCTCTGGTCCTCCACAACCAACTTAAAGATTAAAAAAATTGTTTTATTTTTATTCTTGATAAAATCAAATCTTGCCCTCCTTTCCTCCTATTCTTCCTAAATAATCCCGCCTCCTCCTGCTCGTCTTGAAATTGTGTAAATATACTGAGAGAGAGAGCCCTTTTAACTTTTTTTATATACTATATCTCAAATACAGTATAAGGGAGTAAAAACCTTCAACTGCACATTTGCAAGTTTTCATATGAAATGTCTTAGGGTTGTTGCAGCTGCTACTTACAAATATCTACATAAGAAAGAGAAAAAATAAAGACGGCCTTCGTTGTAGTTACATGTCGAGATATTCTTTTAAAATTCTTCAGACAGGTGCTAGTTATTGAAACAACTGTTCCAACCAGTGGTGTAATCCAGCCAAATATTTCTTCTAGAGAGAGCCCCACGTTCATCAACTTTGTTTTATGACAATTGTGTTAAACAACTTCTTGCCCTAACCACTGCAAATGACACCAAAACAACACAAAAACACACACACTCCACATTGGTAAATTTCGAGCTACTGAAATCCAGTTTACAAAAAGAAAAAGACAGATTTATTTTTTTGCTTTAGTCAAGTTAACCGACATATTAATCATTAAACAAATTAAATTGCAGACATTCTTGAACCATTTCGCTTAATTAATATTTTTTTTTAGTTTTTAGCGAGTATAATGCAACAGCAGTAAGTTCTACCATCAAAGTTTCTGTTAGCAGAGAAATGCTGAAAACAGGAATTGTGCTTAGAAAAAGTAAAAAAGCCAAGGTTTTGGAAAAGTGGTAAGTTACCAAACGTCCTTCTTTCCTGCAGAGTTGAGGTCTGGTTGTTTTATTCTTAACCAGGGGCCCTGTTCAACCTAAACACACAGTCATATCTCTCCCAATTACTTATTACATTTCTTCTGAAAAAAATCAAGTCTGAAAGAGGTAGAACTTATTGTGGTTCATTAGCATGGAAATGAAGGATGAAAAAGGACGTTTTAATGAGTAACTTGATATTAGAAACGAAACTGCTAACCTCAGACCAGAAATTGTAAGTAGCAAAAGGCAGGATAAAATCCCGCGTCCTTAGCATGTTCAAGAAGAGCTTTGTACAATGGAAATTTAAGCAGATACTTGAGGTTTTAAATTATAATTATGTTTTAAGCTAAACTACAAACTTGCACATTTGGTAGAGAGGTTGGATTGGACACAGGTGTAGGTGGGTCTTAAGTGCAAACCTGCAATTGTTCATTGGCCAGCCTCACTTCATTAATCTCTGACTTACTTCGTTCCTGATGTAGATTCTTCCCCCCATTAGATAACAAAGTTCAGTATTTTTTATTTATTGACAAAATATTTAATTAAATTCAAAATCCCCTTAATGAGACATGCAGATGGTTATTTGCGCAACAATTCCAGTCTTAACAACCTAAGACTAGCCACGGTTGTATTCTTTAGATTAGGCGGATATTCCTAATTCGATCTTACGTTTTCAATATCATATCGAAACTTGGCTCCAGTGGTTGAGTTTAAAGACCAGGTGCAAATCTTGAGCTCAAATCCAGATGTTATTTTTTAACTTGCATCCATTACCACTACGTCCATAATTTTCTTAAATAAAAATACAAATTTTAACCTCGTTGCGACTCCAGTTTCACTGGGACTAAAGTAAAGAAAGGCAGTGCAAAACAGAGGGCAGAACAAAGTAGTCCTACTTAAGAATGAGCAGCTGGGTTAGTGTGGAGGTTTTTTAACTCTTACCAATTTAAAATTCAAGAGATTTAATCCTGAATGTTTTGAGACGATCATTTGTAGCATACTAATAGCCTTACAAGTAAAGACGAAACAACTTTACAAACGGTATGGAGATGTTAAAAACTGTTGTTTTACTTTGGCAGTAGAGGACTTCCTCAACTGTTTCAAACTCCTACATCTAGCTTCTTGAGAGTTTCTGTAAAGCAGATTCGTCGTGATAAAATGCGTTGTTTTTGTCATGTAGGAAGTAATGGTCGTAATATTGTGGGTCTGTAATGTCACTTGTCCGACTCACAGTCCCTAAACTCCAGAATCGTGCATTTTCTGGGTACAACAAGGGATTCATGCTATTTATCTAGACTCTAGAGAGTGCAGTAGTTAGGACGTTTTATTTTCAAAAGTTGCCTTGAAATGTATGTAAAATAGGAATGATATCAAGTATTAAATTCACTTCCTTATGAACGGCTTAAATTACTAACTAACACATTAAAAATTTCAGTGCCGTACTCTTTTTATTCGACCGCAGATGGAAAGAAGAAAAATAACTTGAATGGATCACTGGAACTATTTATCAATGTTGTTTATAAGAGAACTTTTATTTATTCAGACAAAAGTTGTTTCACAACATTTCCTTGAAACAATTTTAAGAGGGAGGAGGAATATATGAGGAGAATTACCGGTTTGGCCACTACTGTCGACGAGGAGGGGAAATAATAACGGTGACTGACTAGATTCTTAACAGGGAACGGTACAACTAAGCACCTTCCTCCTAAAGCCGATGCACAGCATCTCAACACCCAATTTCATTTTCATACAGTTGCTTGTTACAAATCTAAAAAACTAAGACACTTATAAATAATTCTTAACGCGGCTATTTCTTTTTTTTACAGTTTTAAAACCATGGTTCATTATGTGCAATGGATAAACGATGTAGTTGTGAACATGATACTACGAAGAGGCAGGTGACACCAGCAACTACTCCAGCTGCAGTTTCAAACGTTCAAAGTTAACAACAACGAAACCTACTTTTTGTCTACACTGAACAAGATGAAAGACTCGTTCTCTCTCAGTCGCTATTAATGAATCAGACTAATTTAAAGGTGATCAGTACATCCAACAATTTATCAATTATGGATCGAGGTTCTCTTATAAAAGGAGGTTCAACTAAGAGATCTCGGGACAACTTTTCATACTGCACCCATATCAACACTTTTCATCAAGACATTCTACTTGATTATTCATGAACCACTTGGAAAGTTGACAGAAAGTAAGTAAAAAAACAACAAACGGTGAATACGAAATAAATTATAAACAAGTTAAGCGAACGTATTTATTGGAAGGACAATTTTTGATGACGACGGGCAATTGCAAGAATCACAACGAAAGATATAGGGATGGGTGAACTTGGGAGAACATTCCCTCAAGGGTGTCAATACAGAATGTCAAATCTGAATTTTATTTCATATGGTAGATGACGTCTTTATCCGGAAAAACACAGAATAATTTCAGATAATTGTGTCCATGACACATCATTTGATATATTGCATCCCAAAGAGGATAGAGTAATAGTCAATAAATTGTTGAAGATGACTATGCCGAGGTGAGGTGAAGGTCTCGAACTATTAAAGGAATTCACCTTTTCTCGAATTTCAGGGCAGAACACTAGTGCAGAGTCCGTGCTAACGGCATCGACTCTAGACATTGACATGCCGTAGGAATCGGCCTACAAATGTCAATTTCTTGGACGTGTTAATGGACTCAAGACATTCCTTGCTCATGGGACATGCATGGCGCATCGGTGAGTGCGGCCTATGGGCTCCTGCTTTTCTCTGTACGTTTTCTACTTTTTGTTTCTTCCCATTTATTTTAGCATTAAGATATGTATCAAGAAGGTGATCAACTCTGCCTTACTACCAATGAGTTAGTAACAGGGGCCCAAGAAGAAAACGACATGTGGAGTGCTGTTCATGCGCAGGCTATGGTGTCTCCTCGTCCAAGCGCACAACTAAGGATCACAAACTTATTACGTGTCTAGATATTATTTAACGCCTCAAAGGAACTCCATAAAAGAAAATTATTTCCTTAATAAAATTGTACTGAAAACTATGACATCTTCATGATGGATAGTTAATTGTTATTGCTGCATTCAGAAAAGCAAATTCGTGTACTTGTAATCGAAGTGAAGATTTTCGATTGTTTTCAAGGTTGGTGCTAGTAATTTTCTCTGTGCTTTGATTAAGGAGAGGCATCTTATTAATAATGCCTAATATGCATAAGGAGGGAGTGTGCTACAACTGAATGCCAGCTTTATAATTAGCAGGTAATGCAAACAGCAACACTAGCGCGATAAGGCATTTGGAGTTCAGACATTAATAAATATTAATTCAACCCTTTTTAAGTTAGATAAAGGTCTCATATCACGACTGAAAATCGTATTGCTTATCGCCAAATAGGTACATTATTAGAACGAAGTTTAGCATTTTAAATTGTCAATCTTGATAAATGAAAGTAGGACGAATTTAAAGTCCAGAAACGGAACTGTAACCATGCAAGCAATACATGCTAAGGTAACTGATTTAATGGCACACATTCAATGCAATCTTTTACTGTCAACAACACAACAAACACTTTTTTAAAAAAAATGCGACCAAAAGCTATACCTGTAAGTTCTCCAATGAATCGCAAACTATCCAATAAAAAATATCAAGTGAATTTCAATCAAATTCTCATCCCTAATAATATACTAATGACTTCTAATGCCGAATGACCCATTTAAATTACTGTTTTATTAAGAACATGCCATGCAACGTAGTGAATTGTGCAAGTCAAACTCTATAGACATTTCCGGACAGTATAACCTAACACCTGGAGGCCACATGTTAAGAGGACATTTAAAACACGGTAAAAAAAAATTTGAACATGACAATGAACCATCAAGGTGGCAAACCTCGAGTGCAACTAAGAAAGAACATGTTAAAAATTCACAGGATGTGACGTATATCAAGGATGTAAACCATTAAGGACTATTTAATTTCCTTGTAGTGAATGAAAATCTCACTCATTTTAGGTGTTTAACTACTATTTTTGTCTGTGACAATATAATATTGTTATCAAACGCTTTTCAAAAATTCCGCCTTTTGAAACAACCCCTTCAAAAGCGTGGCTTGACATTATATTAACCAAGCATGCTTCAAGTACAACAGGATTGTGAAATAGACGAGGCAGGTGATGGCACCAGGCAAAATGTGGAGTACATAAAAAGAAAAAAAAAAAGAGGCCCGTGCCTGGTGGCTCGTGCCTAGTGCTTGGCGCAGGTGCTGCTGAAAAGCTTCACAAATGGTCTATTACTTTGGTTGGTTGATCGGATGCATCACTGATTACCCTTGGTGCCATCTAGTCTTTCACCCACCATCATTATCCCTCTTCCTCCGCCTTCTCCATCATCTATTCTATGCCTCAAGTCTTAAGATGACTGCCTTGCAAATACAGTCTCAATTCCCAAAGTGACAGTAACAATAAGTATGAATGTCTCTTCTGGATCATCATCTTCACTATCAAAGATCTAGAAAATCAATCAACGCTTCGAACTGAACTTACTCTACTACATCTCCAAAAATTGTGCCAAGTAACTGAATGTTTTTGTTACCTCTTACCAAACTCCAAAAACATTAATTTCCTTATTGCTCTTGATAGATTCCCCTTTATGAAATATATCCCTCTCACTCCAGGATGATTTTCTCTCCCTTTCCTAATGTATCTCTACACAACGACTTCCCGCTCTTTCCTGGAAACTGATAAGTGATTTTTTAGAGGCGGAAGCCATGGATCGTATCGTCACCTGTCATTTCCGATTCTCGCAGTGATGGTAATGATGACCAATCTTTATAATTAAATGCTAGGTTTCCGATGAGAGTAATACTCTCTTCATGTCTCTTGTCTGCCTTTCCTCCGTCTCTCCTTTTTATCATCTGTTTTTCTGCCTGCACTAAACCCCAGAAATTTTCACTTCAAGCCACTTGCCATTATTTAATTACAATGCACTCTCTAAGGCAAGTTGTATCCTCCGGATTTTAATTTTGGGTAGATATTCCAATGTGTCAATTTTCACAAACCCTGTTCAAAAATGACACTATTTCTACAAAGAAAAGGCAGAGGGGTGATTTATTTATACCTTGTTTTTCTTTCAACAATAGGACAGGAAAAAAAAAACTTATAATACCAACCATCCCTCCATCATCTCGATGGACCAAGTAGCATTCAAAACGAGCAATTCATTCAATGACCGTCGATGAGGAGTGGGATTAAGTCAGGCCTCACTAATTAAGTCTAACATTAGCTCACTGACGATTGAAAAACTTCGTCAGGGATCATATCGGGATGTTGTGGTGGCGGTAGGGTAGAAGAGATATTTAACACTTGTATCAAGTTCAGAACCACGTGCTTGACCCCATGTGAATGTTACCGACACCATTTAATTTGGTAGTTTACAGCATTCGTTTATTTAATTAACAACGATCTGAAACCACTGATTAGGTTACGCAACAATGCCTGAGGGATAGAGAGACCTGTCTACACCTGGAAATTCTACAGCTCATCTACATGTGACACCTCACGTACAGTACGAAATCTAGACTTTGTTACTCTTGAAATCAAAAATGAGCCCATGCTTTTCTCCCTCACTCGAAAAGCAGGCAGGATCGAACCCGTTTCTTCGAAATCATTATAAAGAACCAAGTGCACTGAGAAAATATAAAAACTATGTCTGAAAGGAAAGAAATAGCTACATATTTTTAATAACGAGGATGAATAGATGGACTGGTAAAGTCTGAAGGTCAGACTGACTCCCAAGAAGTTTGTCATAAGTCACTAATTTCTTGAGAAATGATCGAAAACCAGAAGTTTACAAAAATAAATTAAACCTAACTCAAATGTGAAATAAAACCTAACAAGTCATTTAAATAACAGCTGCATTATAACAGCAGACGGCTGGTACAGCAGTCCCCCCCCCCCACCTCCTCAAACCACTGTCCAGATGTCCTACCATCAAAACTTCTAAGGTTAAGTCTTCAAGATTACAAACGTATGTATTGTAACTTAAAAGACAGACAGACGGCACGTGCCATTTCCTTACAAGACGACATAATAAGATCACTACCACCACCTTGTGTCTGCAGACGTCCAGTAAGGACAATCAAAACGGGGTGTGTCTTGAGCGCCTCACGCGACACAACAAAGAATTACAAGTAAAAATGACCCACTTCACGTTTGTTGTTTGTCCAATCTTTAGACCGCTGCCACCAGCACTAACTTACACCACCTGGCTATACAAAAATACTTTTAAAATTTAAATTCATCAACTTAGTCACCAGATCCCTACCTTTTTCTCCTTTTCCCAACTTTCCAAAATTCATTTTCAAAAAAATTCAAGGTAGGTTATAATGGTGAAAGTTTGAGTGATTTCGCTGAAAATTTCATCTGGGACTAACCCACATGGCACACGCCAAACGGTGCATTATTTTATGAATAGCACAGAAAGGATCCATATGGCTCCTTCAAGAACCTTAGAGGAGTAACACCGGGCTTCTTGCCAGCTGGTTGAAGTAATTCTTGAATTCAGTAAGCTCCAATATTCTGCTCTCCGACCTCTAACCTCCCCTACACACCTTTGATACACCTGGTTCCTGTGCACTACATGCATCACTGACAACCTGCAGGGGCGAGTGGCACGCGTGTTGATTTCATTCAAGCGTCATTTCCTAAACTAAATTGACGTCCTGAGGACGACCACGCCACGTGGCAGATGCTGCAAAACTTTGTAAAAATCGTCTTGCAGTGTGTGTGTAAATCAAACACTTAATTCCCAATTGACTAACCTTTTAAGAGTAGGATTTGTGTGAGAGTGTGGACTTGCATTTGCTTTTGTCTCCTTGTGGTTAATTAACGAGAAAGTTGCAGTTGGCCAACAACTGTCCCATCGTTAGTTGGTCTGTCAAGAGAGAGTATGATCTATGAAATATTTTATTATATCAAATTACAAGTCTCTTTTTTTCTTAATTGCTATTTCTTTGAAAAAAGAAACTCCCTAATTACGACACCAACTACCAAAAAGCAACATAAACTTACAAGCAATTCTACTCCAGTATGATAATGTTGATAATCAGAAGAGAAATTGATCAATTATTTTTCTTACTTAACACACACCCACCTTTAACCGGCAAAAACATTTCTCCTTTTAAATATTTTATTTCTTCTTTTGATTCTTACAACATACCTCTGAAACTTTGCTCTCTCTCTCCCCCACTATTTTTAGAGCCTCGCCACAGCTGGTTTCTGTATATTTGTTAACAGCTGTTTCACCAGGCAGTAGCAGTAACAGTTGTGGACAGTGGTGATGGCGCATTCTTAGACTTGTCTCCCCCTCCTCACAAATCTTTAACTACAACCCCATCATCCCTACCCATACTCTACCCTTGTACAAGTAATTTATCAACCAAATAACTGGCTACTCCCAAATTCTACTAAAATTCATAATTATTCAGTCTGCGCAATGACAATATACAGATGGACAGAAGAACAATTGCAAATAGGCGACAGAGGTAACATCTGTCGCCTTAGGAGCTCCTGAAACATAAAAAAACTGTCTTAATTTTTTGTCACTTTCCGAGGTTAGAAAGAAGGTAATTTCAATGCCGGCCAAAGTCTGAAATGAAATTGGGGAAGATGCAAAAGGCGGGTGAGACGTCTCATGTTTGGTCCAAAATTGGGGCAACTTGGTCTTAAAATTCAACAACGATAAATTAAGATCCAGAAATCATTATCGGGAAAAAAAAAACATATGATTGCTAATAGCACCTCTTGCTAATCATAAAAATTCAGAAAAAGATATGCACCTGACCGTCAGTGTTCCTTTTACAACTCGCTTTCTTTCATCAGAACTGCCCACCAGAATACACGTTTTCGAATTCAGTTCCAGTTCATCATGGATGGTAGTGCAATTTTATATATAACACAGCAGGCTAATGCCCATCAGGGCGTCAATGAAGAAGAGAAAAGAGAAAATCCCTGGTGGTACCACCAACATGCTTTCACAACTGGGAAATGAACTCAGTCCGCCTGCACATCACACAGATGCTGAGTCAATTCCTCCACTTAGGACTAACGTACTATCAAAAATATAGTTCTGATCGATAATGTCCTGTATGTCCTTCATGGGGCCCCACGCTAATTTGTGTATGTCAAGTGATTTTCCATAAATAAATAGTATGTAATTTTACGTAACCGAGGCATTAAGAATAACTTAGGAATGAGTTATTCTCTCCACTGCCAATTTGGCCTATCAGGGCTGCTTGCAGTGTATTCAGTTAGAGTTAGAACTTAGAGTGTTATTCTTGTGAGTGGTTGTTATAGAGACCCCAGCAGATTGGTTTGCCCGTGGACTCATAAAGTTGTTAAGACGGCAATGATCGGCCGAAAACCTGTACTACACCGTCACTCACCTTCACTAACCCCTATCTCGCCTATGGCATGGATGGGTTCCCATTTTGTCCCATTGAGACACATGAACAATCTATTGGACGGAATTTTTAAGTAGCTGGCGGAGTCGTCGGCCCCTTTTATTCCTTCGTTGGAGCACTTTACCTCCACCGCAACCAGAGCGCGAGCTGCCAAATCCTGGAAATTTGGCATACTACAATATATTTTTTGCTCCATGTTGTAAGGATTCTCTTCCATGCAGTGATGACACTGCACACTACATAGGGCCACGGCTTGACTTTCCGGGCTGGAAGCGTCTCTCTCTCTCGCTCTCACGTCCGAAAGAGTCAACAGCCTCGCACCAGGATCGAGCCTAGAACTACTGATGTTGTGTTCGACCAAGGCGGATTGCAATTTGCACCACACCAAAGGTACAATATTTCCAAATTCCTTTTTAAAAACTGAGTGGGTTGTATCCGTTCACAAAAACCGGAAGGAATCGAACCTCAATGCCGGACGGAAGTCAGTGACATCACTCAGCACTTATCATCCAAAGATAAATATGAATATTGTATCAAGAAGGGCGTTGAACCATAGTAATAATTCTTTGGAAATCTATTCGTGGGACACACACACTACTTGTGATAGTAGTAGCAATGTGGCGATAAATCGATTTCGTGGGAGAGCTGCGAGACCGTGCTAGAGGAAATATAAAAAGTACAACAACCGTTTTACATTATAATCCTAGAAACGCTAAGAAAAATGTGCGCAAAAGTGGAAATTTAGAAAGCATTTTGAAGGAGAGAGATGACTATCAGTTTTAAAGGTCATGTCAGTATCATGACGAATGATAGTGTCATTACATGATGGGGCAAGGATGACTAGAGGAGTGATAGAAGTTCAGGGTTCTGCCATTGCCTTTAATTAGCTATGTCAAGTTAAATAATCGCATTCTGATCTTGAAAAGCCAGGATGTCTGTCTGACATGGGCTCCACCCTGCACATTTAGAAATTTGCATGTTAATTCGTGCATATAATATATACAAAGCATTCTACTTACTTTGCCACAACTATTTAAAACGTGAGTTTTAAAAAGCTTAAGGACGGTCAGTCGACCTTAACATAGGTCTCTTGTAACTATAATGGTTCCTATTAACAGAGTCTGCCAAACCCATTGAATTGCGCCTACAGAGACAATTGACATGCATGTTGCTGACCTTAACGACGACAGGAAGTAGTGCGTGGCTGGTCAGTCAATTGCTGTCCTCTCAGACATCTACACGATCTCTAACTTAAAAATGATTAAGGACTAAAAATATTAAAGACCAGATTGGAACTAATCGTAACTACTTGAAGACCAGAACGAAAACATAGTTAGATAACAGATTTGTTGAAAGTAGTAAGTCGGATCCGATGTCATGTTAGCTACTAACACGCGTCTCAACTATTTCAAAATCTGGTTTTTATCAAATTAGACTCGTTTATTTTACAAAAGCATGTAAATTTATTCGCAACAATTTTCATCTGTAGAAAGCTAAGGCGGAGGGGGCAAATTAAAAGCGAAAAAATGTAACACCTGGTGTTAAGCACAAAGCAAACCTGTTTCATAACTCAAAGGAACTCATTCGTCACTTACATTGACGGAAACTTTAAAAAAATTATCAAAATTCCTTACAATAAAAGCTTTAAATTAACATGTTTGTAACATAAAATACTACGAAACCTGTCTAAAACGGAACTGATAAGACTGGACTTCTTTTCCGTTTTGGCAAGTTTTAAAAAGTTGGACGTCGGATTAAGTAAATGTTCCATTATCACACCAATATCTATCAAATGGAAAAGTAGGATCTGCAAGCTCTGGCTCATGTCCTCCTCAACTAGGGCTCTCTGTCAAACCCCCTCCTCAAACTGTTCCCATATTTATTTTGGTCTTTCTCCACTCCGATTTACTACTACCAGTCAGCATTCCTGTAACAGATCTAGCCAACCCAGTATTCCTACTCCGGGCCATTACACAAACAGCAGTCCACAGTATCTCACGTTCTTGATCGATTGTTGTTGTTGGTGGTGGTTTAGGGCCCTTCAACTACAAAGGTCATTAGAGCCCCGTCCACAGCATAGTTCTTATGCAGAGACTGCACAGACACTACACTACTGCGACGATGGGAGCGGCGAGTTGCGTTGGACACACCAGTTCTCGTCTGATCACTGAAGTTAAGCAACGCAAGCCCAGTTAGTACTGACATGGGTGGTCACTCGGGAAAGCTGGGTACTGCTAATACCCAATAATCGTCGCATTAGTGTAGTGTCTGTGCAGTATATGCATTAGAACTATACAGTGGACGGGTCTCTAATGACCTTGTAGTTGACGGGACCTTAAACTCCAACAAACAACAACAACAACAACAACAACAACTGCGACGATTTTTGTGTATTACCAGTACCCAGTTTTCCCAAGCGGCCACCCATGTCAGTACTAGCTGGGGTTGCGCTGCTTAACTTCAGTGATCAGACGAGAACTGGTGTGTCCAACGCAATTCGCCGCTCCACACGTTCTTGATCGACCTGTCTCCGTCATGGTCCGAGATTTACCCATCTAACGTGTTGCATGGCCACCTTTCATCAGGTGAAAGATGCACCATTTTGTTCCATTGGAGCGCATGAGGAATCGGTTGGATGTTATTTTACGCAGCCGGCTGCTAACCTAATGCTGCAACCCTCATGCTTATTTATCGACAGCCTACTTTGATTCGATGAAACACTTTATCCTGCGCCGGCGCCAGGAGGAGCGAGCTCCTGCATCTGGAAATGTTGCCGAACTACACGTACATATTATACCACATGAAGTAAGGGGTTTTTTCCAGCGCAGTGGCGACATCGGACACACTATGTGAGGCCACGGCTTCACTTTGCACCCGACGGAAGGCACACTAGAGGCCTCTCTCATGATCGAAAGCAGTCAACCACCTCCAGTCCAGGAACCACTGACGTAGTAGTCCACCGCACCCCAGAGGCGGGTTCAACTGACATTCATCTTTAGTTCAGTAAATGTAATACATGAAAATGGAGGGACCGTTAAAGAGGGAAATACCACCATACTCTTTATTAATTTATTGCAGTCACAATTTAAACTTACGGGTGCACTGCTACGGAACATCAGACTCAGAAGAAAAACCTCTTGTAAACCCCGCTCCTTTGGGGTATGCTGACGGACAAAAAACACATAAAGATGATTAAGAGATGAACTATCAAGAAATCTGTGTCTACACTAGATTACGTGCAAAACCCCTTTCATTATATCTCATAAAAAAGTAGGTATTTTATGAGGTAGTCGTATCTTAACTTCTAAGAAAAAAAACCGGACATCTACAACATGCTATGGTCACTTTCCCTATGCGCACATAAACATTTATGCACACATATAAAAATTAATTGCACTTAATAGGGAAAATGGCCTCTACACGTTGTTTTTAGATACGTTTTTGGCTGCCAAAAATACTCGCAACACACTCTTCCGTGCATTATACCCGAATTGAAGAATTGGACTTAATTTTAATAAAGTTTATTAGATGTTAATTATTGTCAGGTCATTTGCCTTGTGTACCGTCTATTTCACTAATTCCCATTTCACCGCTTGTCTCATAAATATAACAAGTGGCCATAACCATTGCTGCAGCAGTACCAAACAGAGCAGCCCAGTCACTTTCATGATGATTCACATCACTAGTTTCCTCTCTCTTTTATTTCTCACTCTCGAGGTTAAAATTTCCTTTTATAAATCCACTACTATATTCACCGAGCCCATAACCTTGTCATAAAGTGACAATAAAACAAATTATTCTAACAAAATGTTTTGCAAGCTTCTGACATTAACTTTATAGTACATCCAAAAAAATAGCCTCTCCTCTAACACAACTATCCATGGCCATATACCTTTCCAATGAAAATGTAGGGAAAAATTAGGTATGAAACAAAAAGAAATGGAAGAAAAATTACCTGTTAATTTCATTTTTTTAAAAAAAAAATAAACGCACTACATTGAACCCGTCATATAACAAAATGAAGTATGCAAATGGACACTATTCACCGCCCTGAAATTTACTTTTAGGCGTGGCACTCTCTTTTCAGAGTTAGGATGAAAGAGCAATGTACACTATACTAACTAAATGCTGTCATTGAAGGCAAGAGGAGGGGTGTGTGTGTGTGGCGAGTGGGATTGACTAGGGACAAATAAGGGGCATAAAACTGAAAAATTATATCCACATTTAATGCTTTGTAGAGCATAAACTATTTACTCTAAATATGAAGGTCGGCAATGTAGAAATCAAATAGACAAGAGAGAGTCGGTTATGTTTCCCAGAGGTGAGGAAACAGCATGTGCGGATCACGACAGCAAAAAAGTCAAAACTATTAAACTTTTATCGTAGGATATATGAAAAGGGATCGATTAATCGATCGATAGGACTCCATCTTTATCAACAAGTTACCTTCATGACACGACTCTAGGATATTTCTGCATCACATGCCGGTCTGCCTATTCTAAAGGCAGTTTACTGACACCAGTCGAGATGCAGGTTCCTAAATTTACAATTTCACAAATGGATACACATAGAAGGAGTCTAACACTGCAAAGACTCGTACAGGACAAAGTGAAGGAATGGGGGTTAGGGCAGTGGCGACAGAGTATGGAGGGAAGGGCTGCAAAGAAAACGCTAAGGGTGTTTGGGAACAAGCTTAACATCGAGAGGGAGGTAATCTATGACAATACGTGGGAGAGCTCACTTCTGTTTCGGGCAAGAGCTGGCTCACTTGGAGACGAAACAGAGGATGGCAAAGATCACAGATGGAGAGGAGGGCTGTGTTTGTTGTTGTTTGTTGGTGTTTCAGGTCCCATCAACTGCAAGGTCATTAGAGACCCGTCCACTGCATAGTTCTAATGCATAGACTGCACAGACATTACGCTAATGCGACGATTATTGGGTATTAGCAGTACCCAGTTTTCCCGAGCGACCACCTATGTCAGTACTAGCTGGGCTTGCGTTGCTTAACTTCAGTGATCAGACGAGAACCGGTGTGTCCAACGCAATTCGCCGCTCCCAGGAGGGCTGTGGATTATGTGGGGATCGAGTGGAGGACTCAGGCATGTGATACTGGTCAGCCCAGCACTGAATCACTGCAGGAGGGGTTGACGAACCCCCACATTGGAAGAGGTTCTGGGGGTGGTGGGTTCTGGGGTGGAGCGGCTGGAATGGGTGCGAAAGGCAAAGGTGTTGCTGGGGTGCTGGTCATATGGGCATATGGGATATGGGTATCTGGGCATATGGGTCTAGCATGAAAAGATCTCGCTAGCAAGGTATCCGTCACAAAGGATTACATATTCATATTTACAGTCTGTCTCGGTGCCCACAGGTAGTGCGCTAGGTTAGTGCGTCAGGAGTTCTGGTTTGATCCTGGATCGAGGCGAGAGGGAAAGATCCGCAGTGCGCCTTCCGTCGGATGCGAACCAAAGCTGTGATCCCGTGTGGTGTGTGCGATGTCATCTGCGCGTAAGAGAATCCCTTTCAACCCGAACAAGCGTAGATCAGCAACATTTCCAGGTGTGGAGCATCGCGCCCTTCATTCCTCTTGTACCCCAAGGGTATTGGGCAGTCCCAGAGATGTGAAAAATAGTAGTTAGCATATCTGGTCTACGCCAGGGTCTAGTGGGCCAGTGTATGACAACACAGAGATCAACTTTCCTATTTAAGGGTATTTCAGCAGTGTTTTATTTTTAATTTCTTATTTTTTATGAAATAAAATAAGTTGCACAATCATTTCGAAAAACATCGAATTTGATTAAAACCCCCCCACAAACAAATTTTAGATAGCAAAGTTTCAACCACTGCTGTGTTTATCAACTTCACTTCTCAATGACCTCTTAAAAAGTCTTTATTTTAAACAAAGACGAGTCTCTGTTACCAGTGAGCATTAGCATGCTTTTTCAAAAACAAAAACGACATAAATATTCGTGAAGAACAAAAGCAACGACAGTAAATGTTAATTTCTTGATGATTCTCATCTTGCAGAGAGAGAGAGATGACAACACCACTAACATTAAAAAAACAGGACAATAAATGCAAGTGAAAGCTCAAATAAAAGAGTGAATTGTTGTTGAAGAGATGCGCATAGGGTGAATTTGTATAGCCCAGTGACCTTATGCAAAACTGAGCATTTTCAACAATGAAATTGTTATGTCAGACTTGAAAACGACAGTCAACCGTGTCTCTAAAATGGTTAAATCAGGCATAACAAATGATCAAGTATATCTTGCACGCTTGACATATATTTTATTGTCGCTTCGAGCACTTTTATAATTTCATTTTTAAGTTCAATGACAAAATTATAAATGCGTAGACAGCCCCAAATGCTGTATATCATAATAAATAAACGACATGTTGGATTTTCTTAACCGAAATAAAAATAAATCGATCGATAACCCAAAAGATAGCAGTAGTCTCATCGATAACTTAGGCACGTGTCTAACCCTCCCAAAACTTTCATGAAATCAACCGGGAATGGGGACATTCAAATAACACGATTCCTGTGTTATCGATTTCGTTTAACCCAGCAGCCACGTTAATTTCTCACCACGCCTTCCAAATCAACCTAGACGACAAGTTACCAATGTCACCAGACAAGAAATGGTGCCGAAATTCATAGATTGTCACGCCATCAGGTGACGACATCGAGTAAACTACAATAACCCCGGCAGATGTACAACTAAATCAATACGAAAATCTGGTCTTCAAAGCAGGTGCAAGGAAGGAATAAGGATGCGCCATAAAGTAACGGGCTTCAGAAAGTTGAGGGTAGCAGTAGAACTTGATAACTGTATGTCCCCTCCCACTGAAGGTCATTCTCTAATCAAACATGTAACCCTTTCCCTGCCTATGATAGAGTCGGGTGATCATTTTGTCCCACTGCAACACAAGACCGGTCATTTATACGGTAGTTTTCCGCAGCCGGCTGCCAACCTAGCGCAATAACCACTCAACTTGCTTGTCACCAGCCCATTTCGATTCGATGGGGTACTGTATCGGAGAGAGTTCGTACACCTGGGAATTTTGCCGATCTACACGTTTCATGTGGGGAAAGGTTCAATGGATAGTATGGACTTCGGCGAGAACTGGTCAGAATCAAATAAATGCACCCTATTCCCGTCTGTAGTAGGCAATGGCGTCCTGGAATATTTTATGTACCCAGTCACCGATGGAATACAACAATACCTGGTTATTTAGCATTGGCTATCATCTTTCTGGATGCTATTCTTTGTAGAAAATGCTTATTTACGTGCAGGTGACATCACACGAAACCACAGATTTGCTTCCCATCGGACGGAAGGCCCACTCTGGTTTACTGCCTCTAGGCAGAAGGCCATTCGCCCTAACCAAGATCGAACTCACTAGTCAGGTTCTCCACCACTGGGGTCACCGTGGGCCTCAAAACATTACAGCTCTTTGAAACCCTTGAATAGCGACAGCACTGCTGGATACGAGGTCAAGACGATGTTCCAGAAGAAAAAGAAGGGCACTGCCAGTGCTATTCCAGTAACTGCTAGAGATCTGAACAATGGGGCAGACATTCTTCTTCTGGTAGCCGGTCCTCTCACCCCTGAGGCAACACAGCCTCCACATCATAAACTGAACTATTCTGCATCACCAGACAGTTATTGTGGCTATGGCAGGGTGATGTCTGAGTTCTAGCCCATCTCAAGCCAGATGTTTATCCATCCCCATATACTCTTGATAAGTTCCCTTCTTATCATCGGAGTAGACCAAACCTGCCTTGGTCTCCCACTTGAACTAAATAATCTGTTGCTATAAAGAAAGAGGCGTCAAGTGGCTATTTTCACCCCAAACTTACATCTTTTTTACATATGTGGGCGCTGCTGAATTTAGATGTTTTTCTGAAATCGTATAAAAGCCTTTTCAGGAAAATGACTCTTGAAATCCCCACTTTGCATCAATTACTCAAGAAAAATTCACTTTGGGAGAATGATAAACACAATAGGGGTGAAACAAGGGAAGAAGATACAACCGTCAATTCTTGCCCTCCGTTGTGGCGTGCTGACCGGAAGCAGATGCATATCTCAATGT
Source organism: Trigoniulus corallinus (assembly GCA_013389805.1). Taxonomy (NCBI): domain Eukaryota; kingdom Metazoa; phylum Arthropoda; class Diplopoda; order Spirobolida; family Trigoniulidae; genus Trigoniulus; species Trigoniulus corallinus. Next base: position 18,232,119 of record JAAFCE010006949.1, on the reverse strand, counting down.
GATCAAATCTACATTTGGGTCGCTATTACGAGTTGGTGCACTCTTCACAAAACAGTATATTGTGAGTAAATCATAAATCACGAAATAAAGATAGTAGTTTACCGGGGAAGGGGGGGGCGAAAAAGTGAATAGGGGAGTATTTTGCAGGCAGGCCAGAACAAAAAGGGAGGGTTGGGGTTTTGAACCTTTAGCCAATCAAGTGGAACAATACAGATGGTCATTATCCACGCGTCTTAATGATGCATTGAAAGAGCAGTAGCTGGCTGAGTTAAAGCTTTATGCGGACTTGCACCCAAACTGACATATTGACAAATTGCTTACTACCTTTCTTTCCATGTCTAAAATTTAAGGCCCTCTGTTAACTACTATTACCACTGCCTCCACCACCAAAAGTGGAAGTGGGGCAAGGGGTGTATATGTGTGTGCAAAAAGTGAACTCCCTCTTCTCTATTAGCGAGCACCACCACGAATACGCAAACATTATCCAAAGCAACCATCACTGGTAAAAGTGGTACGGGACACTTGCAATTTCTGGGACTCTCATGGCGGTTCCTACTGTGCCTCTCGCTCTCTTTCTTCCCCCTTCTGCTGTTGAGCAGAGCCGTTTTTCGTCCTTTCACCACCCCTGTAGTATCCAAACAGCAGCTGTCTCCTGCAAGCAGCTGCTGCAGCTGTTGATTCCATGTCTAAAGTTGGGTTTATTCTGTTAATGTGACAAGTATTAGGCAATTTATTGTCCCTCCTCCTGTTCCTCTCCTAGGGTACCCTTCGCTTTCCACAACGGTGTCACCATTTTTTCTACTGTTCTTCACTCCCACCCCAGTTTATTATGAATAAATTAATCAAATCATCAAATCGATCCTCTACTTCTCCACTCCTCTCCCCATTTTACATATGATATCTTTTTTGTATATAAATTTTATTTTCGAGTGGATATGAGTAAGCGTTTTTGCCTCTTACCTTTTGTGGTTCATTCAATGGCCCCTACTAATTCAGGGCGTTAGGTCAATAGGACTTGAAACAATTATATACACAATCAACTTTGATCCTATTGACTCTACTTCAGGTCCAACCAGCTGTCAGTGGGCAACCATTATTACAGATGGTAGCACGGTGTAGTCAAAAAACAAGAGAGGGGGTAGAGTGAGAGTACAGCCATTTCAAGGTGGATTCAATAGGCTAGTGACACTGCTGGTCGGAGCTTCCTACCAGTCCTCAATCGCCTTAGTTTCGTGAAACAGTTAACGCATTTGTAGGTGGCATCGGTCGGCTTAACACGCTGTCAATATACAGTACTGTAATTAGGTTTTGAGCTCATGAAACGCCTTAGTTAGGTTGAGAGGGACACCTGGGACCCTGCCTCCCGCAATGTAGAAGATATACTGCACGAAAGAAAGAGTGAGCTGGTTTGCGCTAACCTAACCAATGAATCCATATTGGTACGAGAACAAGCTTAGCCTGAAATAAAGTCAAACGATTGCGGGCTAAAGTCCAGGAGAACATGGTATGCTCTTCACAGTCGGTAGTCCGGCACTCGGTATGTAAACGCATTTTACCTACTCCTTCAAAACAATGGAGGGCCCTAGTAGAGGCCACTCTAGTGTTTTTTACATAACGATATGATGGTGTTTGGCGTGGAATGGGACTTGGTGTGAGATAGACGGGAGTGGAGGGCTAGAACCTGCAGACCCGGCCCTGCCACAGGTGGGACAAGGGTATGATGGTGGTGATGATGAAAGGGGTATCTCCGTTCGGATAGGAAGCTACATTGTTACCTGGCAAAAGGCACCTCTCATCATCCTCATCATCAAACTTAACCATTTTATCGCCTATGGCAGAGGCAGGATGATTCAATCAACGGTATAATTTTTCGTAGCCGGTTACCAACCTAATGCTTTTGTGCGGGCAATTTCGGTCAGCGACATCAGGGTGCAAGTCAGTCATATAAAACCACCGTCTGACGTCCTTACTTCCGTTTTGTCTTGATATCAATCCCTTTCCTGTCCTCCAATTTATCTTTCTACTTTATCTATGGCTGTGATGACATGAAAACCGAATCCCACCACATAAAGATTCAACTTCCTGTCTACAAGGACCGTTTTACCGGTTAATCCATCTCCAACTGTACAACTTACCACCATCAATATCATTTTTTGCTCTTTAAACGAATCCTTACTCACTTCAGTGCCCATCCATCATCAGTTCCCAGTCGGCTAAATCCCTAGTGGGACGATGCTACCTCACCAGGACACTCTTTATTAAAGCCTTCGTGGTTCATAGTAGGGCAATTGACCATTGCACTAGTGGTATAAAGGGTTCCATAGGAATCAGAGTTTTCAATAGTAAAGCCAGATCGATCCTAAAAACAATTAGTCAATCGATTAGTTAACCAGCTAGTCTGAGTGGCTGTGCAGGTGGACTCCATTGCGGGATAATTTCAAGTTATTTTAAAATTTCGTTTAAAAGGAAAAACATGAATATGAGCGACATGTTGTCAAACATTGATTTAAGCAAGTTTTCAGCCTGAAAGTTGTACTGAAGCATAGAATATCAGGCTACTAAAAACACGACATATTTCCATTTATTATTGGAGGTCGTAAGAATTATCTCATCACCGTTAAAGGGTAACGGAAGCAACTATCACTGTTAATCAAGTTTTTAATCAACCATCATACATATTCATTATGCTTCCAAAAAATTGAGGAGAGGGGAAAGTGGAGAAAACAGCTGCTCCCTCTATCGTCCCGAGTAGTAGGTACACCTCTGTGAGGTGAGAAACCAATGTTAACGACTGAGAAACCAATGCTCAATAAAAGTTGATTTTGTTACTCTACAGAATTGTTATTGCTTTCCACTTCCTGTGTGAAGTAAATAAAATTGGGTGAATGTGACTTCACGCGTTATCATTAGTAATCGAAACGACCACTAGAAAAACAATTAATCAAAGCAGGCCACGGCGATTCAGCAAACAATGACAGAAATTCACTTGTCATACACATACAGACAATTTGATTCAATAATTTTAACCATAGTCTCCAGAAGAGGAAGCCCATCTCACCCCTCAATTTCCCCCCTCAAAAAAAAAACCTGAAATATAAAGACCAATAACTGAAAGTGGTTCAGCTGCGAGAACTAAGTTAATGTATTACACCCTATATAATTGTGGAAAGCAGACATTTTAAAGTCTGTTTTTAACGAACAGGGGTTTTATTTAATTCTGACATGATTTACGTTAATTTGTCACCCCCGTGTTAGTTCTAAGGGGTAGAAAAGTCTGGTCCACTGCATCCATTGTTCCATGCATGCTTGACAGAGAGTGATTCAACGGGTTGCAATACCAAATCAGCAGTTGGTCAAAAGTGCCCCATGTTCACCATCCACGTTCTCTCCTTTAACAATTTGTTTTTCTGCCTTTAATTTCCTGACTAAATATTTAGAGTTTGCAATCCAGGCAGAAATGCCCCTTTACCCTGCTGAGAAAAAAAGCAGGTGAGTAACAATGCCCATCCAGAGGAAAAGAAAGGGCAAGCACTTAGTACTTCCTCCTCCTTCAGCAGTTGCATGTCATGAACACGAAAGTCTGACAAGCTACTTGTTCACAAGCTACTCAGGTGAGTGCCTGAGTAGAAAAGGACTTTCTTTCAAATGTCCACGATATATGGAGATCTGAATAGCAGTAGCTAGAAGCAGGGAAGGTTTTCTGGGCCATTTTTTAGAAAATTTGGTAATGGAATTTCATTTTGCAAATATTTTGAGGTCCCATTAATAAGTTCTCCTCAGGCCCAGCAAAATCTCCAGGAGCACTGCTTAGAGATGCCGGAAGTCTCTTAGGCCCAAAGCAACTGTTCATAGTAAAAATATTGAAGGGACTCCTCTGATCTTAAGTTTGTTTCAAATAATAATCTATCAAAAGTTTTGCGGATGAATGCTTTGTTTATTTGCTTTTCTTGGATGGGACGTAGGAAGATGAAGAATGTTAATTTCAGAATGGTTTATATTTATTGTTTTAACACAAGTAATAATAACAATTTTAGCTACATTTGTCAGCTTCTTAGCATCTCACAAAAGTAACACATCAGTTAATTTTTAATTTGGTTAACTATTTAATTCTACAATAATACCTCGGGGGTGGGACGACTGGACCACTATAGAGAGGTGTCCATTAAGGGATGTTTCCTGTAATTTGAAGGTCCAACATCATACAGTGAAACCTCCCTTAATGGACACCACTTTGTAGTGGTACGTGGGAGCGGCGAGTTGCGTTGGACACACCAGTTCTCGTCTGATCACTGAAGTTAAGCAACGCAAGCCCAGTTAGTACTGACATGGGTGGTCGCTCGGGAAAGCTGGGTACTGCTAATACCCAATAATCGTGCAGTATATGCATTAGAACTATACAGTGGACGGGTCTCTAATGACCTCGTAGTTGATGGGACCTTAAACCCCAACAAACAAACAAACTGTAGTGGTACATGACAGTTTGTCCCAAAGTTCACTTACAGCAGGAAATCATTAATGTACTTCTTTTCCCAATAGCGGATCCCTCCTAATAGTGGACAGATTTCAATTCCCTATGGAAAGAGAGGTTCCACTGTACAATACTAACAAAGATCGGTCGTCCCATCCGCGAGGTAGTAGTAGTAGTAGATTAATCATCTTAACTAATGTGTTGCTTTTGTGAGATGCTAAGAAGTCGAAAAAATAAATATAAACCATTTTGAAATTAACATTCTTCATCTTCCTACGTCCCATCCAAGAACAGCAAAAGTGTCCACTATTTAGAGCAGTGGTTCTCAAAGCGTGTTCCGTGAAACCACTTCAAGTGTTCCGCAAAAAAATTTAATGCACAAATAAAGCAATGGAGAGATACTCTGATGTGACCCGCAGAATCAATGGGGGATGGGGTCACTGAAGTGGAGATAGGCAAGCGGAGTCCTGTGTGAAAGGAGGATCCCAATCTCGTTGAAAGGGAAGTTCTACCGGACAATCGTTAGATCAGCTATGCTATATGGATCAGAGTGCTGGGCAATGAGGACGAGCTACGTAATTAGAATGCGAGTAGCCGAGATGTGAATGCTGTGGCACATTTGTGGCGTGTCGAGAGCTGACAGAATTAGGAATGAGCATATTAGAGGTAACCTGGGGTGGTGGACATCGCCGAGAAAATGAGGGGGAATAGGATGAGGTAGTATGGACGTCATGCGAAGACGGGAAGAGGAGCTCGTTAGGTTAATTCCAGGAATGCAGGTGGTCGGTAGCACCAGGGGCGGGGGGAGACCAAAGCAGATGTGGGAACAGGTTGTCTGTAAAGATGTGACAGTGTGTGGGGTGGTCGGGGAACTGGGGGAGAGAGAGACGAGAGTGGAGGGCTAGAACCCGCAGACCCGACCCTGCCACAGGCGGGATAAGGGTATGATGATGATGTAGTAAATACCAAGTGTAAAAGGTGTACAACCTGCTTTAAAGTTTATGTTGAATTGTAAGTGTTCCGTGCTAGTAAAATGTCAGTTTAGTTTCCCCCGACTTCAAAAAGATTGAGAACCACTGATTTAGAGGTGTTGGACCATCAAATTACAGTGACACCTCCCTGCAACCACACGGACTCAAGAAGTGAAGCACATCAACCAATGATCCACCGAGACAAATTTTTAAAAAAAAAATTGAAGATTTCTAGCGTATGGCAACATTCACACAATATCTAAGTTTATTAAACTTTCCAAATTTGATAAAATCAAATAAAAGGCAGGTGTCTTTACGCTAAGGAAATGTGACAAGTCTTCCAAAGTGATGGAGAACAAAAATATTTGCGCATCAGTAACGGCTACTAACAAAGGACATGCTCAGGTTGTTGCCTTCGTGATTTTATCAAAAACCAAATTTAATAAAACCCTATTAACCCTTTGCCCGCCTATGGCAGTATCCGTACCCATGCAATCAAACTTTGCTTCTGGATTTACTGAGCCAGCTGTCGAACAAAGCTGTTTATTTATCGTAGGCCTACTGTTCATTGGGACACTCCACCACTGCCACGGGGGCGAGCACCTACACCTTGGGGGAGCGGCGAATTGCGTTGGACACACCAGTTCTCGTCTGATCACTGAAGTTAAGCAGCGCAACCCCAGCTAGTACTGACATGGGTGGCCGCTTGGGAAAACTGGGTACTGCTAATACCCAAAAATCGTCACATTAGTGTAGTGTCTGTGCAGTTTCTGCATCAGAACTATGCTGTGGACAGGGCCCTAAAACACCAACAAACAACAACAACCTACACCTTGGGATTTTTGCTTCATGTTACCGTTGCATGGGAGAGAGGATTCTTTCACGTTGAAATGACATATGTCAACGGGGCGACCTGCTACACCTGTAGAAAGGCTTAGTTTGCGTTCAGGTTACATCGCACATGCTACAAGGGTGCAAGGCTTCTCATAGGATAGAAAAAGGAGTAATAAAATATCTGCTGCCAGGGTGTGGTGTACACTTTGCTCCTATGGGTTGCCGCGACCCGGATGATAGAGAAGCATTAACGGGTGCTATAAAGACGAGTAGTTCTGCTGCTCTACTTATGGGAACACCTGGCATTTGCCAGTCACCGTATGAAGCTCAGGATTTCATCTAGTAACAGTTTGAGGTGTTCTACTTCATTTATAGGAAAATCGTTCAGGTACAACGGGCTCTAGCACCTTCCCCACTAATTCTTCGCCTACTTAAGTGTCCATAAAAAAGGTAGAAATGAACAGAGTGCTCTTGGGAACCCTGAAACCAGGGGAACAGTTGTACGAGAGTATCTCTTGCACAAGGGCAGGTTCTAGGACCAGTTTGTCCTTCAGTGGTCAAGACGACTAGTCATCTTGAATGAGTCACCATTGTCACCAGGATTGTATATCTTGTAAACATGAAGGCCAACCTGTAGGTGGTCAATCAGCTATTTTTGATGGTAAAACTACATAGATCGACATCCAAGTAATGAAACTGAACCTTGGGTCGCGTTCACTTCCTGTTTTGTTTGGCGTTGTTATGCGTAAACAAACTATTCGCTCAATCGTGTAATTAGAAAAGACGTCGCCCATCACAACAATGGTAGTTTGAAATCTTGAATCGTGGGACAATCTCACCCTCGAGCTTTCAGTAAAGTTCTAACATCACTTGCATAATGCACTTCCTGATTGAGAAATGAGCGCCACATTGCGGACTTTTTTTTCGTCAACTTGGACAAATCATTAAGCAGTCATTTTTAGCATATAGGAGAGCAACTCTAGGCGGCCCTTACTCATGCAGAACTGTACATTTTCAGGCAAAATCATTAAGCATTTCAGTGTGTGTATGACTGAATCGACAAGCAATAAAAAAACAGACAGACAGTGGAATCTTTCAGTGCAACTTTACGAATCAGCTCAAAGAAAGCGGATGTGGTCATTTCATGTATTTACGTCTGTATTCCGACTACATAAAAACAACAACTTAGTCATCATAACTCTCATTATTAAGAGAATTGGTTCAACTTTCCGTGAGAGTTAGGAAGTGAGAATATATTAGGCAAAGTATAGACGGAGCATCCAAAATGTCTTAGGGCCAATGAATTGAAAACTACTTGTTGTGCCGGTTGCCAATTGTTATTAATTGCTTTCAACTAATCCAGACTCTCTCTACACATTATTCTTTCGCCATTGGTATATAAAAGCATATTATTTAAATAAGAGAGCGTGGAGGTCATCTCTTCAAGTGAAATCTCTTTTCCCAAGATATCAGACAAGGTTGGAATCAAGAAGTTGAAGACGTCGAACTAAGAAAGAATTTTGGAGGAGAAGAATGGGAGATTGAATGGCAATGAAAAAGAGTTGGCACTTTGGAAAAAAGTGGAAAATTGAGTCTAATTACCAGTGGATTTGCTTGTTCACTGCCTCTTAGTACATCTTTTTTTTTTAATTTTTCAACCACAACTATACCTACTAGTAAGAGAGACAACTTTAGATTCCCAAAATCAAGTGGTTACAGTTACAAGATACAGTACAACAGAAATATTCACTTTGATTTATATATCAACTATTCTAGTAAGTCGTATCCCAACTAAAATTTATGTGCCTCTTACATCAGAATAAACGATGCTGCACTAAAATACGAGTATATGCAGCGCTGTATGCGCCCGCCACTTTCTCAATGGGGGACGATTGAAGTGGAGAGCAATAAGTGGAGTCCTGTGTGATAGGAGGGTCCCAATACATTTGGAAGGGAAGCTTTACAGGGCTGTGGTTAGGCCAGCTATGCTGTGTGGAGCCGATTGTTTGACAATGAGGTAGAGCCACGAAACTAGAAATCAAGTAGGCGAGATAGGAATACTGCGGTACACGAGTGGGGTGTCGAGAGCTGACAGAATTAGGAATGAGTATATTAGAGGTAGCTTTGGGGTGGGGGGACATCGTGGAAAAGATTAGGGAGAGTAGATTGAGGTGGTATGGACATGCGATGAGGTCTTCGTTAGGTCCATTACGGGTTTGCAGGTGGTTGGAACCACCCGGGGCAGGGAAAGACCAAAGCAGACGTGGGAGCAGGTTATACGTATGGATATGATAGTGTGTGGGATTGACGTGGATTTGGTGGGAGATATGCGGGAGTGGAGGCTAGAACCACAGATCCGACCCTGCCACACAGGATAAGGATATGATGGTGATATATTCACCACTTTCTACTGCTAGCGCCAGGGGGGCGAACTATTATGTAGCCTATGTCTTTCATGTAGAATCGTAAACACAGCCCGTCTCCGTAGGACAGAGTACTGTACTACAGCGGCAGTGGTTTCAGGGCGAGAGAAATCCCCCAGTGTGCCTCCAGTCGGATGGAAAGTACTGCCAAATCCCGTGTGGTGTCCGCCGACCGAATGCTGCAACCCCCATGCTCATTTATCGACGGCTTAGTTTTCTTCATTGTGGTACTTTTCCAACACCGATGTGGAGTAAAGAGCTCATACACGTGGAAATGTTGCCGAACTGCACGTATACTTTATTTCATGGAGTAACAGTTCAGACGGAAGTGCACTGGGAGCATCATCTCGGTCCAGGTAAGATACCTGGAACCACTGACGCAGTAATCCAGCACGCTTCCTCTGCGCCACCGAGGTAGGTGTTTTTTTTTTTCAACGAATAGCATAAAGTTAAAAGGAAAGTCCCACAGTTTGCCTCTACGCCGGAAGGCTGGCAGTCTGTCCTTGCATCCGAGTCAAATCCGTCTTTTTCAATTATTGGCACGGTTTAAAACTGTTGCTTGTAAATGCCGGTTACATTCTTACCAGGACGACACTAACCCACACACTGGTACAGGAAAATGAGTCATAGACTATAAATGTCATTTGTGGGCTGTCACGTGCTCAAACCATAAGAGAAAAAGGGTAGAGATCTGAGAAGAGGGTTGAAATTTCTGCCCAAGAATCCAGCTAATGTGCTTGTGGAAAGGGAGACATGGGAAAATAAAGGTGTCAAATTTCATGAGCCAGTTCGCACTCCTAAATAGTTACGTAGACAAACCACATCCAACATGATAGTGACCAACATTTTTTTCGTCATTTGATTCCTATAGGTGGAACTTTATAGTTTCCCACTGTGAGATCCATAGTAGGACATTAAGGGGTGACTCTAGACCATCCTTTCTGGAAGTGCGGTCTGCAGCCCATTAGTAGGTTGTAAAATTTCTTGGTAGACCGCGAATTGTATTACTACATACAGTATGTGATCTGTGATCTACATACTAAGTGCTGAATTAGGTCAGGAACTCGATGGTCACTGAGAGATCCACGGTTTGAGAAACACTGACCTACAATACCATGACGAGGAAGAGGTTGCTAAAATGATTGTGGCTTGAGTCTGCAGTGCAAATATCCCGAATATATTTGGGTGTGATTTAACTCCTTCCTGACGTGCAGATCCCGTACTCTTTTCTACTCTCAGGCAACGTTCACATTCATAAAACATTGAAGGAACACCTCATAGTGTGACCCGACCTTTACTGTCATGTAGTACCTCTCTAAAATCTGCCACACAACCTCCACATGGCGCATTTTGTCACAAGGTCGACTAGCATTGGGTTTCATAGAAAAAGTAAACAGCAAAAAAACTTATTTTAATAATCAACAAGGGTCCATATGGTCAGCCTCATCTGAAAGAAGGAAAGGAGGGGGTGTGAAAGGAAGTAGGAGTTAAGAAACGGCTAAATCGCATCATTTATGAAGGAAGTAAATCATCTATAGGACCATCGCAATACGTTAATCCGCCCCAGACTTTTTTTGGCAGTTAAAAGGCGCTAGCGGCCATTTGTTTTCAAATGTCTGAGCGACTACACCTTTCTTTCTGATATGTAAAGACTGGCAGTTTTTTTCAATAAATCTGTAACGACAGGTCTAAGGTGTAACCCCGGAAATGTTCACACAAACAGGAAACAGAATTTAAATTTTCCCTTTTTTTACCTAACGAGAAAGTAGGTAAACACCTACAATATACGTCTTGTGCATCTCCCGCCTCATTTCAAGGTTTTTCTTTGAAAGGTTTGCAAGAAAGACCTTGAGTTAAGGTCTAGGTTACACCGTATATAGTATGATAATGAGTAAAATACATTTTCATTCAAATTCTCTTGTCTACTACTGATCTGTCTTCAAATCAAAATTCGCCAACTAATAGACACAACTGAATGCATCAAAGGGTTGGAAAGTAATTCTGTACTTAGGCCAGTTCCCATAGATATTCTAATGTTTAGGCCTCTCTTCCTCTTAGGAGCAGGAATAACTAAATTTCGAAATTAAATATGCAATTCATGATGAGATTTCATAAACTTCCTGTAGCAGAAGAAGGTATGCATCATGCAAATGTGCTTTCGAAATAAGAAGTACCCCCCACAACACACGGTAGATCTTGGATTTGTTCGGGCAACAACTGCGCAAGGTTGTGGGTACAAACGGTTGGAACTCAAATCGTAGCAGTAGCAGCCTTGGGCCGCGCTACTCAACAGCACTGTTTTGTGGAGAGCTTCAATTCAGTTTCAACTTTCCAATCGACGAATTGACGATTCCATTGGCCCAACAGATTAATTCAGAGATACAATTTTCATGTAGCATGTAGAGGGTCTCAGGAAACAATGAAACCAACCATGGAGCGCAGTTGTTTGTCAATAGGCCCTTCAAAAGTCGTTATCCTCTCGAATACCCACTTCGCCCAAAGAGTAGCCTATACAATTTGCCACCGACTCTAACATAAAATACAGTCGTACAGGAATGAACAAGGTCCTGAACTTGGTCAGGTAACGTCATAATACTGAGGTAGCCTCAATTACAACAGAAATTTCGCTGTGAAATGCATCATTAAAAACACGTCAACATTTTTCACGAGTCCGACAGGAAGAAAGGTGCACGAAAGAGAAACTGTAAAAATGCCACAAAAATGTTACACATACTATAAATGGTTGAAACAATATATATAGGAAAAAGATATCTGTCACCTAAAATTTATTTTTGAAAAACGTCAGTGAAAACCACAAAGTGGTTTGACTGACGGCATCTGTTCATTATACAATAGTCACTTCCTTTTCGGTTGCAATTTGAAAAGACATATGTATAATGGAAGTATCCGCCAACGGGGGGCCTGAAGGAACCAACAACATATTATGGTTAATTTGGCATCCAGTAAGCAGTTAACTGGGTACAACCTGTGAAAGGGGAGGGTATACTGTATTGAGACCTCTACTGTATATTGCAATATAGTGATCTTGCCCAGATTTCAAAGTCGGAAATAAAAGACGGACAACAATAACTTACCCGCTTGAGGAAAGCTGCACAACTGCGAAGAACAACAGATGGACGTAGTCAAAATAAGATTTGTCAAAATCAAAATCAATATAAGCATGGCATTGATTCAGCTCCTTATTTCAATCGAAACCGCAAACTCCTGAGAAGTGGACAGCAAAAACTCTGAGAAAATAACAGAAATATAACAAAAAATATTAGGAAAGATATCTTTTTTAAAAAAAAATTAATCAATTCTGCGCTCTTGGCATGCGGTTATGACTACACCCACACCAACGCTATTTCACTAGTACTAACGTGCTACAATAAAAACAGTTCGTGTTTGTGGTCCTTCTAGTGACAATCATTACACAGCCGGATTTAAAAAACCTAACCGGGTGTAGGCCATCTATACACAACGAATCCCCTGACCATGATACGGCCGGGTCTTTACCCAAGAGCCAGGAGCTCACTACGCCATTACCATGGAGGGAGCTACTTAATCTAATATTCATACACGTTTCAGGGTTTAAATACAGCTTCGGTGGTCCACAGGTAACATGCTGAACTATTGTGTCAGAACGTTACATGGACTTAAAAGAAAGTCTCAAGGAAGCCTTCCGTCGGATGCTAAGTAAGTACTGACTAATAACGGTGGTGAAAACCTTGGATCAATCAGCAAACCACAAGTAGTATTACTGAACAACAGACTTAAAAACAAATTTTCACAAAGGGTCGAGGAGGGAAAGGATATTTCATATGGACAGTTGCACAAACTTTCTTTTAGGCCCTTCAGCATCATTATTATTATTTTTGGCAACTGCGCTCCTGTCACTTGTCACATTCAACACATACACACACGCAGCATGCATTCCATATGAATTATGAAGCTGGATTTTCAAATTAACAGCCTGAGATACAACCGCCTGTTACCAGCTGTGGTCAATCAGCGACCGTCAATGGAGCGAAAGCTCTTAACAATGTAGCATCTGAATAGAGCCAATAAACCCCCATTTGGGTGCCAAACACGAATGAGTACCCATTCGTCATCATGACCTTAGAACTAAATTACCAAAAAAATACAAATATCATAAAGAGTAGAAGTACTGTTAAGGACCGTCAAATTAAAAAGGTTCAAGATTATAACAATACTGTCATATAAACAGAGAAAGAACGGGCCATATGGAGGGCACGTCAACATGAACAATTAAGGGTAGTTTGTGCGAAATTTGTGCTATTTGAGGTAATTAAAAGCCGTCTTACTCAAACACTGTCGTAAACACCTGAAACTTTAAGAATAACCATACATTTTAATTACAAGAAATATTTTCTCACCTCGCTGTCATCCTATCGTTTACCGGTCACAATTAACAGTAGATGGCCTGTGCAGGTTGGGGTGCATCAAGGGTCAGCACTCAGCCCATATCTATTTACCCTAGTAATGGATGAGCTGCTAACGGGAATAGGGGAATGGGCCCCTCAGTGTCTGGCATTTGCCGATGAGGTGGGGAGGCTGGAGGAGTCCAAAGAGGATGCACAAAAGGGCCTGCAAGACATCAAAACGGCAATGGAGAGAGGGGGCCTTACGGTGAACATGAAGAAGACTGAGAAGAAGATCTGCTTTGGGGGTGAGAAAATACCAGGTGTGCAGGAGTTCCGGTATTTAGGATCAGTTTTCCAGAGCAATGGGGAGATAGATTCGGATGTGACACATAGGATTACGGCAGGATGGCAGAAATGGAGACAAGCAAGCGGGGTCTTGTGTGACCGACGGGTCAAAGTGTATAGAACTGTCGTTAGGCCCGCTATGTTGTATGGATCAGAGTGTTGGGCCGCTAGGAAGAACCATGAAAGGCAAATGCAAGTGGCGGAGATGCGAATACTGCGCTACATGAGTGGGGTGTCAAGAGCCGACAGAATCCGAAACACTTACGTTAGAGGTAGCTTGGGAGTGGGGGACATTGCAGAAAAGATGAGGGAGAATCGGTTGAGGTGGTATGGGCATGTTATGAGGAGGGGAGAGGAGAAGCTTATTAGGGCCATTACGGGACTGAGGGTGATGGGGGCACCAGAGGTAGAGGAGGACCAAAACGGACGTGGGCGGAGGTGATGCAGAGGGACATGGAGGCGTGCGGGGTGGATGGGGACCTGGTGAGGGATAGGCGGGAGTGGAGGATCAGAACCCGCAGACCCGACACTGCCCCAGGCGGGAGAAGGGTGAGATGATGATGATGGTGATGATGGGGATGATGATGAATAAACAGTAGATGGCCTGTGAAGTCTGCCCCAGTCCACCTAACATCTCAACTGTGCCATTACCCTAAGCTTTTATTAAAACTAAATTACAGTAGGGCCTACTAACGTCATTAACGTTTTAAAAAAGTGATGCTGTAGTAAAGCTCCTCCACTACTTAGCCCTTGTCCCACCTATGTCAGGATAGGGTACCCATTTTTGTCCCATTAGGACACAAGATCGACCTACTGGATGGCATTTTTATGCAGCAGGTTGCCAACCTATTGCTATAACCCCGGCGAGCCAGTACACGTATATTTTGCTCCATGTGGTATGGGTTCTTTTTCTGCGCAGATGACATCGTGCACCTCACGCGGGGCAAAGGAAGATACATTTGGAGCTCCTTTCTTGCCATAAAGAAGCCACTGACATCGGCCAGAATGTTAAGTTTTCGTCCAGCATTTTTATAAAGTATAACATTCTTTGAAAATTACGTTCTTACTCGTAAATTTCATTCATTTACATTTCTTTTAATGTACCATTTTGGTTAAAGCGATAGATGGACGTCAAAGTCACGCAACAAAAACCAGTGTCCAATAGTGTTGATTTGGCATCCAATCGTCTCATTCGTGAGAAGCGGGTCATAAGAATTAGCTATGACCTCTTCAAAAGTCATCAAAATCTCTTAAATCCTCTCATGTATTCCCAGAGAAAAAAAATGGTGGCTTTGTAACTAATTAATGCCAAACTGCATGATTTATTATTAATCATTCCAACATTCTTGCACGGAAATTGAGGTTTCACCCTACAGTTCGCGATGTCTACCAGGTCGGAGTAATACAAAACTAACTAGCTGACCTAAAAGTGGACTCCCTGAATTACGTAACGCCAAACTGACGATATCGTCCGTTCCAAATAACCAATAACCAGTAGTTCCAAGAAAATGCATTCCGCAGGTGACTGCCACATGTCTATGGTAAGGCTTACCGACGAAATCACGAGGTCGTCTCAATCGGCCTATCAAGGAATTTATGGTTGGTTGCTCACAGACGATTCCAACTCAAAGAAACAACGGCATCACTCAAGCAACTAACGACGTCCTTCCAAAGTCCATATGTTAACTAAGACTAGACAAAAGTCGACTTTTTCTGGAGATGTGCAATGGCTCATTTGAATTCCTTTCTGCTCTCAAGCGCAGCAAGGCGAAATTTTGCAAACAACACGTGCCATTTTACAGGGCTGTCCGGCACTAACCACTAATCTAACCCAAGAAATCCTGTTTCTCCGAAAATAAGACCGGGTCTTATATCTTATTCAATTTGTCACCCAAAAACACACTAGGGCTTATTTTCGAGGATGTCTTATATTTTTAAGGGGAGAAAGCTAAAAAAAAAACAGAGTCTTATGCCTTATTGTAAAAGGCAATTATTGCAGATACTCACGCTTTAGTGATCAATAGTTTTATTTATTTCCTAATAATAAAGGAGGTAGTAAGCCGGCCCTGGTGGCGCAGTAGGTAGCATTCCAGGCTCGATAATGGATGGAGGTGGATTGACTTCTTTCCTGCAAGAAGGAGGTCCCGTGTGGTGTAAGATGTCATGTGTAGGAGCTCGTCCTATGCCGCCGGTGGAGTGCCCCAACGAACAGTAGGCCGACGATAAATAAGTTTCAATTGAAATTGATCGTCGTTATTACTATGTTACTATGCTGGGGAGTGAGTCAAGCAGCCATAACAGGCTGAACCCTTAGGAGGCTGCTTGTGGATGAGGTAGGTGTAGGGGATGTATTGCTTAACTTCAGTGATCTCACGAGAACTGGTGTGTCCAGTGCAACTAGGCCGCACGAATAGCATAGGAGATGCAG
This sequence comes from Trigoniulus corallinus, assembly GCA_013389805.1. NCBI lineage: Eukaryota > Metazoa > Arthropoda > Diplopoda > Spirobolida > Trigoniulidae > Trigoniulus > Trigoniulus corallinus. The sequence continues at coordinate 18,216,265 of JAAFCE010006949.1, read as the reverse complement.
CTTTGGTCGGCAGTCGGCTGAAGAAAAGCACCGTCCATATATCACCCTTGTGTCCATTCAGAGGGGCAAGTGCCCTTTCAGAGGGAAAAGTGTCCCGCGGCTGAAATGAATTTAACACTGCTGCAGTAGATGAAAATGTTCAACCGCCTACAACAGTGGACTAACGGCCCATGGCTACCCACTTCTGCCAGAATCTACATTTCATGGACTTCTACATAAACTTTTGCAGCTAGAATACGCAAAAACGGAGTTAGGAAGGTGTAAGTATGGCTACTGAGTGGTCGTAAATAGTCCGTCAGTGGGGAGGGAGAGTGGAGGTTAACAATAGCATTACAACGTTAGTGTAAAACCTGCAATTTAGTCCTTCGGACCTTAAAATTGCTTACTTATGACAGTACAAATTCACCCAATTGCTTTCAAAGAATGGCTATGAAGGCCATGTGACTTCCACACATGCGTGACATAAGCTTCCTGTTTGGCATGTGCCAAACGACCATGCTGTAGCATTTCGGATAGTTTCAGCACTGTTTTTATTCCTAAAAACCCTCACTATATTATTAGATAGTCAAGCAGGTGTTAAATTTTTCTTCTTTCCTATTTCACATCAGTTTTATCTATTAGTGGCACTCATTCAACTGGAGAGCCACACTTCCTTCATTTATGATCAAGGTACGACACAAAAAAGGAATACGAGAGGGGGCTGTTTTCAAATTGACAACCCAAAAACCCTGCGGAAATCAAATTTAAAAAAAAAACTTCAGTAAGTACATTATTATTATTATGTCAAAAATATTTTGTAGATTGCTCTTGATAACAGCATTACTAACAGAATTGCGCAAAATTTTTACAACAATACATAAATACAATTTTTTTGAATAGATCAACTTTATTAGGGCAATTTTGGGACTTAATGAAGTTGAATGGGCAGTTTTCATTCAAAATTACTATCCATCAAGTCACCACTAAAGAGAAGGTTGAGGGGAGAGACTCAAAACCAAAATTAGAGCACATATAACTTGCATATGAAGAATACTTCAGAGCATTAATTTTCAACAATTACTTGGATCAATTCAAATAAAATATGTGTCTTTCCGTTCAACCCAGAAATATCACGGTGTTGACAGTATCTCGGGGTCACTACCGGGCAGTGGCATAACATAACAAGCAGCTACTTCTTTATTACTAACAAAAGTGCAATCAACATGGCATTTCAAGTGTATATGACATTTTGAAATTATCATGCTATCCAGCGACATTATGCATCTTATTTTTAGCAGACTTAAAGGCCACAGTTAATACAAAGACACTTGTGCTACGGTGTACACACAATGAGTAAATGAAGCTGTGGTTCGGTCAACGTACCCAGACGCTGTCCAACAACTGGACTGTGAACATCCTAATAAAACTTCAATGATCCAGTTAAGCACGGAAACCAAACTTAGGAGCTGAGTGAGATGGATGAAGATTTGGTAACAGAAGGGAATGAAGGGTCAAAACTCGCAGACCTGACCCCGTCTTAACAGGGACAAGGATGAGATGATGATGGCGATGCTCTGAGCGTATAAATGAACTCATTCAGTCAGCAACAGACCAAAAACTGAATATTCTGCAACAAGCCCATTTTCTAGTTAAAATAGGGTAGAGCATACATGAGTTCAAGAAAAACTATGAATTTCATTAAATATTCGACTATAATTTCAGTATGAGGGGAAAAAAAGTAAGTTGCTGTCTTAGACCAACTGTTAACGACACTTAACGGTAGTGCTCAGACATGCACTTCTGCAGTATTGGGTTTCCTTCGTTGGTCTGTCAGTAGGGGTGAATCGCGACGTCCTTCTCCCTAGGAATTCTCTGCAGTCTTCACTTGTTTCACAATGGTTCTGCAGGCAGTATTGTGCACATTACAGAAGACAACGCATATCCTTACTCTTTGGGCAAGCCCTAGCAAAACAACTCTAACTATATACTGGAGTACACTGTTTGTACGGGGCTGACCTAGGGAAGGGCAACGTGAAACATCATTCAGTATATGCTCCTCTGGGTGGTGACCGTAAGAAACCGCCTACCCGCGTGAAAGGCCAAAAAAGCTTTAGGCTCAGATAGAGTTCCCTCTGAAGTGTGGCGTACCCTAGGAATCACGCCTTCTTCATGGCGTGAGAGCTGGATAGTACCACTCTTCAAGAGCAAAGATGATGTCCAAGAGTATGGCAACTGCAGAGCTATCAAGCTTATGAGCCATTCTATGGGAGAGAGTAATGGAATGTTGCCTTTGGGATAGAACTAGTGTCAGGGGAAATCAATTTGGGTTCATGCCAAGTAGCTCCACAATGGAACCAATTTTTATTGTTAGGCAGATCATAGAAAAGCATAGGGCAGCAAAGAACAATCTCCATGCAATCTTCATTGATTTGGAGAAGGCTTATGATGGTGTCCCACGGCAGGTAGTTTGGGAGGTATTACACAAAAAAAAGGGTAGAAGAAGAGTTTATTCGGATAGTGCAGGATATGTAAGATGGCTTGATAGTCAGGATAAGGACTCCTTGGGGAAATACTGGAGGCTTCCAAAGTGAAAGTTGGAGTGCACCAAAGTTCAGTAATATGTCCATACCTCTTCATTCGGCTTATGATGAACTGCTAACGGGAGTAGGAGAATGGGCCCCTCAGTGCATGTCATTCGCAGACGACGTTGGGAAACTCAGTGACTCCAGAGATAAAGCAGAGAAAGGCCTAAACAATATTAGAGCAGCAATAGAAAAGCGAGGACTAAAGATAAAAATGAAGAAGATATTTAGTTTAAAATTGGTAAGGACAGGAAAATAATGGTGACGTACTCTCTGGGGCGAGCTGTTGACAAAGGTGCAAGAGGTAAAGTACTTAGAATTAGTGTTCCAAAGAAACAGGGAGATTCGGATGTTACCCATGGAATCAATGGGGGGTGGCTGAAGTGAGAAAGTGCCACGTAAATAGAATGCAAGTAGCCGAGATACGAATGCTGCGGTACATGAGTGCGGTGTCGAGAGCTGATAGAATTAGGAGTGAGCATATTAGAGGTAGCCTGGGGGTGGGGACATCGCGGAAAGAATGACGGAGAGTAGATTCAGGTGGTAAGGGCACGTAACACGAAGAGGAGAGGAGGAGCTCCTAGGTCCATTACAGGAATGTGGTTGGACGCACCCGGGGCAGGGGGTGTCCAAAACAGACGTGGGAGCAGGTTGTCCGTAAGGATATGGTAGTGTGTGGGGTGGACGGGGACCTGGGCAAGTGAAGAGGGCTAGAACCCTCAGACCCGACCCTGCCACAGGCGGGATAAGGGTATGATGATGATGTACGGGGGATACCTGGATGGACTATTGGGCAATGTCTTGCTTATTTTATATCGGCCTATCTCCTAAGGCTTTTTTTTTGTCACTGAGAGCAAGGGGTACGTAGAAAGTGTTCCTTACGGTAGTGACCTGTCTTATACTGAGAGTAATTTACCGACGTCAGGAGGCGAGCACCTACACCTGAGAATTTTGCAAACCTACAAATATATTTTAGTCCATGTACAAAGGATTTTTAAGCGCCGTGATATTCCAGTTTCTACCCTCCAAAAGGAGCACTTTGGGCTTCCCGTCGTCTCGCCAAAAGGAAGAAGCACTCAGACCCATGAACACCTACATTACATATTGCCGTCGCTATACAGTAGTTAAATAGGTCATCATTCAGGAAACCAATACATCAGATCATCATCATCTTTAGTGTGGTCAGGTTCCATTTGGTCCCATTGGGACACATGAGCGATGAGTTGGACGGTATTTTAGGCAGCTGGCTGCAAACCTAATGCTGCAGCCCCTAGAATCTGACGCAGTAATCTAGTATTCTACCTCCGCTCAACGGAGGTATAAGTTAGACCAAGAACTGAAACTAAAATTGAACAAAACAGACTTTCAGGATGAAATAATGTAACTTAAATCAAGAACGCTATGATTTTCACTATCAAAGGAGGTTACCTATAGGGAATAGTGAAGCTTTTAATAATACGTCGTAAATCGTTCCACTTTGGATGCTGCAGGGTGAAGAGGTTAAAGATTCAAAACATTTCGCGGCTCCACATAAGGTTGTGGAACTCTACAGGGACGTAAGCAATTCAACACTCTAACTTGAGACATGAGAAGTATCTTAATGTATAAAAACTAAAATGCATAGATTTATTCTTATCTTAGGTATAAGAAGTATTTTTGTGTCAAGTGCATCCATCTGTTGTTGTTTACAAAAGATATATCACATGTAAAAAAAGTCTCGTTTGGCTCAAAAAAAAAGGTGTTGATGATGTCCATTTCTAAAGGCCCACAACACTGCGAATTGCAATTTCATAAGAAAGTAATCAACCTCTTTTGTCAACCTGCGATCTGCACTCTGGTTTTCAGCACTAATCAGAAATTCGACCCAAGGAGATCCCTGTGGACCTCATGCATCGATTTTATATCTGTAAAATCATTCATCATTCAACACCCAGCAACACATTAAAGTAAAAGGTCAAGAGCAAAGGAAAAAGGCTGCTCTAGATTCCATTGTCGAAATGCGTATAGCTCTAACGGCATTTTTAGATTTGTAGAGTCCTGTGAATTAAACAGTGAATAAACAAGGTCAGTTAAAAATGCAGACACGACACAGGGACGGGGGTGGAGTAGTTGTTCAAATCCATACCATCCCATATATAACCTCTACTCATGCCAGTACCTCTCTCTTACTTCAGACACTCACATGCCGCCTAGCGCAGGGACGGATGGATATCCACAAGGTCACAATACCAATGTGCAACCAGTAAGGGAGGCAGAAACTGAAGCACAGATCTTTGGTTCGTTCGCTGGTATTTTAGGGCCCTTCAACTACAAGGTCATTAGAGCCCCGTCCACAGCATAGTTCTTATGCAGAGACTGCACAGTGTTCTAATGCGACGATTTTTGGGTATTAGCGGTACCCAGTTTTCCCAAACGGCCACCCATGTCAGTACTAGCTGGGGTTACGTTGCTTAACTTCAGTGATCACACGAGAACTGGTATGTCCAACGCAATAAGCCCCTCGAAGCACAAAGATTTCAGGACAGAAATACAAGAGGAAGTAGAAACAGAGAGGATCACATGAACAATGGTTTTACAAGGCCAGTTCGCCTCCGACGACGTAAGGGATACAGTGGGCCACACACAACATTCACCCGGGAACCAATACTGGGTCCACAACTTAGAAATTGTTCGTATTAAACGTTATGCAACCGCACACAGGAAACCTAGAGGCAACATGCTTCACTCCCGAGTCCGTAATTGCAGGTTCGAATCTGAAAGAGGTGGATGTTTTAAGATGAGATGGGATGGTCAAGAGCACCTTCCGTTCCCTACTCAGATTTTGTTTTTTGTTGTTTGTTGGAGTTTAAGGTCCCGTCAACTACGAGGTCATTAGAGACCCGTCCACTGAATAGTTCTAATGCATATACTGCACAGACACTACACTAATGCGACGATTATTGGGTATTAGCAGTACCCAGCTTTCCCGAGCGACCACCCATGTCAGTACTAACTGGGCTTGCGTTGCTTAACTTCAGTGATCAGACGAGAACTGGTGTGTCCAACGCAACTCGCCGCTCCCCTACTCAGAGCAGTGCTCCGGTGAAGAGTGTACAATGTCACCCCAACACGTATAAGAATCCTTTCTAAATTGAATCAGACGGGAAAATTCCCAGGTGTACGAGTTCGCCCCGCGGCGTCTATAAAGTAAATAAGCCAATGATAAATACCAACAAATCCAAACTAACTTTACAATTCGATCACACTGTTTAAAGGTGCTCCCAGTTCATTATCGTCACTCCTAACCCTTCTCCTGTCTATGGCAGGGTTAGGCGTCCATTTCTGTCCTAATGGGAGACGAGAGATCTGTTGGAGGATATTTTTACGCAGCCGGCTGTCAACGTAATGCTGCAATCTCTGTGCTTATTTATCATCGAGCTATTTTGATGTGTTGGTGCACTTTTCCTCCATCGACGCCAGAAGGACGAGCTCCTACACCTAGAAATTTTAAGAAACTGTAGGTGTATTTGCACTCCACACGGGCCACGGCTTTAATCCCCATCCGACGGAAGGCATACTGAGAGCTCTTTCTCTCTCTCTCCTTCCTCCCTCCCTCCCTCTCTCTCTCTCTCTCCCGAAAAAAGTCATTCGTAGAGGCGGAGATGTTGAGCTCGCTGTTTGAAATCATTCAATTTTCCAAATTTGCATTAAAATTCTACAGAAACTTTGATTGTCAACAGGTTTCTGTGAGTCGGCAATCGAACATGCGACTGTAACCACCTGGTTAGTAAGGACAAACAGATTTAAGAAAACGACAACATTTACTATTGCAAATAAGTGAGTATAAAAGGAGAACCGATTTTCCCCGCATGTTTGTAAAACGTTAATAGTGTCTGATAAAAAGGAGTTGCCAAAAAAGTGGGATTAGAAGTAGTGTTGAAGAATTACGAGTTGTCGCACACAGCACTACCACCACCAAGACCACAATGTCGATGTCCTCACGTAAAATGAGATATTTAGAGTACACAACAACATGCCACCACCACCACTATTACCATCAACGATATGGGTACCATAAGGCACTATTACTAAAGTCAAGACAGCTGGAGCTTCAGGCTAGAACTCGCCTCCCACGTGCAATCATAACATGACACGTCCCGTCAAAGCCATTATCATAACCACCACCGAGTGGCGCTTAAAACGACACGGACACCAAAGTACTACCAAAAAAACAAGATATTAAAAAATTAAATGAAGTTCAAGACCCCCTTAAGATGCAAGGGCTATCGTGACAGATGGCATCGATATTAATTCTCTGCCTAGACTTAAGCAGAATTGTAATCTGACTCTACCCCATCGTAATTTATTAAAAATAATTACGTTTATCAAAGCAAACATTTAAATTTAATTCTACTCCTCATATTTTTTTTTCTTTTGGGATATAATTTTACAGGATGTTTTACATGAGTACATTGACGTGAAACAAAAAAAACGACCCAGTCAGATTTGCGAAATCCCCTAAATGACCAATGGGACCCTGACTGAGAAACGCTTGTACATAAAAAAAACTGACATCCAGAGAGGGGGGGGGGGAAAGGGATGCAGAGAGAAAAAAGAAATTCCTAACTGACGTCATTAAATTATATATATATAAAAAATGAATCTAAATGATCTTGAAGGTCATATAATCTTGAAAGACAACGAACCTATCGGGAAAAGTGTATCATAAAAATTAAAAGTTAAAGCTACTATTAACAGAATACTTATCAAAGGATCCGACATTTGAACATTTTTCCCGGAAATTATCTTTTTAAAATGAGCCCAGCTCAGAATATACACATCTCATGGAAACTCAAATATGTTTTAAAATACAGTACATCAATAATGATAAAGGCAAAGGCGTAAAAGTAACTCGTAACTTTGAACCAGTCATCCCATCATAGGAAGGATGAGCACAAAAAAAAGAGAAAGGTTATTGAAGTCAAGTACATACATTACAACCATAAATATGTAGGTTTATGGGTAAAATGATGCACAGGTTAGCTAGTCGAAAACAAAACGGAAAGGTCGCCATCCAAATTTAGTTTAAAATGAGAAATATCCTTTAATACTTGGCTTTGCAACACAATACAGTCGAACTCGGATATAGCGAACTTGAAACGACTGACGGGAAATGACAAACGTGACTTCCATATACAAGGATATGTACGTTAGTATGTATAATGTATAAAGCAACTCCAGCAGAGTCGGGTACCCATCTTGTCCGCCTGAATGGACACAAGGGCGATATATTGGTCATTGTTTTTCCGCAGCCGGTTGTCGACTAAAGCTGCAACCCCCCATGCTTATTTATCGTCGATCTACTGCTCATATAAGGTATGTATATTCATGAATTTTATGTATATATTATTTGTGCTCCGCATTTGTTTTGTGTTTAAATCGCACATACCCTCTATCTCAAGGTGGTTGAAAGGGTGGAAGCAGGCAATCCATGGGAGCGGCTGAAATGTGTTGGACACACCAGTTCTAGTCTAATCACTAACGTTAAGCAACCTCAGTTAGTACTGCTAATACCCAAAAATCGTCGCATCAGTGTAGTATCTGTGTAGTCTCTGTATTAGAACTACGAAGTGGACGGGGCTTTAATGACCTTTGTGGCTGAAGGGCCCTACACTACCAACGAAAAAAGCAAACAAGCAAGCAGTTCATGTCTTTTACACACTTCCGAGTTTATTACACCACAGTCTACTTCACATATGAAATTGACTTTTCCGTCCATTTAGAGACATTTTCGCTTGTGTGGGGGTTTTCCATTCATTTTAGCCTGATTCAGCTCTTCTGAGAATTCATGTACATACTGTAGCTTTATGTTATCATTTCCTTTGCTAGTAGTTTTGGCTTTCGCCTTACATGGCTTTTGTATCCCCCCCTCCAACAAGAAGTCTGGTCCCATTATACAAACGGCCGGCTATGGTGCGGTAAAGAGCCTCGTGACTATCCCCTATTGTAAGATATGGTCCGCTATATCCGAAAAACGTCTTCGTTATAACCGGAGAGTTTTACATCATTGTGATATACCATCATCCTTGTAAAATACCGGTATGGGAATTTCTTCACTATAGCCGGAAATTTGCTATATCCGAGTTCGACTTAGCAAAGTCCACCAGGGGCATTTGTCAGACAATTCGCTTGTTGTTGTTGTTTGTTGGTGTTTTAGGGCCCTTCAACTACAAAGGTAGTTTTTATGCAGAAACTGCACTATTGCGACGATTTTTTGGGTATTAGCAGTGCCCAGTTTTCCCAATCGGCCACCCATGTCAGTACTAGCTGGGGTTGAGCTGCTTAACTTCAGTATCAGACGAGAACTGGTGTGTCCAACGCAATTCGCCGCTCCAGACAATTCGCTAATGATAAGTAAACTCCAGGTGTCAATTAAATATTTCCTGTGATCCATGGTCCCAAAAAGGGTCATCTGGTCACACAGAACCATTTTAGGTGGACGTAATCACATTCCGTTAAGTCCACACTCACGACCTGGTTCAAGAGTGTTTGGCTCACCCTTGTTCATATTCACACACCCTGCTCTCCTAGAAGTATCTAGGACTGTGCCTGTACCTAAACCTAGAGTCTACCCTTCTCCAAATGTGTTCCCTAAAAATATTTTCGTCTGACACCTACTTTGAAAAGTCCTGGAAGAAGAGAATGTTGCTTAAATTGGATCTATCTCTAAGCCCAGTATGATCCTCCGCGTTTTTTGATGATTACCGAAAGATAAACGAAACTGACAAACACAAAATCCTTAAACAACGGCGTTTCTCTGCCACCTACGCAACAATGAGAGGCTCCAACTGACTGTGAGGTGGTTCAGAACTCTGATGCGCAAGCAGGCAGCTTTGAGGAGGCAAACCTTGGGTGGTAGTACCGGTCACATCCAGAAATTGGAAAAAGGATCATCTGGCAAGCAGTTGCGTGTGGTCAGATTGGATAGTAGGAGCCATGGGGGATGCCCACGAGGTAGGTGGCTAATTTCATTAAAGCCTCAATGATGATCGGAGAAATGGCGATAACTCAAACTGATGAACTAGAGACATGAGAGGGTGTAAATGGAAGCACTATGTGTGTGGTGTGATAGCTCAGTCGGTGGTTGGTTCATCCTATGACTCACTAAACAGCCAGACTGCATGTAAATCATACTTACCCCGTGTAAGTATTCAGCACCACTTTGTACCTACATGCTCACAAGACCACTTAAAGTGATTGTGACATCAAGTCGGCAGCTGGTCAACTCAATGCTCAAAATGCTCTGATGTCCATCTTTCACCATCCTTCCATTTTATATTTTATTAGTAGGTACTACTAGTACCCTACACCTACTTCCTCCTCTCCAGCGAGCAGCCTCCTAAGCGTTCGGCTTGTTATGGCTGCTTGGCCTACTCCCCAACCCGTTAGTGTAGCATAGACATAGTAGGTACAACGACGGTCTTACTATCTAACCAAGCGACCGGTCTGCATAATTACAAACCCTATTCCCGTTTATGTAAGGGTCTGGTACCCATTTTCACCCCATTGGGACGCAAGAGCGATAATCTGTCGGACGGTATTTTAGCACAGCCGACTGCCAATCTAAATGCTGCAACTCCTATGCTTATTTATTGCCAGCCTATTTTTACTTTCGTTGGGACACTTTTCCTCCAAGGACGTCAAGAGGGAGCTCCTACACCTGCACACCTCCTACTCCATGCAGTAAGGTTCCTCTTTTTCGTGCAGGTGACATCGTATACACCACACGAGGCCACGGCTTTACTTCACGTTCGACATCACAATTTTACTTATTTTTGTCGAATGTGGTCAGTTAGTGGTGTGCAAAGTGAATGTTTACGCACCCCTGTTCCATGCAGAAGACAGCACTGTCAACAACAAGTCATCAAGTCATGAGTGACTTGATAAACTGTCAAACGTCGCCGGGGGTGGAAAAAAATTATCGATAAACCACATAATGGAACTTTAACAAAACACACAACCCTAAATAAATTACTTTTCGACGACTGTTCTCATATTAATTGATTTACAGGGGGACCGGATGGTGTTTGTGGGTTGAACTGCCAAGTCACACACGCACACACAGACGCTCGATTTAAAAATGGATGATGACAATAACCGGAAAAATGACCCCCTACAAGTCACACTAGACAAATAAAGGCGTGTGTAGTAGACTAGAGTATATTTCAGCACAAGCAGTGAGAACAGAGTCCGGGGCTATTGACTCCAACGACTGTTATTAAAGTGAAAAATTACAGGTGACAAACAGACGAATGAGTATGAAAAAGCTTGCACCCGCCTATTTTCTGACACAAGAGTTAAGCGAAATAAATAAAAATAGATAATAAAACGCCATTCAACCCAGATCATTTTTAATTTAACAGATCCTAACACCTGTGTTAATATTTGTAAGAAAATGACAGTCAAACTCCTGTTCATTTTTTTATACTTCGAAACAAAATGATGCAGCAGCTATGCAAGCGAAACCTTATCCATTCATACCTGTTCTGGGTTCAGGAGAGGTTGCAAAACGTCTTAAATATATAGATTGAGTCCAAGATGGATTAGTTTGGATCAGTTTCAATGGGTTGGGGAGTAAGGCAAGCAGCCATAACAGGATGAACCCTTAGGAGGCTGCTCGAGGGAGATGAGGAGGTAGGTGAAGAGGACGAAGGAGAGGGGAAATTTGCACAACCCAACGTTCTTTACCAACCACCCATGTTGGTACTCTTTGATTAGTTTGTGGGTTGGGGTGTAAGCCAGGCAGCCATAACAGGTCAACCCCTTAGGAGGCTGCCCGCGGGAGATGAGGAGGTAGGTGAAAGGAGGAGGAAGAGGGTTAATTTGCAGCACCCAACGTTCTTTACCAACCACCCAAGTTGGTATTGACGTGGGTGTGCGCTGCTTAACTTCAGTGATCTAACGGGAACTTGGCTGCTTGGAGTTCTGAGCAATGCCTCCAGCTTGTGATTTACAGTATTCAGTCAATAACCAGGTCTGGTAGAGATGTTTGACATCTCGATATTTCCAACGGAATAATTAAGGTAATTTAGTAATGAATTGTGAAAATAAAAACTTTAAATTACTATTTAATTCATATCTGCAGTTTATAACAACCTCCTATTAAAGACAGTGTGTGCACTACACATACCATGACTTTTCTTTCCCATAACCTCAAAAGAGTGCAGTATAGAGTTCCTTCTGTGTTTTTTATCTCCGGTGAGTCATACAAATAAAATATTAAAACTGGAGCATTATTATTGGAAATCGAAAATTGCATAATATAAATTAATACCTTGTAGGTATATTGTTACCATCTAAGTATTTGCGATTAGTAGCCATTCTTCAAACAAAACGGGAAAAAGGAGGAGGGCAAAATATTCAAATAATATTTGTAATGGACCGGCAACATGCAGAGAAGTACAGAGGTTCCACCTTCCAATTACTGCCTAAAACTACATCTAGACACACATCACTTAACCTAATTTGAAAACAGCTTATGAGCAACACCAGCCACTTGTACAAAATGCTGAAAACATAATACGGATACCGATTAAGAATACAGCATGTATATTTCCACCCACCTTTGTAAGAAATGATAATAAAGAATAGAAGTTGGTTAGTTCGCCATTCAGTGCCTGCAGTAAGAAGGGAACAGAACCAATAGTCCCCAACCTACGGGCCGGAGGTAGGTTTTATCCATCCCGTGAATACTTTGTGCCATTCATGATTTTATTAGAGGTCTCTAACTGTCATGGTGCAATTACAGAGGTTGCAGTCCCAATACTAGCTAACTGCTCTGGGAAGCACTTCAATTCGGCAATTCCAACTCCGAGGGCTTCCTAAGACTAAAAAAAGACAATGCAATGTGATGACCACTACCAATTTACGAAAACAATATCCTGTTTGTCTGGTATCCATTGGTTGTAAGCTGTATGTGCCATTTGCGAAGTGGCCCTTACTTGGTCTAGAAACAAGGGCGGTGGTCCCCAATACTCCACAAAACCTCCAGCCAGTCCTGCCGTGTCCTTCATCACTTTATATTGCAAAACCGACCGCAGCTGCGTAATCAAGCCTTAAAGTTCATTATAATCTCCACCAATAAACTTTCCATTATTATTATTATTATTTATCTTTTAATGCGTAAAATATTTTCGAATGCAAAAGCAATTTATATCGTTTAATGTGTTTGTTTATATTATTAAAAATTAGGGCAATGAAAGCAATGTGGTACACATGAAAAGCAACAAACAACATTCTGGTCCCAGTGGATTACACCATGAAATAAAAGCACATCGCAAGAGAATAACCGTTTGTTGTTTTCGTCTTTACATGTTGCAAAACAAGAGACATGCCAGAGACAGAGAGAGAGAGAAAATAAGAGGCGCGGAGGTGGCCTTTATAGGGCCCATGTGGATGGATGACTTGGAAGCCGCGATCATATTCTAAGATCTTCATTTCAATCATCAACATTTCATAAACAAGATGTTATCTAATACAACCCTGAACACAGACACGGATTTGGTTATATACCACCCGCAATTTTGCCTCCTGCTGAATGCCTTTAGTGGAGGACACGCAATAGCCGACACAATCTTCAGTGGCTCCTTTTTTCTGCAACCCTTTAAGGATTCAAATACAAGGCATAAAAAAGACAGCTTTGCCAAATGTCAATATGTAGTTCAGGAAAGCCTCATGTCATATTGGGCTACTGCCCTTCTAGGTCCTCAATACTCGCCAAAGCCCCTCAATGTAAGTGCCCACAAACTGATTTGTAAGATCATCATCATTAACCCTTCTCTTAAAGGCAGGATCGGGTGCTAATTTTTGTCAGAAATTGATCATACACTTCTTTATCATTTGCCTATTTTGATTCGTTGGACCACTTTCACTCGACACTAAAGGGGAGGGGACGAGTTTCTACACCTGTGCATTTTGTTGCCAAGCTACGCGTGTAGCATGGATTCTTTTCCGTGCAGTTGTGACATCGTACATCCGATACGGAACCACGGCCTTATTTCCCATCCGACGGAAGGCGCACTCGGGGCATCTCTCTCTCCCGACAGAAGCCAAATCACCTTGATTCAGGATGGAACGGGAGCGGCGAGTTGCGTTGGACACACAAGTTCTCATCTGATCACTGAAGTTAAGCAACGCAAGCCCAGTCAGTACTGACATGGGTGGTCGCTCGGGAAAGCTGGGTACTGCTAATACCCAATAATCGTCGCATTGGTGTAGTGTCTGTGCAGTCTATGTACTAGAACTATGCAGTGTACGGGTCTCTAATGACCTTGTAGTTGACGGGACCTTAAACACAAACAAACAAACAGGATGGAACCTCGAGCCACTGATGCAGTAGTCCACCACACTTCCTCTGCACCACCGAGAGACCGGTTTATATGTATTCCCTAATAATTTAATTGAATAACGACCATGTCCTCCCCTCAGTGTCTGGAATTTGCTGATGATGTGGGAAGGCTTGAGGAGTCCAAAGAAGATGCACAAACGGGCCTACAAGACATTAAAACAGCAATGGAAAGAGGGGGCCTTAAGGTGAACATGAAGACGGAGTACCTAGCTTTGAATTTTAGTGGCCCGCAGCAAGGGGTGAGATTCGTTGTGGGGGTGAGGGGGTACCAGTGGTGCAAAAGTTTCGCGGAAAGATGGAAAAGACGAGAGAGAATCGGTTGAGGTGGTATGGGCATGTGATGAGGAGGGGAGAGGAGGAACTTGTCAGGTCCATTATGGGACTTCAGGTAATTGGGGGCACCAGGAGTAGAGGAAGACCAAAACGGACGTGGGAGCAGGTGGTGCAAAGGGATATGGAGGCATGCGGGGTGGAGGGGGACTTGGTGGGGGATAGGCGGGAGTGGAGGATCAGAACCCGCAGACCCGACCCTGCCTCAGGCGAGAAAAGGGTGTGATGATGAATGATGAACGACCATGTCCTAGAAATAGCATAGAGTCAAAGACGTGCCTGATTAAATATTAGGCGCACCAAAAATTTAGGATAATTTACAGGGAAAACTATGGTGAAGGCAGCCAATGATTCGCAGCGCTTTTTTGAATCACCGCAGCACATATTCTGGGTATACAACTTCAGAAGAGTGAACAGGACAAGCAGCACAGCGGAACAGCGGATGGAGTATGTGCTTCTCAATCCAAGGAGAACATAATATACATTGCACTTTCCTCACCTTCTTGCTTTCTTATGCATCTTCAAGGTCCAAAGGTGGAATCAGCTACTTTTTTCTAACAGACAACTACTACTAATTGGTGCGCCCTGCTTGTAAAAGTCTTAAAAGTTAAAATGGTGTCTGCATCCGGTCATACCATACTCCAACATGAACTTCATATTATGACATCTTCAAAATAATAAGTGAGCCAGAGACTTCCTGTACACTTTTATGGACTAGGAATAAAATTAAGTGTTGTTTAATGATGACTTTTAATAGCTGGAAAAGGAAAACACATTTTGAGTCACATTTGATACCCTTGGTCACGTGGCAACTCATTGTGATGAAGCATGAACATGGGACATTTGGTGAGTGATTATGCTCAGTATGGTCACATTGGTACACCATATTTAAGTTATTTACGCTTTACGTTTCATCAAAGCGCTCTCGTTTGGACATTCCTATTTACTATCATTCCCTGGACAGCCCCCAAATAGCGCGAAGTCCTGCCTTTAATCTGAATCCATGTTTCGCTGGCCTACTTCTACCATATTTGCACTCAGGATTTGAATTTCTGCAAGGGATGTGACCAGCTTCTCCTTCCGTTCTCTCATGGCATGCCCAAAACTCCCACAATCTCAATATTGCACCAACATTTAACCCTGGTGGGACTCCTTGTAATTTCTTCCCCCGCAGAGGTTTCCAACTGTAATAGCACAATTATATTTTTATTAGAGAACTGAACGAATTTTCACACAAATATGATGACTTATGAATTAAAATGAGTGAGTCGAGCCAAAATATGAGGCCACTTGGTCCAGAGTAGTTTTAATGGGTGCTCCACACTCTCCTACTGGCACACACGTGACAGCCATCAAGTCCACGTTGTCATCGCTTGGCATATTATGGACACACGCACAAGCTTGTGCCACATAAACAGAAAATTGAAACAATTTTTATCCACGTCAGTCTCTCTCTCCACCCTACACATACACAGTTAAGACAAACTTCTGGGTTCTTAGGAGGGGGCGGAAACGAGTCCATTGAAAGCATGCCCATGATCAATTACGAGTAGCTCTCTCACGAAGATCACATTTCATTGCTTTTTTCCTCTCTCTCTCTCTTCATTCCAATCCCCACCCGTAGCCTTTTTTATTCTAAAGTCCACTCCCGCCCTGTTCTCTATCCCCTTCCCTTCACGTAATAATACAGGCCTCACTTTCATTCCCCACACTGTCATTCTTCGCCTTCCTTACTATCGGGTCATTCATCCACGCCAAATAACAGCACTAGTGCTATCTACAAACCTCATCAAACCCTAGATCCTCCTCATTGGCACCCGTCCGTTTACTTGAACACCATTTACTTATCTTTCCTTCCTCTTCTGTTCCCATTTTTTTAGAATGGTTGAGGGACGTGCCTATTTTGTCAACCTCGCCACTACTGTCGCCATTTGGGCCCACGATGGTGCCATAAAAACTTAGTAAAACCACAATATAATGCTAACCAACCTCAGGACCCTCTCTGTCAGTGTTCTAACAGGATTCACCCCATCCCGGTAAAGTAAGTTTATTTTCACTTAATCAAACGTTAAAATAGTCATATAGTTAACTTTTCATTCCTGAATCTCCAACGTCCAGCATCTGATTCCGCCTTCATTATGTCCTTTAATCACCCCTAATTTATTATACTGCAGCGATTAACCTACTTCACTGTTTATGCCAGGGTTACCGTGGCCAGAGAGAGAGGCCCCCCAGTACACCTTCCTTCGGATGGGAAGGCAGTGGCACCTTGTGGTGTGAGAATGCCACCAGCAGCACCTTTACTACATGGAGTAAAGTATACGTGTTGTTCGGCAAAATTTCCAGGTGTGGGAGCTTGCGCCCTGACGTCTGCCCAAAAAAGTATCCCCACCAGGTAGGCAAGGAATCAGGAAGGAACTGCGCTTATTTTCAATAGTGTTGAATAATTGGGGAAATAGCGAAGCAGCATTCAGGCACTGAACGCCCGCTTTCATTGACCCTGTTGTTAATACAAACAAAACTCCACCCAGTGTCCGGTAATTTTGATAAATTTCCGGATTCGCCAAATGCTCCACTAACTGGAAAGGCAACCAAATGGTGGAATTAACATAAAGTAAAGTATGTTTAAAAAAACGGGTTAGAGAAAACAAGCACATGGCTGTAGGTTCGATCCAGGTAATGATCGCAGTATGACCACAGTAGCGCTGTGGTCATATGTGGTTTGCCACCCGCACGTGCAGAATTCCCAGGAATAGGAGCTGAGCCTGGTGTCAAGTAAAAACAACTGTCACCAGAGAGACATATTTCAGTAGCGGTTGTAGCATTAGGTTGGCAGCCGGCTCCCGGTGCCAAAGGGTCCAATGGACACCTGGTTCTGCTATAAGCAGAGGAAAATGGTATGTGATGAAGATAATAGCCATATTGATGAAGACCATCACGCTGCTTGTTATGTATTAGAATTTAGAGTATAAATATATACTGTATATTTTAAAAAAACCGTTTTTTTATTCAGAGCATTTGCCAAGAACGACTTTGAACTTCTTAAAAAATATGTTAAACATAATTATGACGCGTTAAAGTGCTTCTTGAATAAGGAAAAAAACTGTCTGGTAGGGGTAGGCCACAGTTAACATAAACATAGCTTCCTGACAATGTCACAGTTGGAAAAAGACATGGCTTATGTTTTGACTAGCACACACGTTTAGACACACAGGATCACAAGTAGGTGCTGGATTTACTGAAAGTTTCAACAATACGTCCATTTTTCACGTGCTTAATATTTAATACTACTCATTCCCATCTTTTATTTTCTCCACGGACAATAGGTACTCCTGTAATTCCACGTTTTCATGAGAGAAAACAAAGAGATCATTAACAGCTCTATCTCTCCACCAAATTTTATACTAGCCATTGAAAAAAAGCAAGCATCGTATAGAGTCCTGCCAGTGCCGGATTTAGGACAAATGAGGCCCTGTGCTAGTTAGATTATGAAGTCCCATTATTTTGGCCCTGAAACAGGTAGGCCCTGTACGTCTATATTGGCAGTCAGGCACACATACTCAGGAAATTTAGGAGTAATTAAAGTATTATGTGCTACCTGATCAATCATTATTATTTACGACGTTGATTGATAAAGTTTTTATTGTTTTCCCAAGAAGATAGGCTCCTTGACTATGGGTCCCTAGTTGACGACCCCTGATCTAACAATCGGTCATGGGGCATAAAAGATGGGAGAAAGCTGTGCACCCAACCCTGGGTCCGGAGTGGGTATCAAACTTTCAAACGAGTGAATTTCTTTCCTGATGGAGATCCTTTCCCGTTTGACATGCTACACACACACGATTAAGGTAAAGAGGGAATTAGAAAAAGGTTCCCAAAGACACAATCTGCCCCAGCCCGGATCGAACGTCTACACCATGGTCGCTAGTACTTGGATTGATCGGTTATTTAACGTCAGTTTCTTCATGGTTGTTGACGGTAATTCATCCACGCTGTGGGCGTTCTCCCACGTCTGAAAATGTGCAGGTGACATCGTACTCATCACAGGAGTACATGGATTTAAATTCCAACGACGGAAGCCGCACTCGAGCCAGGATCGTATCAGTAATGACATTCACGAGTCAAACATGCTAATAGTGAGCCAGGCCATCATAAGCTCAAGTCAAATGGGTTAAAATTTGAGTTGCTACCCTAATAAATTTTACTACCATTGCCATCACATTATTATTAGAATTAGATATGCCGAAAAATACCTTAAGTAAGTCTCTAAGTTGCCTTAAGTAACTCTCGTTGTTGTTGTTTGTTGGTGTTTAAGGTCCCGTCAACTACAAGGTCATTAGAGACCCGTCCACTGCATAGTTCTAATGCATATACTGCACAGACGATTATTGGGTATTAGCAATACCCAGCTTTCCCGAGCGACCACCCATGTCAGTACTAACTGGGCTTGCGTTACTTAACTTCAGTGATCAGACGAGAACTGGTGTGTCCAACGCAACTCGCCGATCCCTTAACTCTCTCGTACTACGTCTCTCTGAAATATTTATTTTTTGGAGTAGAGCTGCAATAGTTTCAAGAAAATCTTTCCGAAATACCCAGAATAAAATGAAAAACCTAACTATGATTTGGAAGTATTGTAATAAAAAAAAAATCAACGAATTTGTAAAGATGACTTATAAGTTCAAGGTTTTAAAATGTCATCCATTTGAACCGCATGACTGCTAGCGTGTGCCCACAACGGAGGAAATACACACACGCCACCTCACGGCAGCGTCACGCACGATGCCAACACCCCCTAATGAAATTTCGTCATTCTCGCGATCTCTATCTTCCATTAAATTACTTACAGTATATACCTCTGGCATTCATGGCTCAATTCCTCAACACCTTTAACATGAATGAAATAAGTGTATGAACTCATGATCTATTTTTTTTTGTTTTATTTAACGTCGAATTACAGTTGTAAGAACACGGATCATATCCTGTTCATTTACAACATACGGTAATTTCGGCGCTTTTGTGCTCCCTGCACTGACAGTGGGCGCCAACGAGCTTACAGTAGCCCTCAGCCAACACTTATCGGAACCCCAACACTGCTAATCAAGTTGCCCTTGGACTTCATTTATTCGGGATTGGACTATCGAGGTATCCAAGTTAAAAGTCTAGCAGAAATATAGGGCATAATACGAACACTTGCCCCTTTAAAGAGAACGGATCACTAACCATTCTCCCCACCTACGGCAGGGTCGTGCGCCTATTTTTGTCCTTTGGGAAACAAGCGATCTGTTGTTGAACCGTATGTCACGCAGCCGGTTGTCAACCTAACGCTGAAACCCTATTTAGATTGTCGGGACGTTTCGATTCATTGGGGCTTTTTCCTTCACCGATGCCAGGGAGCGAGCTCCCACCCATGGAAATTTGGTAAGGGTTCTATTCCATGCAGGTTGACATTGTATACACCAGGTATCTCAAATATGCAGCCTAAACAGCCTGTCCATGTGGCCCGCGGACACCTTTGAGAATCATATCTAAAAAAAGTTACGGTATGTACTGTATTTTATAAATTTAAAATACAGTATAGTATTTCGATAAACCAGTCACCATTTGTACTGTTCTGTGTGGACAGAGAAGGGAAAGGGGAAGGAAATGGTCTTTAGCCCCCCATGATAGCCTTCCCTGGGTCCCATTAGAGGCAGTTGCGATGCATATGGCCTACAAGCCATACCACTGTTGTCAATACGCCCCCCCCCCCCCCCAAAAAAAAAACGAATAGGAGACCAGAGGTATACACAATGCGAGCCACGGCTTTACTGCCCATCCGTTGAAAGGCGGGAGCCGCAAGACCAGATAGTACTGACATGGGTGGTCGCTCGGGAAAGCTGGGTACTGCTAATACCCAATAATCGTCGCATTAGTGTAGTGTCTGTGCAGTATATGCATTAGAACTATACAGTGGACGGGTCTCTAATGACCTTGTAGTTGACGGGACCTTAAACTCCAACAAACAACAGTTGAAAGGCGCACTGGTTGAACCGAACTTGGAACCTCTGCCTTCTGCACCACCGAATCGAATCATTTACCCCTACAGCCTGAGGGGTCTGACATCTCCTTCCTAGTTCCGATCTGCGTTTTTTTTTGTTTTGTTTGTTGGAGTTTAAGGTCCCGTCAACTACGAGGTCATTAGAGACCCGTCCACTGTATAGTTCTAATGCATATGCTGCACAGACACTACACTAATGCGACGATTATTGGATATTAGCAGTACCCAGCTTTCCCGAGCGACCACCCATGTCAGTACTAACTGGGCGTGCGTTGCTTAACTTCAGTGATCAGACGAGAACTGGTGTGTCCAACGCAACTCGCCGCTCCCTCCGATCTGCGGTCTTCTATCACGGAGTTTCTCTTGGTCTTTCGTTATTTTAACGTAAGCCAATCAACACAAATCTACTTATCTATGGGAATGGAGCAGGACAAACATATACACCTGAGGACGTTACCACGACCCCATCCCAATCTGGATAAGGGCTTTATTTCATCTCAGATGTGATTGGTGAGTTTCTCTCTCAGCAAAGGGGGGATGTCAAATGGATGGGATGGGAGATAGTCACTGGGGATGTCATCGGATGGGAGATAGTCATTGTCTGGTGTAGATGTTAAAATAACACAAATTAGGTAAATCCAGATCTGAAAATGAACGAATGGATGACGTGCCTACGGTCTTCCTTAGCCTTGATACGCTTCTGCTTTGCAATTAAGACACTCAAATTCGTTTTCTTGTAACTGTACGTCCACCTCGTGATGCTTACCACATCAAAGGGGGCCTTAATCGTGGTCTATTATTCAGAAAAGAAAGATGTTCACATTAAAGGGTAGTTCACTTAAACAGTTTCCTGCGGATTCCCACAATTTACTTTTTTAATACTATAGAGGTGAGTTACACGGGTTATGGCAACCGGAAACTCAATCGAAGCGCGTGATCGCTTATGCAAAACCAAAATTTAACCTTGGCAAATAAAAAAAACACTCTTAGAAAATAATAATAATAATAAAATTGAGACGAGGTTTCACTTTCTTTGTTACTTACATTTCTTGCACTTAATCTGTCCTTCTCAAATTTACGAAAGAAGTTTTTTCTACCCCGTTATCTCAACCATTGTCAAAATGTCAATGAAATTCTCCACAAGACTCCTTCACAGATCAGTAAAAACATATATTCAGATTTCAACTACTACAAGTGGCAAGAGTTAATACATACCTTCACCTATTGATATGCATGTCCACTTCAAAACCATGAATATAAATTAGGTGTGTGTCATTGTATGATAAGTCAGAAAATATATCAAAGAGAGAGAGAGAACTTCTTGAATTTCTTCGTTACAAATAATCACAAACCATAGCAGATTAGTTAGTGGAAGTGAAATTTCTTTACGCTAAAAATGCATGTTTCATTATCATTTTCACCTACCTAAAGTTTGCCTATCACATTTATAAGAAATTGATATGTCAAGAAATCATAAAAAGCATAACAAGTTCCTACGAGACATCAACCTTCCTTGTTTCAAGGCGAGAAAAGATAATATTACAACACAGTTTACACTATCTTGGAAGGATAAACGTGTCCTATGAAAACCCTATAGGGGCATTTCAGAAAAACAGAGCGATCTACAACGTAAATATTCAACCTTCCAAACAATCAGTCAAATCGACAACTAGGGAAAGATGAAACCTTAAGTAACATCCAGAACAACTCTTTAAAATGTTGTGCTCAATCAGTAGCAACTCAGCGTCGTAGCTTCACTGTCGTCCTCTATTGGCAACCCATGAAAACCAGTATTACAAAAAAAAAGCGCCAACGACCACACTTGAGGTCGATTCTTGTGCAAATATTTAAAATTTTACGGACAATAAGAGGTTATACAACTCTAGGCCAAGGGTGACATAGGAACAGCTCGTAACAAAATTTATAAGCGGAAATCCATTTTTTCACCAGCAAGTTTGTGCGAACTGACAGTGTGGAAGATGTGAGACTTTTCACTTAAACCACCATGTTTTTCGGGAAAAAAATTATGTATTTCTTTTTTACAGAAAAAGAATTTCGGTAGTCCGTGTGGGAATTCTCACATCTTGCAAAATAGCTACTTTATTTCATTAGCTGTGAGGAAGAAATCGAAATACGGGAAGACTACTGCACTACAGACAAAAAAAATGACAGACGGTATTAGTTTGCACCACTGCTTTTGAAACTTAACAAGAGGAAACTATTTCATTATTTAGTGTTGTTGATGCATCCAAATGGAAACTGATAACCCAAAAAGGAAATCAATAGTTGGCTTCATGTCTTTAAGTACGAGCGCCGTTAAGGGGGAAACTACAGCCAAGTTAGCGTTGGACACACCAGTTCTCCTAAGATCACTGAAGTTAAGCAGCGCAAGCCCACGTTAGTACCAATAGGGGTGGTTGGTAAAGAACGTTGAGTGCTGCAAATCTCCCCTCTCCTATGTCCTCTACACCTACCACCTCACCTCCCGTGAGCAGCCTCCTAAGGGTTCGTCCTGTTATGGCTGCTTGGCTTACTCCCCAACCCATTAAGTGAATCCAGTACACTCAGTGTACCTTGAAAGTTCCCTCAGTAATTTACCGTCTAAGAAATGTAAGTGAAGAAATTCTCCATTTTACAAAATATCGTTCAAGTTCCACCTTCTGTTTCTGGCACTCAAGGGTGCCCGATCTTTCTAAGTGGACAAAGGGCTAGTAATGTTGATTGCGGTTCGCAGTGCGATATGCCCTAAAGGGGTAATTGCCCCATTACGACACATGCGCGTTCTGTTGGGTGGCATTTTTAAGCACCCGGCTGCCAACGTAATGCTGTACCCCGATGCTTATTTACCGGCAGCTCACATTTCTTTATGGGGACTTTTCCTCCACATCAAGGGGTGAGCTCCTACGTCTGGAAATTTTGCGAATAGCATGCATATTTTACCCCATTCATCGGATCCCCCACAAGGACCACGACTTCGCTTCCCATCCGACGGAAGGTCCAATGGGGGCTCTCTTTCTTTTAGTCGAAGACAGCAAAGTCAGATCCAGGATCATACTAGTAGTCATATAAATATACAAACATGGTGTAATAGGAGTAAGATGTTCAGTTTTAACGTCAAATCCAGTTCCATGATTCGTGACGATCAATTAAAAAATGAAAAATAAACCCATTATACACATTGTAAGGTGCGTTATAAATAAACTGTCAGAATTGGTCTGCAGGACACGCATTTCCTAATATCGGACCACACACTTTTAACTGCTCTGAGCAGCGGTTACATAACAGGCTTGCTAATATCTGTTTGAAGAATTTAAGGTCAGTACCCGCCTCTGCGGCGCAGGAGTTGCGTGCTCAACTACTGCTTCAATGGTTCCATATGCGATACTGGATCGAGACAGATTGGTTCTTTCAGGCTAAATGGAGGCCCCGAGTACGTCTTCCGTCGGATGGGAAGTAAAGGCGTGGTTCCATGTGGCGTACGACTTCCCTTGAACGTAAAAGGATCCTCTTTAAAATCTCACAAAACCCGAAGCGCATGAGCCCCCACGGCGTCGGTGGAGTGCCCCATCGAGCAGAAGGCCAACAATGAATAAGTAAAGGGGTTGCGGTATAGGTCGGCAGCCGGCTGTGTAAAAATACCGTTCAACAACAGATCGCTCATGTGTCCAAGAGGGACAAAAATGGGTACCCGACCTTGCCAAAGGCGGGGAGAGGTTAGCAGCTGCTTTGGAGCATTTAAGGTCAGCCTCACAACCTTCAAGAACACCACACATAATCCCTCCATGGGACAAATGGGGCACTTGCTCCTCCACCCCGGGATTTAAAAAACGCTAAAAGACGTGAAACAGAAATTGAGCAAGAAAATGTATACCTTCGGACACACAAGTTGATTCGATTCCTGGAACACTGTCGCCAAAGTGTCGAGAGATTTTTGACTTAGATGAACACAAATTTTTATTCAGAGTAAGAAATTTATAAAAAAAAAAGTTTAAAAGGGTTAAAGTGAAAAAATTGAGAAGAAGAATACACTTGGGGAGAGACTTGCCGACCTGAAGCCACAACCGAGCCTGGATAACAGGGAAGATCTCTGGTTATTAGCAGTATAGCGCAACATTGTGCTGTAATGTGACCACTTTTGAATGACCTAGTGCAGAAGCTATCAACTTGTGCCCTGTAGAACCCTGGAATTCTGCAATAAAAATAGGTTTAAACCACTAATAGTGAAGACAGTATCTATTAAAAAAAATTATTAATATTTCAAAGGCTGAGGAAACTTGCACAACGATAGTCTGCATAGTTGGCATTTAAGGAGAATGAAATAATTTGAATCAGTAAAAACTGTCAGGGCTTCAAAAAAATTTTATTAATGTGAAAAAGCATTAAAATAAGTAGGAGAAACCCTGGTCAAGTGAAGGCAATTTTAAAGGGGGAAGAGAGATGTTACTGCATCTCACAAGCGGAGAGGAATTCGTGTATTTGGCTACCCAATCTTCATCTCGTACGTGCACTTCTTTGTTAGGCCCTACACGTTTATTGGTTGCAGAAAAAAACACCTAAATTGAACTTTTTGTATATTTTATATAAAAAAAAAGAAAAAAAACTACAAGGCGAGTATACAAAAGAAAAACAAAATGCGAATTATAAATTAAACAATACTGCAAGATATTCATTCAGAGCAAGGGTGGTCTACAGAATCGTCGATTTCGGACGTGGGATTGTTTCTTACCACCCTTGAAGTACTTAGAGGAAACAGTTGCTCTTCTTTTCAACTCTGTTCAAATACAAACAAAATGCCAACGAAGCATTCATAAACCGCATCATCTTTCACAATAACAATTAAGATCAATAATCATTTCACCTTGAACTCATCGCGCAAACTAAAAAAAAGACTTTCACAGTTTTAAGACTCGCACACAACACACATGAAGGCCAACAAAATACATGTACTGTATGCATAAAAAAAAATAACATCATAAAACAAACTCACAATACACACGCTGCTTTTAATATGATTTTTATCTAGAAAATGATACAATCTTATGCAACCTTTATGGAGGTTGAAGCCTCAAGTAAACAGAGTTCAAAAAAGCAATTGTTCTCCTGCAAATGGTTATGCTCCATGACATTGGTTAAATTAAAAATATTATCTCGACAACAGTTATATAATTAATTTCATAGTGTGATAGTCAACAGGTGGGCTCGAGGGGAATTTCAAAGTGAGGCCTCTCCCAAGGGCAATCTGCCGCTGACCACACGGAATGTGAAGAACGGCCGCCAAAATACCTAGCAGCTGTATCGCGTTAGAGACACCAGTTCTCCTATGATCACTGAAGGTAAGCAGCGCAACCCAGGATAGTACTAGCATGGGTGACTGCTTGAGAACACTGGGTAATGCTAATGCCCAAGGGCACACCAGTTCTCGTCTGATCACTGAAGTTAAGCAACGCAATCCCAGCTGGTACTAACATGGGTGGCTGCTTGGGAAAACTTGGCACTGCTAAATACCCAAATAATCATCTCATCAGTGTAGTGTCAGTGCAGTCTCTGTAATTAGAACTACGCAGTAGACGGGGTTCTAATGACTAGAGTTGCACCGATATATCGGCCTGTTTTTGAGATATTGGTATCGGCCAGTTTTTAGCCGATAATTTTAAAATTTCAAAAATTTCACAAGAATGTCGGGTTTCAATTTAGTTAACTTCAGTCCAGACCCGGCTCGTGAGTTTCAGTGGGCAAGTGGGTTCACTGCCGCCCCCATTAAATTTAATGCAGTCTGAGCGTCCCTCACGCCCTTGGCATTTGTCGCCTTGCCAATGCATTGGTATAACTCTGCAACAAGGCGCCTCAAGAAGGCCAACAATTATAAAAGGCCCCAAAAATCAGAAGTTTGGGAACTCAAGGACTATGACAATTTTAAATGACCAATAGACTGCATGGCAACGAAATACCACTGACATTAGCCACCCCATTGAAATTTCTGCCTAGGTTTGCCTGCCCCATGAGCCGCCTGCGCTTCAGTCTCTAGTCTCCCCATCCTAAACTCTGGGGGAGTCCATTTTCGAATTGCCCCCTTGTGGGGCGTGGGGCCCACTTCGGGAATCACTGTCTTAGATAATAAAAGTCAGTACAGCAAATAAGGTTCCAATTCATAAGCGTCCATGCAGTGCAACCTGCATTTCCAAAACATGACTGCGATTGCTGTATCGTAATTAAATTTCAGGATCATGATGTCTTGACTGCACAGTTTGTGAAACTACCATGGGGTATGGTACATCATTCAATCCTGTATACTGTAATTATTTATATCGGCCGATATATCGGCTAAAATATCAACTGATATATCGGCCAAACCCATATCGGTGTATCACCACTAATGACCTTTGTATTGAAGGGTCTTAAAACACCAGCGAAGCAAAAGGCATCAAAATACCGTGAGTCTGGGTGTCTACAGCACCTAATAGCAAATTCCCTATTTAAAATATTTTATTAGTCGCCAACCTTTCTTTAAAAGTCTTAGTTTTTCTCTTCCAAACAAGAAAAGCCCTCAAAACTATTTTATAAAGATATTACATAAGAAGAAAAATTCCCATTGCACATTAGAGAAAACCATTACACTTTCAGTTGCATTAAAAACTACCGTAATGTTAGCGATCAATAAAAGTACGGAAAAAAACACAAACACGATTTGATTAAAATCAAGATTGAACATGTCAAAATTCCGGCCTAGGTGCGGTAAATAAAATTTGAAACCCCAGAGTATATAAATAATAGTATCACAATATTAATTTTGGTGTGTACAAGGTGAGAGCAGAGTCACGCCACAGAGAGTCAATTCAACAAAACAAATGTCTTGCAATAACACTTCAACTATCATTAAAATTGTTTCCAAACTTCTCTAGCGTGTTTCAATAAATTCCATAAATTTATTTAGCAAAACGCAAACTGTCGATTTCCTTCAAGTTAAGGAGGATAACTACATCTAAGACTTCAGGTAAAAACATTACATGGAATCCTATAGTTTAAAGGAACCGATGAACAACCTCAGGTTGTTTTATTCGAATGTGTTTTAAAAAAAAACCTGTTGCCAAACAACTCCAGGAACCCCAAGAATTTCAGGTGATAGAATCATTTGAAGCTGGAGCGGCAAGAAAGGTGGCTTGACCTTTGCTAGAAGAAAAGCTGGAGTTCGAACAGCTGCGCAAAACGCTTGAAAACGATCGCAAATGCTAAAAGATGCTCGCAAACTCCATCGTTTTATAGTTGAGACGTCAGGTAAGCACGAAGAAAAAGTGTTCAATGCTCCAATCACTATGGGACCATCACAGAATGTTTGTTGCTTCTCGGGATTCTGCACAGACGGCAGCTTGGGAAAACTGGGTACTGCTAATACCTAAAAATCATCGCATTAGCGTACTGTCTGTGCAGTCTCTGCATTATATCTATGCAGTGGACGGCGTTTTAATGACCTTGTAGTTGAAGGGCCCTAAAACGCCAACAAAAAAAAAATGAAATTCGTATCGGCAGGAAATGTGCACATTTGTTGGTTTTTTTTTCATTAGTGTTTTAGGGCACTTCAACTACAAGGTCATTAGAGCCCCGTCCACTGTGTAGTTCTGATGCAGAGACTGCACAGACACTACACTAAGGCGACGATTTTTTGGGTAATAGCAGTACCCAGTTTTCCCAAGCGGCCACCCATGTCAGTACTAACTGGGGTTGCGTTGCTTAACTTCAGTGATCAGACGAGAACTGGTGTGTTCAACGCAATTTGACGCTCCCAAAAATGTGCACAAATCGATCGAAGTATAATCTTAACATTTGTCAGATGTGGAGACAGTGATAAAGCGCAATGTTTAAAAACATGTTCCCGAACTTTTGGAAACGTTTGGAACATGTCATAGACAGAAATTCAGTCAAGTTCAGCAATACGATAAGAACAATTCACAAAACATGATAGCATTCTGTTCTGTATTGCTCTACCCAACACTTGTTTAAATCTTTTGCCCTGTCCTTAAAGAACTTCAACGAGTTGACTCAAATATTATCCCTTTAAAGACCTAAGAAATTACTAAAGAAATTACTATAGGTAGCCCAGGGCAACTTCGAGCACAAGTCAATTCAAGATTTGAGAACCAATGAGTAGACTAGCCCTCAATGTGGGGGGGCCTTTGAAGAATTAAGAATCACCATGCTACCACAACCCTCCTGAACGATACCTCTGAAACTCCTCATATACTACCAAAAAGCAACTC
This sequence comes from Trigoniulus corallinus, assembly GCA_013389805.1. Lineage (NCBI taxonomy): Eukaryota > Metazoa > Arthropoda > Diplopoda > Spirobolida > Trigoniulidae > Trigoniulus > Trigoniulus corallinus. Next base: position 18,187,696 of record JAAFCE010006949.1, on the reverse strand, counting down.
CTAACCCTTTTCCCGCCTATGGCAGGGTCGGGTACCCATCTTGTCCCTCTGAATGGACACAAAGGCGATATATTGGTCATAGTTTTTCTGCAGCCGGTTGCCGGCCAAAGCTGCACCCCTACGCTTATTTATCGTCGGTCTAGCGTTCGTTGGGGAATGCTACCGACGCCAGAGGGCGAGCTCCTACACCTGGAAATTTTTGCCTCATCTACCCGTTGCATAGTAGAGAGGGTTCTTTTACGTGCAAGTGCCATCGTACACCAACACGGGACCTCGGTTTTACTTCTCATCCGAAAGAAGGCACACACGCGACCTCTGTCACCCGAAAGAAGGCAACCCACCTCGGTCCAGTATCAAACCTTTCGAATAAGAAGTAAAACTGAGGTCCTGTGTGGTGTACGATGGCATTTGCACGTAAAAAGAACCCTCTCTTCTACGCAACGGGTAGATGAGCCAAAATTTCAAGGTGTTGGAGCTCGCCTCTTGGCGTCGGTGGAGTGCCCCAACGAACAGTAAACCGACGAGAAATAAGAGTAGGGGTTGCAGCTTTGGTCGGGAGTCAGCGGCGGTTAAACATCCGCCAATATATCACCCTTGTGTTCATTCAGAGGGACAAGATGGATACCCGATCCTGTCATAGGCGGGAAAAGGGTTATGAGTTGCTTTGCTTTGGTCAAGTAATCGTGCAATTGTCAACGTCTTAGATGCCATTTCTCTCACACAATTTTATAATTCGACTGTTGAAAGGTCCTTGCCCTCTCCCAACTTCTTTCGTCACTATAGTACTAAGAGAGTAAGTCACGAAAAAAGAATAAGAACCAGTATGTATATTTCTGGAAGTGCTATAAATGTTTTTTCTCTCTCTGAAACGGAAGTACATATAATATTGCATCATATTTTTCATTCTGGAAACAATTTCTTTGGAAAACGGCCTACTAAGTTACTAAAAATACGTTTGACCTACTGACTTCATTTTGCCACCCACCTATTATATATATATTTTATTTTGCTGATTCTGATATTTTTTTAAAAAAAAAGCTCCACTCCTCGCTACATTTAAACATCATCCGAAACTCATCTCTGTTAAAGAATTAGGAGCTGGAAAATGTGACGTCCCCCGTCAGCGAGAAACAACTTCTTAATTTTCTACAAAAAAAGACAAATATTTTTAAAATATAAAGATAAAAAGAAATATTTTGTCTAAGGCAGAATTACCAAAAAGATAAACAAGGATTTCTGTAACCCTCAGAATACCCATAATAGCATTCCATTCATGTTCATCAGCATTACTTAACCCTTTTCTCCAGAGGCGGCTCATGGGACAGGCAAGCCTAGGCGGCAGCCTAGGGCGGCAAATTTCATAGAGGCAATGCAGTCTATCCGTCATGTAAAATGTTCATAGTCCTTGGGTTCCCAACCGTAATTGGTGGGGCCTTTTCTAAATGTTGGCTTTCTCGAGACGCCTTGTTGCAGAGCCTTAGCAATGAATTGACATTGGGACAAATGCCAAGGGTTTGAGGGACGTTCGGACAATTTAGATTGTTTCTTTGTTGGTGTTTAAGGTCCAGTCAACTACAAGGTCATTAGAGACCCGTCTAGTGCATAGACTGCACAGACACTACACTTTCCCAAGCGACCACCCATGTCAGTACTAACTGGGCTTGCGTTGCTTAACTTCAGTGATCAGACGAGAACTGGTGTGTCCAACGCAACTCGCCGCTCCCGGACAATTTAGAACTGCATTAAATTTAATGTGGGGGGGGGGGCGGCGATAGATCCACTTGCCTAGGGCGTCTGAAGCTCACAAGCCGGGCCCTGCTTTTCCCGCCTACGACAGGGTGGGAAACCCATTTTTATCCCATTGGGACACATTACGCAGCCGGCTGCTAACCTAATGCTGCAACCCCAATGCTTATTTAGTTTCGACCTATTGTGATTCATTGGGACACTTTTCCTCCACTGACGCGACTCGTCGCAAGGAGGTCCAGCTGTTACCGAACTACATTTATATGTTACTCCATGTAATAAGGATTCTTTCTCGTGTCGATAACATCGTATGCTCCACATGGCACCTTTCAATTCGACAGAGGTGCACTGGGAACCTCTCTCTAGCCTAGACCCACTGTGCCACCGCGGCAAGTTGCAACAACGTCATCTTAAGCAATATGTTCAAAAATTTGATTTGCAGCATATTCAATGCAGTATGACACATTGAAAAAGAGACATTGGCGCGATCTTTTAAGGGGTTAATTCAGAAGTCGCCCGCTGCGGACATGACGATAAACCTGTCACTTAGCTTCGTACAGTATATTCAACAACCAAACTCCTCTTAAATAATTTAACTGAGGAAAAAACGTACGCATATTACTTTATGCCAAAAGGAAAGAGAGAGCGCTCATTGTCTGGTGTCCCGCCTGAAATAGTTTATCAGAGTATTTTTTCCCCTCATCTTTACGTCGTATTTTCTTGTTCAACCGCAAACCTCTAAAGAAAGCACACCAGGGAAAGATAAAAAAGTACTTGAAAATGACTTTGTAATTTATTTGGCATTTGCCTTGTACTAAGTGCAAGAAGCACATTCCGATAAGCATACTAACGACGATGGTGGTGGTGATGAGATGTTTTTGTTTCTCCCTCTCTCTCCTATTGCTCTTTCATTGCTAGAGTTTATATAAGGTAGGTGAAGAGAGAGAGAGAGAGAGAGAAAAAAAAAAGAGGTTTCCAAATCTTGCATTGCATACAATTTCGTAAAAATAAAAAAAAAATCACGCTTAAACCAAATCACTGAATAATTTCAACTGGGCCACTATAAGTAGTAATGCAATGCTTCATCACAGATAAGAGTTCGCGTCGTTGTCATGGGAGGACTCGTTAGGACCTTGATGACAATTTAACAAAGAATTGCTTCAATTTGTATTGCGAATTGATTCTTAGGACAGATTCAATTTGCAAAATACCTGGAATCCTCCTACAAAACTGGAATTCCCTACTGCAAAACCCAGATGTGCCTCAGCTTAAAATCCTTAAGAGATGACTCGGTCAAATCCTTTTCGAAAATTACACATTCAATAAATGTAACAACCAAGGAGAGCAGCATCCAAGGAGAGGTCAGCATCAGTGGTCACCGCCCCATAGTTTTACGACATTGTCTCATTAAATCGAAGTGAGGCAATCAACTGATAAGGTTATTTATCCTCCTCCATCTTTTCCCGAATTCATTATTGACAGTATAGAATGGCGTTAAAAGTACCATTTATCTTTACGAAACCGGCTTGAAGGTAAGAAGGGAAGGAAAAGGGCCGGGGTCAGAAAGCACTTGCTGCAAATGTAGCCCTACTGATCACAGATAAATAAGGATCTGATTATAGAAACGACTTGATGACAGCACAGCTTAATTCCAATTACTCTTTCGGTTAAGACAGGGCTGTCCAACCTGCGGCCCAGGGAGCCTTGTAATGTGGTCCACAGTTGGTCGACAAAAAGGGAAAAACTATCTGACAATTCTTGAACATTTTAAGGAATTTCTCCTCATGTGACCTTAGGATTGAGCTGTCTACTTAGCCTGCGCTATAACTGAAGCTTTGAGCGTTACTAAAAATTGCACTAAAGCAGGTGAATTTTGTGTGACTGTGCTAGCCACTATCACACTCTGCAAGCGGCTGTATTACGTTGGACACACCAGTTCTCGTCTGATCACTGAAGCAACGCAACCCGCACTAGCATGGGTGGCCACTTGGGAACACTGGATAATGCTAATATCCAAAATAGCCTAGTGCCTGTGCAACCTCTGCATTAGAACTATGCAGTGAACGGGGCTCTAATGACTATTGTAGTTGAAGGGCTCTAAAACACCAAAGAAGCGAAATCAGACTGCCACTGACACATGGCAACTCTCAGATCTTTTTGCATCCATTTTACTTCCGATCTTCTGATTATTCCTTCGTGTGACTTTTAGAAATTGTTTTTGTGTAACGATAATGGCTTCATCTTCGACAAACAGAAATTGTTTTCGTTCAGTTAAATAAGAACATCAGAAGTTCAACGAACAGTGGTCAATTTCATATTTTTTTTTTCATTCTGTGAAGTGGGAAGCCATTTTGTCTTATTTGTAATTAATCCACTGTTGTGCTAAATTATGGCCCACTATGTATACTTTGAACAGCTGAGTGGCCCACAGTATCGCAAAGGATAGACAACCCCGAGTTAAGGGTTAGAAGTCCAATAAGTTAAGAGTAGGGAAAGGGAAGAAAGTCGGAAGAAGAAGAAGGGCAAAAAGCGCTCAGCAATAACCTTCAAGATTACACTTCCATATCCAGACTAAGTAAATAATAAGAGAGAAATAAATATTCATCTCCACAGTGAATCTAATCGCCCTCCTATTCTCTAGGAAAGTAGGACTGTTGGAATGTACGATTTTTAGATGAACCAGAAGCTACTTTCTGATTGGTATGTTGTACGTAGGCGGAATGTGGAGTCCCTCAAAAGGAAAAGGAAGGAGGGAGGGAAAGGAATTTCATGTACCTAGACATCCCGTGGAGATGATAGGCGAGTGTTGTTTAGACTATAACATTCAGTTTTAGTGGCCGTCAGTCAGATTTGGTAATAATATCATTGGTTTAAAAATTCCCCGACCATGCTCTCCTTTGCTTTCTTTCAAATTTGAAAAAAAAAAAAATGTCGGCTGGCGTTGGTGCACATTCCAATGTTTCAAGTAGCATTATGATGATGTCTCGACAAAACACGGTTGTAAGTAAGGGGTTAACTAGCAACACTGATACATAAAACCTTACCAATATTACAGGAGTATTACTTTTCATCAACACCTATAATATGTGATATTTCCAAATCTTAATCCGATATGATTTCGGAGATACCTGCAGAGTGGGGGGGGACACCTATCATACTCTAAAGGGCGATAATTAAAGTAGAATATTAATGAACCATCAACGCGTAGAGTATACTTTTAGATATTATCTAATAAACAATCAAGAACGTTCGTTCCTTATGAGAACAAAATATGATAAACGTTTTCTATATAATGAACACTTGCAAATGCTCCAGAGAAACCAATGATGAACACCCTGAAGTCAGACAGTGCTGCTCTCACTCACCTCTACCAGCGCCTGCTCTAGCACTTATGCCGCCCCGGACAAAAAGACAAATCCCCGCCCCGGACAAAAGGACAAATTGCCGCCCCTTGAAGCAATGCTCTGTTCTCACACTTACAGGCAAAATGGCGCCCCGGACAAATGTCCCCCCCTTAGAGCGGGCTCTGCCTCTACGTCGAAAGAAGTATTACCATTTCCTATTTCTTTCCTTTCTTCTTAAGTCTTAGAGAGGTCAACCCTCTCTACTGAACAATTGACCATTTATCGTTTAATGTTTAAGGGGATCCCACTTCATCAGGGGCTCACTAGGCCCATTTGCCATCCAGTAAGCAAACATCGTTTTCCTATACAAGTTCTATAAGGGTACAGATATGCTCAATTCTGTAGTATCCCCACATGTCTTGGGAGCTGCGAATTGCGTTGGACACACCAGTTCTCGTCTGATCACTGAAGTTAAGCAGCGCAACCCCAGCTAGTACTGACATGGGTGGCCGCTTGGGGAAACTGGGTACCGCTAATACCCAAAAATCGTCGCATTAGTGTAGTTTCTCTCCTTGCATCAGAACTACAGTATGCTGTGGACGAGGCTGTAATGGCCTTTGTAGTTGAAGGGCCCTAAAACACCAACAAACAACAACCCACATGGAACCTTGGTATACACGCTACAGAGGCAGAAGGGGCAGCTAATTTTGTGCCACGGATCAGCTAACGCCTAAAGGGTCTGCCTCAACTCAGCCGAGCCTTCAATTGCTCTAATAAAATCCATAATTAAATAACACATCACATATAACGCCATGCATAAATAAAAGTAAGAAATTTGCATGGTTATATTGAGTGTAATAAAGAGTTGTAACTGATGGATCATTGCGAGTTATTAAGAATTTTGGCAACCTCCACATTTTTCCCGGAAAAAGACAAAGCTTTATAGGACATTATTTACCAGTCAATATAATGCATTGGTAACTTGCTCCTTAACCACTCATACCTAGAATTAATTTAATCGGTTTCGATTCTGTAGTCACATGATTGCTACAAGGCCCGCGTGGTTCCAGATTTAATCATGAATCGACGTGGCTTGGTTTCTTTTGGGCGAGAGAGGTCTCCAGTGCGCCTTTGGATGGGAAGTCGCGGTCCCGTGTGCACGATATCATCTCCACGTAAAAACTACATGGAGTAAAATGTACGTATAACTTGACCCCCGTGCCATCGTTTTAGGAAAAGTACCCCACTGAATGAAAAGAGGCCGACGAATAATAAGTATAGGTATTCAGTAATAGTTTGACAGTTGGCTGAGCCAAAGTACCGTCAAGCAGATTGCTTTGTTTGTTTGTTGGTGTTTTAAGGTCCCGTCAACTACGAGGTCATTAGAGACCCGTCCACTGCATAGTACCAGTGCATAGACTGCACAGACACTACACCAATGCGACGATTATTGGGTATTAGCAGTACCCAGCTTTCCCGAGCGACCACCCATATCAGTACTAACTGGGTTGCGTTGCTTAACTTCAGTGATCAGACGAGAACTGTTGTGTCCAACGCAACTCGCCGCTCCCAAGCAGATTGCTCATGTGTCCCAAAGGGAACCCCAGATCAGGTGCCCCATCCTGCCGTAGGAAGGAACCCTTTAGTGATAATAATACTTTGACTGCCACAAAATCATTCACGATCTCGTAATAGCGGCATCGCAATTTTGCACACAAACACATCCTCTCTGTCTCTGCGACAATCAAGGGTGAAATATCTGAGTGCTTTTTAAAGACTAGTCATGTGGAAAATGGGACAAAGTCTTGATAACTTTAGTTTTCCACGAATAAACAGCATGAGGTGTGTGTGTGTGTGTGGCAGCTGTTTTTGGTTTCCTCAAACTAAGTTAAAGGGGTAAGAAGGCTGTCTGCGACGGGTTCGGCCAGCAATGTGAAGAAAAACTACAAACATGTGAGCAAAAGTTCCAGACGACTACACATGAGGCAAACACGCAATTCGTGATTGACTTTTTGCATCGGACCTTTTTTTTCCATTTATTCATAAGGCCCAGAGAGACCCAAGAAGAGCAAATAAAATTTGTATGCTTTGGAATCCAACGTCCGAGTCAGTAAGCCCCTTTGTCCATCTGCCTTTTTCCTAAGCTAAACATTAAATTCCTCATTTTCAATTCCAAAGCAGAGTGGTACACTTTATTCAAGGTAAAGGATTTTGATGGAGGCCACCGGTCTTATAATTATTATCTATTTATTTATGACTCCCTCTTTCCACTGCCTTCACCTTTTAAGTTCCCCCGTCTTACAATTGACAATTTTCATAAGCCGATAACTGCCAACAGACACGCGACTGACTAGAGGGCACAAAAACTTTATATCCGTTGCCTGTCATCTTTCGATGCTCATCAACACTGCTTTTAAAATTCATTATGCCTTAACTCATTTTAAGTGTCAGGGATGAACAAGTCAAAGTATGTCAACGCATGAAATTTCAGATTAAGCTACTGTCACTTCATCACTTTGATGTCCATCAAGAATGTCACAGCATCGACTTTTCAGGATTTGCGACGTCCGGCAACGACCTAATGTTTGTGTCAACTGTTGTAAACCTGTATGATAATTACGGGTAGTAAACGCTTGAGCATTTGAGGATGAGTAGTCGGTCAAGATTAAGAAGAGCCCAAACTGCTGAGTCCATCTTTTACAAAAAAAAAACCCCCCAGCGACGAAGTCAGCCTCTGCCGAAAGTAGGATCCACATACCGAGACTGCCCTAAAATGCACTAGCTGATCCATGAGCAGTACTAGGTTTCACTGTTCAAAGGACTTCCGCAAGTCAATATCGATCACGACGTGTGCTCGTTATTGGATACAAGTTAACTTTTTTTGGGATAAAAATTTTCTTAACAAATAATCTAGATAATTGTTTGTTAACAATATTTCTTGAGCGGCTAAAATTCTCCTGGAGTTGACCGACCATTGGCAAATATGTCAACATCCCTAGCCTCACGACATCGAAGAAAGTAGCAATCAGATCACAATCTGAGAATGAGTCACAATAATTAATTATTGAGAAAGCATTATCAACGAGTCTACAAACATTCGTCTTTCCCTGACACCTATGACAAAAAAAAACGATATGAAAGGAACGATGATGCTTATGGTCACGTAATTTGTGCCTGTCCCAAGTTGTACAGGATAGTTTCTTCATATGGGACTATAACTCATCATTATTATCTTGCCACAAATAAATTATAACGTTATCCCTTAATGTGTTCGGTTCATGCGACCTTCTGATCTCGCCTGTTGTAAGTCAAAATCATTGGATTCCTGCGATCAGTACAATAAGATGTGACCTGAACTTCGCATAGGCTCTTCAGACATTTATGATTTTCTTTGCAGCTGATATTCAACATCTGGCGGACTTAGAAAGACACAAACACGTACATAGTCATCCAAGCCTGTCACATCTTAATACATCTCTTTAATAAAAATGTTTTTTTCTTTGACATTCTTGTCGTTAGTCATCAGACATTGATGACGTGCTGAAAACATAGTTAACATCAGAAGATCAGTTATTCCGCCTGTCTTTTCCAGAAACTCCATCTAATTACAAAACGACTTGGTCACAACTTAATTTACAGAGTCACGTTAAGGTGAATCGGCCATGTTGAATTCCTTCACGACCCCCTAAGTATCCCATCTCAGAATATAGCTTCCGGGCCTCACACTATTTAAAGGTGATGAACTTGCGCTACTACGCTCCATTTCACTAAGAAAGAAATACCAGAAATACGTTGATGACTAATTTTACCAACATGACAACCCTCAGGTGCTTTTATTTATTTTTGAGGGGTTCTTCACACACATACAGACATGGTCTTACATCAGAGGATCTTTTTCAATGGAATAGTTTGGTTAAGGACCTTGTCCATTCTCTCATAATAAATGCATTAACGACCGGTTTTTTTTTATATGCCTGAAAATACTTTAGGTATCTAACATGGAGGTCAGAAGATTTCATCTAAAACAGCACATGGGAAATATAAAATATTAATGTCACGTTTTTTTATCATATTATAGAGGCTCAAACCCACAAAAACAATTGAAACCCAAAAAGGGGGACGAAAGTGAAAAGCAGGATATATTAGAGGCATAAAATAATAATTTCATTTGAAGTCAAATGAATTATATGCTTGTCAGGACAATAGCCACTGTCTTACATTTTACTCATAACCTAGTCGACTGCTCGTTTTCTTTTATTCAGAACAGTTGGTGCAACACGAAGAGGAGGGCATTCAACGCACATTTATAACCAAAATTGCTATTATACTTGTTGAGGTTCACTGCAGATTACATGAAATTATAGAGAAAAGCAACGTTGCCATTAAGTACCGTGAACGTATACACTAAGATTAAAAAGTTGAACAATTTCCATCCACACAGACGGCACAACACAAATCCACTACGTATTAAAAACAATCCTCTACAGTTGTTGTCCCCTTTACAACTTCACAGTTTTAAAACAAAGGGCGGGGAAAAGAAACTGAAGCAAGTTTTCATGACAAGAATCAGAAATCTTGCGTTGTAGTTGGTATAACTGAATTTCCGAACAAACCACTTGGCAGGAATAGATCCCTTGACAGCCACGGGTTAATTATAAGAAGAACCTTTGCTGTTGTTCTTTTAGGGCCCTTCAACTACAAGGTCATTAGAGCCCCGTCCAAAGTGTAGTTCTTATGCAGAGACTGCACAGACACTACACGAATGAGACGATTTTTGGATACTAGCGGTACCCAGTTTTCCCAAGCGCCCACCCATGTCAGTACTAACTGGGGTTGTGTTGCTTAACTTCAGTGATCAGACGAGAACTGGTATGTCCATCGCAATTTGTCGCTCAAGAATCTTTGGGTGGATGGCCCGTTATTAAGAGTAGATTGACCGATAGAACGACATCATAATCATTACTAACCCTTCTCTCGTCTATGACAGGGTCGGGAGGGGACATTTTGTCCCATCAGGACACATGAATGATCTGAGGGATGCATCTTCACGCAGCCGATTCCCAATCTAATGCCCTATGCTTATTTTTCTTTATGGGTCACATTTATCCGTTGTACAGTAGAGAGGGTTAATTCACGTGCAGATGCACCACACGGGAACTCGGTTTTACTTGTCACTCGAAAGAAGGCGCACTCGGGGCCTCTCGCTTATCCGAAAGAAGCCAACCCACCTCGGCTCAGTACCGAATCTAGAACTATTGACGCAATTACCGAGAGTGCTACCCACTGCGCGCCAGCGAGGCAGGTCCTTGTTCTCACAACATCTCAAAAAAATATAAGAAAACTCAATTTAAGAAAATAACGGTTACCATATAGGGTCACGATAATTCCTGAAACAACAAGACATTTCATTAAGAAAGAGAAACCTCCTAAAATAGTTTTCAATATCCACCTTAATTGCTCTTCTAATAAAATATGGTCCATCATCAGTTTGAAACCTTCAACTGCCTTACTTTTGAAGCCTCAAAATATAGTAGGTAAACGGATCTGTCGTACAACTTAAATGAGAAGTAAACTTTATATAAGCTGGGATAATTTTACCTCGGGTTGATCATCAGCAGTACGTATTTCTTCGAAATACACCTAGAAGACAATTTATGGTTGGCGCCAGCAACGACGAACAAAAGCAAAACATACCGGCAATGATCATTTTATTTATGTATTGGATGGATTTTGGTCAGTGGGGGGCTCCACTTAAATGACGTTGGTGGAGGAGGTAGGCAGAAGAAGACGACCACGACCATCATTTTCATCATCAACTGGTTTTTCGGTGACATTATTACTTCAACATAACAGCAAGCACTAAAAAGAAATATATACAATGAGAGGACACGACGATAGGAAGAAGAAAAAGAAAGAAAGAAAAAATGACGAATTTTTGGGTAACCCTAACTACAACCCCATTCGCATTCCTCGCAGAAAATAATTCCATTAACGATTCTTCACGAATCTAAATTAAGGTTTAAACTATCTCCAAGCTCCTGTTTTGTAAGCTATTCTGTGAGACTCATAAAATACCAGTTTATGTTAATACTTGTCATTGTTACAACAGCAATACCATATTACGGTTCCCAGGTGGCTTTTGCCAAAAAAAAACATCTTCATTGATGAGTTGGGATTTACAGACGGGACTTTAAACCCGGGCAGTGAATAAACCCTGCATTCAGACGTTTTGTGCGTTTAAAAATCATCACAAGGCCCATGGCAGAAGGGCACACGACAGCTGTAATAAGAGATGTCATACAGTATATCACATCGTTTTCAACTGCCTTCCAGACTCCAGTCCAACGAATAAGCATTCTTTGCTGAAGATGTAGTAATGATGAATATGCTGTAAGAGGAACCCAGAATGAAACATACACGGGCCTACGACGATGCACGATAAAATTTATTGGTGCCTTTAAAAAAAGGTAATTTCTAAAATAATACGGCGCAGCCCCTCCAAATTAGGAAACTGGCAAGTTTTGGTTCCAGCTATCCTTTTTTTGAAAAAAGATAACACTGTTAAAATAAGAGGACAGATGTTGATCCTCTGCACAGGACAAAGTTGTTCGACTACGACATAAATCAACATAGTAGCGCAGGAGGAAAAGAGACTGTTCCTCGTACATGTCCCTCCTGTTTCAGGGTCGGGTACCTAAATGTCCAGTTGGCAATGGGAACACACAGGCAAACGACTGAACAGAATTTCTGCTTAATCTTCTAACGACCTGATGCCACAATACTGTATCTACTTATTCAACGTCGGCCTATCTTCTTTCAGAACACAATTTCGTTCACAGACGTCAGGATGCCAATTGCTACACCTGAACATTTTGCAGGGCTCTGACGTACAGGTGACATCTTATGTAAAAGAGGCTACCACGTCTTTAGCAGTTGGAACTTTCCTTTCTATCGCCTTCAAGAAGTCATCCGCCAGTATCGAACCTACATCCCTGGACTGATTAGTCAAGCCCGCAACTATGAGCCATCGAAACAGGCTTTCATCATCCTTAACTCCTTTCCCACCTATGGCAGGATCTGGTGCCCATTTTGCCTCAATTTCCGCCATGTAGTAAGTTGTTTATGTGTAGGTGACATTATGCACACAAGGGGCCATGTCTTTACGTCCCATGCGATTGCAGGCGCACTGGGGGCTTCGCTCACGATCAAAAGAGGCTAAACCACCTCGGTCCAGGAACCTCCAAGTCTATCAAGCTACCTCTACACCTCAACAAGCAACCAGCTGTCACACAAAATTCATTTCTTGAATTACTTGATCACGAGTTTTCTCAATAAGCTTCACGGCAATTAGGTACCGCACAATCATTCAAGTTATTGATCAGTATTCTGCAAAAGAATTGGTGAAGGAGGGAGCGAACCGATGTACTGCCTCGCTATTTCTGTTCTAGTCGTTAACTTTTTATGAGGTGTTAATGAAGTGTGAACAACATTTGCGACCTCAAGGCTATTAAATGGACGACGTACAAATTCAGGTTGTTTTATTGAGCGTACAGCGATCTGTCTGGAAGAGTAAATCAATTCGCCGTATGGAATATCTACGGTAAACTAACGCACCGTTGATTCACTGGATATCTAACAGTTGTCGCCATTACACTCTGCAGTTGTTGTTGTTGTAAAAGCATTCCAAGACGTTAAGCAAGCATCAAAATGCCAACAGAGTGGCCAGGTAATTGGCCATCATTTTTACCCACTGCCGGGTTAAGTATTTTACGCTTAAACACACAAGACTAGCTGCAAATGGTGGGAAAGTATTTTAACAACTTCCTACCCTGCTACAATAATCTTGAGAGAGTTTTGACTGTAATACCTAAATATACAGTATATATGTCTAACTATACAAATAGCACTCGGAATTTATAAAGTTCTATGAGAAATCTACAGTCAAAAGTTGTATTTCGACGAACATACAAAAAAATCCTAACTTCTGCCTCTTTCAATAAAAAGGAAACCGAATTATGCTAATTTGTATTAGCAGACATTTTCTGCCACATGCAGCAAAATCATTTTCTTCAATTCCAATACAGATAATGGGTCTTGACGTAACAATGCACCTCTTTTTTGTTGCATCACGCGACTTGCCTATAATGAACCTATACACAAGAAGGGAAGGTTATTATTTCCACTGTGCAATATCATTAGGACATAATAAGATGATTTAAATGCAAAGAAATATGGACCCACATACTCGTGGGCTTTATGGGCACCATCTAATTACGACGTCTTGAAATGTGAGGCCATCATTACCTACGACAACGTCGTTAGAAGCAGAGGTCAATGATCGCATGATACAGTACAAACTGAAGCTCAGATCCATTTTTTCCCTGGGTGGGGCAGAGGGAGAGTGCTGGACTACCGCGTAGTGGCTCCAGGTTCCATTCTAGAGTTCCTAGGTAGACGATAAATAAGCATAAGGGTGCAGTAGCATTCGGTTGGCAGCCAGTTGTGTAAAAGTACAGTCCAACAGACTACTAGTATGTCCCAATGGGCTTATGTGCACCAAAAATCGTGCACCTAACATTGGTTGGAGAAGTTCGTGGTGATGATGATGGAGCTAAGCACTACGATAAAAACTAGAGAAAAGGATTACCAAATTGATGATGAATGCAGAAACAACCCACTCCGGGAGTGTAATGAAGTCCCGTGCCACTTCCCTTCTGTATGCTTTTGCACTATTCTTGGCCTCCTGCTTCTACTTATCCCTCTCAAACTCACGAGCTAAAGGCAACAAATGACTATGTAAAAGAAGGAAAGTCTCGAAATAGTTATTCAATGATTGTGATTTGGTTTAGTTTGTTGGTGTTTTAGGGCCCTTCAACTACAAGGTCATTAGAGCCCCGTCCACTGTGTAGTTCTAATGCAGAGACTGCACAGACACTACACCAATGCGACGATTATTGGGTATTAGCAGTAACCAGCTTTCCCAAACTGCCACCCATGTCAGTACTAACTGGGGTTGCGTTGTTTAACTTCAGTGATCAGACGAGAACTGGTGTGTCCAACGCAATAAGCCGCTCTTCTATGATTGTGATTGCGAATACCTGCCCGAAAATGCAGTGACTGACCTCTATAATTTAAAGTACTTACAATTCTAACACGTGCAAAATACAGGAGCCTTCCATGATTTGTTTGTTAGACAATCTCTATAGTTAGGTTGATACCACGCACACTTTTAAATATTATGCCAAAATTAACACCTGCAATGTATATAACAGCATACGATTTTGCAGACTCGCCCACAGGGAAATTTGAAAGAATAGAAACAGCGAACATTTTTGAAAAGCCCCCTACATTTCATAAGTTTTCCATTCGATCACTACTGAGTAGACTGTGTGGAACCAGATTACTAACGAGTTAGTAATTTAAATCCCAAACCCGTTCGGTTTCTTTTGCATAGCTCCGTGTGTATATGGCCATAATTGAGTGAGTGAAAAAGTGCAATTTATTTTGCATGAACTGATCAAGATGCCCACCCACCTCGATCCTGGACCAAGGTGGCTGCCTTCTTTCGGGCGAGAGAGGCCCCAAGTGACTCTTCCGTCGGATTGGAAGTAAAGCTGTGCCCCCTACACATGTAAGGGAACCCTTACTACGTGGAGTAAAATAGACGTGTAATTCGACAACATTTCCAAGTGTAGGAGAGCTTGCCCCTTGACGTTGGAGGGAGAAAAGGTGGCTCATCGAATCAAAACAGGCCGATGGAAAATAAGCACTTGTTGTTTGTTGGTGTTTTAAGGCCCTTCAACTACAAAGGTCATCAGAGCCCCGTCCACAGCATAGTTCTGATGCAAAGACTACACAGACACTACACTAATGCGACGATTTTTGGATACTAGCGATCGATGCCCAGTTTTCCCAAGCGGCCACCCATGTCAGCAGTAGCCGGGGTTGCGCTGCTTAACTTCAGTGATCAGACGAGAACTGGTGTGTCCAACGCAATTCGCCGCTCCCGTAAATAAGCACACAGGTTTGCAGCATTAGGTTAACAGTTGGCTGTGTTATAATACCGTTAGACAGGAAGCTCTCGTGTCCCAATGAGACAAAAATGGACCTGTTTCACAGCACATTATGTTTCTACAACAGGTTCAGTCAGGACTGAGCCTGCTGTAGTGAACTCAAGTCAAACACGCTGCTATTGAGCCAATGAGACAGGATACAGAAAAAAAAGGCAAATGACATCTGAAGCTTGATTAAGCTAATAAAATAAATGAGGATTTGAAGACCAGAACAGAGGTGTGGGCTGATAAGTATAGTGGCATTTTATCAGATAGTGAGTAGAGTGTCCCATAATTTATTTCTTGAGAAATTTCATATTTTTTTAAAAAAAAATCCACGGATCAATGGCAGCTTCTGAAAAGTGATAAAAAATATGTTGGCAGATTTAATGATCCTTTCTCGGTCCCAATCGCACTATTATTTATCAGGGATGCAATAACTGCAATTAACTAGCAACGGAATTTACTATAAAAAATTTGGCAGCTACTTACAGCGCTGTATATTAATTGTTTGAATACTAATACAGAAACTCAAGAAATATTTCCTCAATTAAATGCCACGTTTGAATAAACAATTGGAAAATTAGCTTTTATTTGCCACGTCCACACATGCAGAGACAGGTAGGGGGTGGTAATAACGGCACCTTATATTAAATTCATGATCTGATTTTTTAGAATATATTATTACAATAAAACAACTACTTCATATTTCATTAACTGTGATAATATCTTAGGAAATAATGCCATCATTATAGAGAATAAAACCGTTCCCAATTCAATTTTGTGACTGGAATGTAAATTATGTATATAACAATTATCGTTTTGTTGACCATAACCCTCCCCTCTCCTAAAGACTTTCAAAACGCATCAATCCTTTTTATTCATATAACAAATATCTAAAAAAAACAATTATGCTGTATCTAGCGCCATAAACATGTCACCATCGTGAGTCATTGGGTCACAAAAGGGTCCTGCTTGGCTTTCCCATAATTAAAATGCTACATCTAAAAAACAGTGTCATTTAGCTACAAATATGTGCACATAAAAGTAACTAGAAATGCGAAGGGATTTGATAGTGGGCGGAGTGAATGGGGACCTAGAGGGATATGGGCTGGAGTGAAGGCCAGAACTCAAAGACCCGACCCTGCTACAGACGGGATAAGGGTGTGATGATGATGATGAAGCTTTTAATGTACGTTTGAGTCCTCGTCCAACTCACCTCGGTGGCGATGTGGAAAGAGACAGAGAGACTCCCAAGTGTTCCTTAAGTCAGGCAGAAAGTAAAACCGTAGAACCGTGTGGAGTGTGTTCGACGCCAGCTGCATGTGAAATAACCTTTCTACCCTAAGTTTCAATAGAGGGAAAATGCTCCCAAGAAAAATAGTCTGACGATAAATAAGCATAGGAGCTGCAGTAGTAGTATTAGGTTGGAAGTCGGCTGCGTAAAAATACCGTCCAATAGATCGCCGACACTGCTATAGGCGGGAAAAGGGTTAGTGAATCCATGTGGGTATTCCCCACCAATGAAAGGGTCCGGTACCTCTTGGGCGAACTGTAGGACGATATTTATATAAGGCTGTCAATTTAATGTCCCAATGCCCTCGGCCCCTCTTGTAGAAAGGGTTCTCTACACACATGATACGCGGCCACGGCTACATCCCCCTTCCGATGAAACGTTCCCTTAAAATTTATCTGTCATTCCTAAGCTCAACACTTGGATTGTTTGTTTGTTGGTGTTTTAGGGCCCTTCAACTACAAGGTCATTAGAGCCCCGTCCATAGCATTGTTCTTATGCAGAGACTGCACAGACACTACAGTAATGCGACGGTTTTCCCAAGCCGCCACCCATGTCAGTACTAGCTGGGGTTGCGCTGCTTAACTTCAGTGATCAGACGAGAAATGGCGTGTCCAACGCAATTCGCCGCTCCCTCAACACTTGGAGGTACAGCGGTGGGCGATTAAAGACAGGTCTTTGGAGTGAGGAAATAGAGGAATTCATCCAAAGAGAATTTCAATTTCTTCTCACGCGACAGGCAAGACAGAGCAAGTAGTCTAACCGATGAACTGCCAAAATCAATTTGTAAATATGTGGGGTCACCCCGCTTCTGAATCATTACACCGTAAAAGCAGGTCTAGGGATAAATCCTTTCATGTGACACCTGTTTCCACCACAAAATGAATATTTAGGTATAGATCTGATTTAACTGGTATTCAATTTTTAAATGTCATTTTGGGAGAAGAGAGTGAAGGGGAACGGGGCTATTTTGAGATTTACTAAACATCATCCTCTTTAAACCGACAGAGAATATAAAAAAAGAGATTTCAAGTTGAATTTTAAATTACTATGCTTGTCTGAAAGACACACCATTTATTCTGAATGGTTTCCTGGATCAAGTTTTTTTCTTTTTCCACTAACATAATTTGTAAACAATATTATTGAAAAGCCTTTGACACAGTATATAACGATGAATAGGTCTTAACACTAGTTTTTCTAGAGAAGAATTAACATTTTGCTCACTATGAAACTGACTTTTAAGGGCAATCTACTACACTTAATTCGATTATTCCAAAAGAAGACTTTTAATCAATCAAAATGCGAAATTACTTGTCGGATGTTGTCTTATCACATGACATAAAATGATAATTTTTAATCCGAAATCGTACATCTTGCATCGTAATCAACACATTGCACGTATCATTTGTTACCTCGCTTGACATGTTCCTCATTTATTAACCATTCAACTGAAATTGAATTGTACATTCCGATACTAATTTTAGGTAGTGACCAGCTAACATTTGTTAACTGACCATTAGAGGTAGGCCTACTTGTAAATTCTTTCATAAATTCATGTCAAACAGATCATAAATTCAAATATACAAGCTGCAGGATGGAAATTAGCAGTCTTGCATAAATTTGAAAAAAAACTCACTGTAATAAACGCCACTTGTGTCATCTGAAATGCCTTCTTCAGAAACAACCCTTTATCAAGTTTTATAGTTTAGAAATTAAACTACAACTTCAGGTATTATTTTTTTGTGATAAACAGTTATCCCCCAAATTTTTATCATTCTGTAATTTATATGTCCTATCTACCTACTTGCCTATAACAATGATATTCAAATCAATTTATTACACTTCATAAAGCATGAAAATAATACCTGAAGATTAAAACACCTCTTAAACGATTTCTTTATTCCTTAACAGGTTATTTCAACACTGGATACGCAATGAACGTTAAAAGAGTCACACACATTTCTTTTTCATTTTCGACAAGCCTTTTTTTCGCGTGCATTTTGATTAGTAACAGTAACACAATATACATATTTTATTGCAACCACACCTGTGAAGTTGTTATATAAGTACGTAAAACTTTAAAGTGGTCTACATGCAAGTTTCTTCTCACCCTTCATATGCTTTCACGTTTTTTTTTTCAGTATCTGCCCTCTCCCCTTTCTCCCTCTCCCCTCTGCCTAGTTTCAACCTCAAGGCGAAATAAGTATGCACAAACCACTCTCAAGAGATATTTTCTCAGTATAAAAGATCGTCGAACTAACACCAGTCTAAAAATATGTTATGTAGCCCCTGGTTTTAACATTAGCTTATATTCTTTATAAATTCCATTAAAAAAATAAGATCCTCTCAAGAAAATGTATTGCAGGAGGGGGGACGACTTTAATCATTATGTATTTCACTAAAGAAAGAAAAAAGACAGAGAGATGCTTCTGTAGTTATAAAACAAGATACATATATTACCTAACATTCCATAGTTTGCTATACAGGAATTTCTCAAGATGGGGCGCATAACTACTCATTCTGGGGCGAAATTTAATAAGAGGTAATCTGATTAATGATGAACAGGTCAGTTTTACTACTGCACGGCACGCTCGAGACGTGGTGTAGGGATGGAGGGCGAAATAGAGGAACATGGAAGCCCCATAGTGTAAATTCAAACGTCTCAATCTTAAAATTATTAGCAGAGACTTGAAAACTTAACTACTTTCTCCCCTAAATTAAAAGAAAAGTCATTAATTGTTGTATAATTATGACGAGTTTCCCCAATTTTTTTTATAATCAATTTAAAATAATAAATTATAAACATATTTTGTCATTTGACGCCATTTTCATTGAACTATTATTTTCTAACTAATGTCTTGCCTGTGGCAACAGGGACGGGCGTCCGAGACACCGGGAGCTCATGATGTAAGTTAGAGAAAATTGAGTGTCCATGAAGTAAAATAGTGGGCACTGTCATCTCACCATGTGATAGAGTGGACAAGCGCGATCTATGGAATGAAAATTGGGTGTTCGTAAGTGTCCGTGAGGTAAAATAACGGACGCTGTCCTGGACAGCGACAGCCTACTGGAGAAAAAGTTGGATATTGAACGCTAATGGCGGAAAATGGTTCATTCAAGAATGGACAGTCAAATAGTAACTTAAAAGCAACTGCATTTTCAAGCTCCCTCTTCAGGATGGAATTTTGTTTAGGTTTTCGCCTGTAAGTAACCATCAAACACTATGTCCTGAAAAAAAAGTTAATTTCAAAATTCCTTGGTAATGAGGTCCAACGTTTGGGAAACCTACGTGGTCTGAGGACAGTGGAATTGAAACCTCAAGAGAAAAATGAGGATAATTTTTGCACAAGTGCATTACACAGGCGTATGAAGAAAAACATTTTTTTGTCAATTTCAGCTTCATAAAATTTAATCAAATTATGGTATTTCTTAGGACACCTATGGACTTGAACGTTTCACAAGTGCTTGTCCGTGATTTTCAGTCACGAAATCAATTTTGATAAAGTCTATTAAAGCTGTGTTTGCACCTCAGAATCATTGTTTCTCAACGTCTTTTATAGTAACTATGAGTGACCTATAATCCTACATGGTGACAATTAGTTAACAATTTACTTAGGTCAGTCAAGAGAATAAACTAAACATCTACAGTCCATTGTTAAGTGGAGGTTAGTAACTTTTTTGATTTTATACAAACGTGCTATATGATTCGTTTTCAATTTACTTCTGCTCCACATAATTTTCCGTGAGGACCTGACAATATAAATTAGGGTATGACACATGCAGGCAGGGTGCATTTTAGGGAGCCGTAAAATTAAGGGAAAAAAACCTACATAACATTGATTATAAATTTTAGTTTAATTTTTTTTCAGTACAATACAATTAATATGACTTTTTACCAAACTTCTTTTTAAATTCTTCAAAAATACGCTTACAAATTCCATGAATTTCTAAGAGTATATTGTAAATTAGACGTGATTAAGGTCTTAAAAAATGATTATTTACTATAAAAACAGTACCTGTCATATTGAGGATTAACCTCAACAAAGTTATCTTTTGTTTCTGTTGGTAACAAATTTATCTGTGCATTAAGGGCCTACATGGAGTAGTTTTTCGCTCAAATTACTTCGGTTATTTATGCCAAATATATAGAGGAGGCACATCTTTTGCATATCAAAGTTTCTTTTCTTTCTTCAGATGTAAGAAGATATGAAGTAAAAAAAAAGGAGGTACTTCTTCACTGCTACTTTGCAACATAATGAATCCATGTCATTATGTTTGCTGCTAATATCTTCTTTTTTTGTTAAAATATTTCTGTGGAGATCCTACACAGTACTAGTTTTTAGAGATTTTTGTTCATATTTTAAATAACCACCAGTTAAAAATATTACAGGCATTATAGTTGAAGCTAATGATGACTACGGCGTTATCCTACAAAGTCTTTGAAGACCTCAACCAAGACCTTGGATGAGGAAATATGAAATTAGGATCGATATCGCAAGTCGA
Organism: Trigoniulus corallinus; assembly: GCA_013389805.1. NCBI lineage: Eukaryota > Metazoa > Arthropoda > Diplopoda > Spirobolida > Trigoniulidae > Trigoniulus > Trigoniulus corallinus. The sequence continues at coordinate 18,166,757 of JAAFCE010006949.1, read as the reverse complement.
GGTGAATTTGAGGTGATTTAACTATCTAGTTCATTGCTGAACGTAAAATTACTTATAGGATAATTGTATAAAAGAGGGTATGCGATAATTATTACTTTAAAACTAAAGGTTTTTTTGTTTCCTAGACTGATGGTTGAATTTTCCAAGGAATTACAAATTTCGTGAGGAAATATGGCATATTTAAAGTTACAGAAGTACAAAATATGTACTAGTGAGTGAAGCTAAATAAAAAATAAACTACGTTGCATTCTCACTACTTTTCAACAGAAAACACCAAGCAGACTTAAGAAAAAAAGTGAGAGTGAAGCACTTAAAATAGCTCAAAGTTATAAACGAATTTAAAAACTCATATCTATATAAGTATAGAGAACCCTTGAGCTGCACAACCATTTAAAAAAACCCCTAAGACAACTTCACAAGAACTGACGATAACAAAACCAATTCACTGTCATTTATCAAACACCACCCACCACGTACATGAATGCTAATTTGTCTGCTCATCTTTTGCATGCCTCTCCAAAGAAAAACATCTCAACAGAAATCTACCTTTCTACCAGAAATGCTCCAGATCACCCATCTCTATTGGTGGTCCCAACATCGGGGAAAAGAAACATGAATAACAAAAATGACCGCCTGGAAGCAAACAATGAAATCAGTGAAGGAAAACAATGAAAAAGGGGGAGGAGGAAATCAGAGTAAAAATGGAAAAACGAGGGGTGGATTGAATACATCCAACAAACGATTTAACAAACAGTAAAGGGGCCTCTTCAACATTTTGGCAGTACAAAACCACGTTAAGCAAAATTATGATGCAAGTGTCAAAATACGCCAGTTCCTTTAACCGCCTTAGTCTTTGGATACTTCATCCAACGAGCAATCGCAATCGGAAACATGACACCTCTCACGTAATAGCGGATCCGCCTAGGTAGAAATTGCATCCAAACTGGATGTGTACTAGGACTCAAGCTGATCCTGGCTAATACAATGTGCCTAAAACCAGAACACGTTCAATAGGAATATGTAATCCTTTGTGACGGATACTTTGCTAGTGAGATTTTTCCCACTGTCATGCCTAGATCTCAATCAGCAGCCTAGCAACACCTTTGTCTTTCGCACCCATTCCAGCCGCTCCACCCCAACACCCACCACCCCCAGGACTTCTTCCAATGTGTGTGGGGGGGGGTTCCCCAACCCCTCCTGCAGTGGTCCAGCGCTGGACATGCCTGACATCCTCCACTAAATCCCCAAAATCCACAGCCCTCCTCTCCACCTGTGATCTTTGCCATCAATATAAAGGTATGAAGGACATATGGACGACATCGACAGACAACCCGAGTGCCAAAAATAAACCAGGCCAAACACCAAAGAGAGTATTATGACTCGGATCACTACGCCCCAACATGGCACAGGGAATAGATTAAGGTAGTATGGACAAATCATGAAAAGGAAGGAGCTACTGAGGTCCATCAAAGGGATTCAGGTTATTGCTGAAAGATCAGGCACGCGTAAGTCAAAGTAACCGCAGTGAGTTGGACCAAGAAGCATTCCAGCCTAAAAGTTCGGCCATACAGAACGCGATCTGTCGCAGCGGGCAGCGATCGAGTTGTATTAGATAAGATTGCATTAGGCCGGTCACACAGATGGCGATCCAGTTGCATAAAACTACAAATTTGTCGCGTGATCAGTTTGACAAAAAATAGAGAACAAACTGAAATGTGCACTTCTCAATACTATCTTTGAATGGTTGGTTGACGAAGATACCGCGCTCTATGGGACGCTTCCATATCGTGGACTATTGCGACGATCGCTCGATTGCTGCCTGCTGCGACAGATCGCGTTCTTTGTGGTGGAGCCTTAACGCTAATAACTAGGCCTAGCCTGAAGTAATGTGTTAAGATGGTTCCGGGCTAGTATCCAAAAGACAATTTCACTTACACTCCCAACAGCGCCTGCACTAGCACTTATGCCGCCCCGGACAAAAGGACAAATTGCCGCCCCTAGAAGCAGCGCTCTGTTCTCACACTTACAGCCAAAATGACGCCCCGGACAAATGCCCGGGTTGCCTCCCATTAGAGCGGGCCTTGCCCCCAAAGAAATATAAACCTCGGAGCAAATTAAAGGATAGAGCATAGTGCTATGTAGAGTGAATCGAAGGTAATGAATGGAGGGCCAAACTTCGTACCCTGCCATAGAACACGCGCTGTGACGACATCCTCCACACCAGTGGTTCTCAATCTTTTTGAAGTCGAGGAACACTAAATTGACATTTTACTAGCACGGAACACTTAAAATTCAACATAAACTTTAAAGCAGGTTGTACACCTTCTACACTTGGTATTTACTACATCATCATCATCATCATACCCTTATCCCGCCTGTGGCAGGGTCGGGTCTGCGGGTTCTAGCCCTCCACTCTCGTCTATCTCTTCTCCAGTTCCCCGTCCACCCCACACACTGTTACATCCTTACGGACAACTTGTTCCCACATCTGCTTTGGTCTCCCCCTGCCCCTGGTGCTATCGACCACCTGCATTCCTGGAATTAACCTAACAAGCTCCTCTCCCCGTCTTCACATGACGTGTCCATACCACCTCAACCTATTCTCCGTCATTTTTTCGGCGATGTCCACCACCCCAGGTTACCTCTAATATGCTCATTTCTAATTCTGTCAGCTCTCGACACGCCACACATGTGCCACACACCATTCGCATGTCAGCTACTCGCATTCTATTTACGTAGCTCTTCCTCACTGCCCAGCACTCTGATCCATATAGCATAGCTGGTCTAATCACTGGCCTGTAGAACTTCCCTTTCAACTATATTGGGATGCTCTTATCACACAGGACTCCGCTTGCCTGTCTCCACTACAGTGACCCCTCCCCCATTGATTCTGCGGGTCAAATCAGAGTTTCTCTCCATTGCTTTATTTGTGCATTAAATTTTTTGCAGAACACTTGAAGTGGTTTCACGGAACACGCTTTGAGAACCACTGCTCCACACTATAGTAGAACTTCGCAGGACCACGAAACAAGGCCAAAGCTTTACTTCCCATCCAACAGAGGGCGCACTTGGACCTTCTGTGTCGTCTCTCTCTCTCTCGTTCAAAAGAAGCAACCCACTTGTCAGGGTCAGGATCAAACCTGAAAATTGGAGGCAGGAGTTCAGCATGTTACCTCAGCGCCACTGGTGGTCAGGGGAATGTGTTTTAAAAGGACATGGAGAGCACCTTTGGAAATCATAAGAGCTCACAGTATAACCAACCCAGAAGTGGTGTAACCGAATTCGCTTTAATATTGAACTGAATTGGAAGTTGCACAGTCATAACAATGAAACCTTATTTGAAATACGAGTACTTAATTGACTCTATTAAAGTGGCCAATGTTCTTGATCTTAAAATATTAGGTAATGACAAAGTTAAGACAGGAGGAGGAGGAGTTACAAAATATCAACAGACGTATATCAACGTACGTATCTCAGATACGATATGGAGCGAGTTCTTTCATGTGACCATTGGGCCTAAATAAGAGAAGCTAATTTAATTCCAACTTTTGTCTTAGAGAACTGAAAGAATATAACATTAAGATTTACTGTCATCTTCATACTGTTGTCTGTCAACAAGGCTTGTTGATAATGTAACAACAACTTCACTTACCTAACCTTCTCTCCACTTTCTAAGCCAAGCATGAATCCAATACAGACATAAAGTTGCAACGATCCATTTTAAATTTCAAAGTTTTAATTAAAACACCGCCCTGAAATGCTACATTATAAATTCTTAGTTTCCTGTCTTCCCATGGGCAATATCAAAGTGAAATATAATTCAACGAGGGTGACACAAGTGATACGTTTGTATTTAACGATGCTAAGTAACATCACGAACTGACATCCCACTCATTCCTCTCCTTTCAACTACTACTTTCACAGTAATAATAAAAAGAATGGGCCGGTGGGAAAGAGAGGCAGGGGAGATGCTACATTTTCATAATTTCTCTACTCTGATTCCACCAGATGTTGGAGTTCCGGATTCTTTTATTGGCAGGTGACATCGATCAACAGCGCGTGGCCACATTTTACTTCCGGAAAGTGCACTTCAAGTCTCACATCATAAAGAAATCTAGAGTACTGTCAGGTATCTCTGTTACAACACACCATTGTTTAAAAATGCTATATTCAGTAATCGGAATATTCTAACTCCAGCACCAACATAAAATCACAAACAATAAATAATGACTTATTTACTTACTAACTTGCTCAAGTCATTCAAACATAATTATCATCCAGTCACCTCAGAAATAAAACCAATAATGAAATGTTGTAATAGTATTGTACAAACGCTCTTCAACTCGATTTGTTTTTCGTGTTTATCAACGGGTTATCAGATCACTTCTACTGCAGCAGAATCCGATTGTGATATTTCAATTACATACTTTCCTATTAGGTCATTTTTTACAACGCAGTCATGCCCTAGACCAAGAGTAGGTTTGGTTTAGCACCTCGCGTGGAAACTATCTTTTTCACAGGACAATTTATTCGTGCAGTTTCTGCCTTTGTGGCTAAGAGGTTGCGTGTTTGAGTCGTGGGTCCACGGTTTCAAGTTCGATCCTTGTCAACGTGGGTGGCTTCTATCGGGCGAGAGGGTGCATCTGCCTTAGGATAGGTACTTTAAAGAACCCATTCAATATGGAATAAAGTATATTGACCACATTCCAAAGTGTATGAACTCGGTGAAGGAATTGACTCCAAAAAGGTAAACTAGAGATGATGTCAGAGAGTCGGCAGCAGGCTACATAAAAACACCCACCAGTTAGCCCGTATGCTCCAGCTACCAACGACACAAACTGGTATCAGACTCCACGGAAAAGGGTCAGCCAAGCATGATGAATAGTGAATATGCGTATAACAAAGCTACCGGCAACGTAATGCGTAATGTAAGTCTCGTAATATCAAAAGGTAGAAATATAAAGAAACCAGGTTTCTGATTTCACAAAGAAGGTGCCAACAGTCACCGATAGTGTACGCCATTCAGCGTTGAGTGGTGGATACAAAGAACACATGTTAAAAAGACTAAAACCAGCCTGATGTTCCGAAGATTTTATTCTTGACCGTCCCATCTTCTTACTGCGTCAGTGGTTCCAGGTTCGATACTGGATAGAGAAGGGTTGGCTTTATCGGGCCATAGAGAGGCCCCGAGCGCACCTTCCTTTGGATGAGAAGTAAAGCCGAGGTCCCTCTCTCAAGAACCCTCTGTACTATGCAACAGATACGAGAGGCAAAATTCCCAGGTTAGGAGCTCACCCCTGGTTGTTGTTGTTATTGGAGTTTAAGGTCCCGTCAACTACGAGGTCATTAGAGACCCATCCACTGTATAGTTTAATGCATATACTCCACAGACACCACACTTATGCGACGATTATTGGGTATTAGCAGTACCCAGCTTTCCCGAGCGACCACCCATGTCAGTACTAACTGGGCGTGCGTTGCTTAACTTCAGTGATCAGACGAGAACTGGTGTGTCCAACGCAACTCACCGCTCTCACCCCTGGTGGCATCGGAGCTATAAATAAGTATAGCAGTTGCAGCTTCGGTCGGCAGCCGGATGCGGAAAAACACCATCCAATATACCTACCACCTTGTTGTCCATTCAGAAGGACAAGACGGGCATCCGACTCTGCCATAGGCGGGAAAATGGTTAGGAGTTGCCTTGTTACGCACTTGCCTTTTGTTCCATATAGGTGTTTTATTAAAAACAGCAGATTAAAGCCTCACTGTCCACTTGTACTTCGGTTTGTAATGTCTTCAACCTCACTTGCACCAGCGAGCAAGAACTAAAAATTCATTCCAGTAAACTGACACTCGAGCATCCTTGTGCTGGTCGGCATGTCATCGTCCGCCATCTGAAAACAGGAAACCTGCTTTCTTTCTTTGTACCCATTTTTGCTTGCATCCGACTTCGCCAACCGCGAACCTGCTTATCTTGAATTGACGGCATACTTACTGAAATCCCTATGGTCCTTGACTCCCTGACCAAAGGCATTACCACTCTAGAAGAGTGGTTCACTACCAATCACGTGAAATTCAATCCCTCAAAAACGATCATAACTGTCAGAGGTCACAGCTACCCCAACCACAACTCAATGCGATCCTTTCAATCCTTTTCGACTACCGACTATCCTTTCTGCCTCATATGGACGCAACCATTAGCAAGCTAAACTCCCTTGTATATTTATTCTCCCGCATTAGCAGGATTTTTAAAATGAAAGTCCTACCTATAATATCCTTCTCTGGTGTATTCTTATCCTCTATACCAGCGGTTGTCAACCCGTTTGGAGCTGCGGAGCCCTTCATGGCACTGAGTTCGTTGGCGGAGCCCTTACCTGGCAGCCAGTTTGTTCGCAGAATTATTTGATTCAAGCAATATTGAAAAAGGAAACATTGGCAGAAATGACAGTATATTTGCATGTACCGCAGAAGAGAAACCTCAAGTAGAAAACGTTAGAGGGGTCCAGGGTAGTGAGAGAACACAACTATGTAAATGTAAGATGCACACGTTCAAAATGAAACAATCTTATTTCCTAAAACAAATCATACCTAAAAGTGTAGATAGAGATAGACGGCTGCCATTAGTGGTGCTCCAGGCATCTGTAGCGCTTAAGGCCACAGAGCCCCAAAAATCCTGCTACGGAGCCCCAGGGCTCTGCAGAGCACCAATTGAGAACCACTGCTCTATATCAAAGTCCTCCTTACAAACCTTAGTCTCTGCCTTCAACTGAATTCTTCGTGTAATACTGAAAATCCCTCCTTGAGCTAGAGTAACTGCTGCATGTAGTTGGTTTTCTCTAATCTTCACAGGGTTGTTGCAGTGGTATAATAGCTGCACGCTAGCGGCTGCACTGAGGTCCTCAAGCCACCCTTTTCATCTGGTAATTGACTATTTAAATTCCTCAGTTTACACCAGGAAGACTCGTCGCTTTCCTTTGAATCCCCATGCTCATTTCTCCCTTCCTTAGGAAATACATCCGTTACAACCAACGCCCGGTGTGAAACAATCTACCCTTTTCGATTAGGTCCACTGTCTTTGATTGCTCTTCCTCAAAGTGCAAGGTGTCTTGTTGCCATTTCTGAAGATCCGGGTCTCAGGCGTTACTTTAAACGCAGCAGCTTTGCCTGGGCCCTTGCCAGGACCAGCGTGGTCACAGTTGTCAATCTGCACACCTCACAATCTTGTTTTGTCATAGACTATGTTTCAGTACGGAAAATGTTATAATTTTCGTTGTACTTTGTCTAAAGCGGCGCTGCATATTGTCTAGTATCAAATATATTGGCGAAATAAAATAATTGCCCTCTACCAATTAAGGTGCACCAAGGTTGGCTATTTAAATCTTAAAAGAAAGTGACAGGACACGTAAGTCGACGGTATGACTTGGGGAATTTTCACCAGACCTTCTAAAAATCTGTCTGGCACCTAACGGGATAAATGATGTGGAAAAATCCGTAACACCCCCAACTGAATGCAACAAATGGCCCACAATGGAATTGACATCTGCCTGGCATGAAGATGAGCGTATAATGCTACTGCAGAGGTTTAATTCAGGAATATAGCATTAATGTCATCGTTGCAATTGGCCGTAGAGGTAAGGCTGATTAGATCATTCTGCAAGAGAATATGGCAGAGGGGTGATCAAGCACGCCTTAGACAAACGATATACTGTGATGAAAGCTTATTTACCTCTCAATCTTATTTTACCTCAGGTGCAAATACTTTTAAAATGTTCCAGTCCACATGATAACTTACAAAGTTAGTAATAATAATGATAATAAAATCAAAAACATTAAATTTAAAAAGAATATATGCATTTTTCATCAGCTGGAGTCGGACAAACTGTCAGTTTTCAAGAGACCCAAATTTTTCTGATGGTTAACAGTTGGATATGAAAAAGGAAAAAACAATATTACAATCATGTTACACTAGTCATAAACAATCTCCTAAGTATCCTACAACAATACAGCATTAACATTACTATACAGAGATGAAAGAATTTTTCTTAACAACTACTAGAATAAAAAAAAATAGCAAAAAAAAAATCTGGTTTATCATTTCTTATCTGATACAACTAAGTCTTATATACGTAAAACGACCACTGCTTTTAAAAGTATATGCATGTTTCGTTTTTAATCCCATGTAACATACTTTGTAGGTAAAGACGTCCATTAATTATTATCAGTGAGCCGTCTGATTTGTGATAAATTTAAAAAAAGTTACACCAACCATGTATGTATTTCATAAGAATCAGATAGAGCAAGTAGTAGTCTAAAAATTGTTCAGACATGCATTTTTTTGTTACTTTTCAAATTTCTTTTTAAAAACTTAACGACGATTCCACACTCCAGGTGATGGGATATCAAAATAAGAAAATGTTTAAATTTATGATCAGTGAATGCTGCGGTGATGGTGTTGTTGCAGAGACGTAGAAAGAATTAGGCTAAATAATATCTTAGGATAGTTGCAGCTGTTTCATTGGGTTTTCATTTTTGCATCACATATGAAACTCGATTAATTAACAAATAAATTTGGCGATTAGCAATTGTCATTAAAGGGGGGGGGGTTCAACAGCAAACTACTGATACAGATTTATAAAATATTTCTTTGCTAATTTCGTGGCATTTTCCACTAAGTTTGTGTGTGTGTGGACTTCACGAGAAATTTCAAGAAGCAGTCATGGTATTTTTTATCCACTTGCAACACTGAGAACTAACATTTTTCTGGATGGGATGTATTTTCTTACATTTTTTAAAGGACTTCTTTTTCAGCACCACTAACGTGAGACTGTGGGAATAGGAAATTTTTCTCACTTTAGAATTCTCGTACACAAAAAAATAAAATTGGGATACTCGGTAAGAGGGTTGCCATTAATTATAGGATCAAGGTGACGTAAGCAGAATAAAAATATTTCTCTAGGAAAAAAAACTTCATAGCTTTTAACCACAAATATTATCATAGATATGCCATATAATCGAAGATGGGGTTATCATAGTTGGTTAATCATGTATACAAAGAGAAACCCAAAGATTGTGGGAGTTTTCAGAAGAAATTCAACTCTATTAACAGAAGTACTTCAGCAGCGTGTAGTAGCTGTATGTGACAAAAACACTAATTTACTATTAAGGTATAGATGAAAGAACACATAAAAACATGTTTAATAACACTGCCTCACCAGGCAAATAAGAATATATGTGAGTGAGAATACTGTGCGAGCGATGTACAAAAAAAAAAAAACAATGATTTTATTTTGATAGAGATTTGCTTTCGACGATTCACTTTGGTAAATTTCTTAGTTGCAGACGTTAAAAAACTAATTTGGCAAAGTGTCATGAACTCCAGCAATAAAGGGGGTAATGTGAACATCAGCGTATCCTTCAGGCAATGTTTTTTTTTGGGAGGAGAACCTCAGATTAGGAGGCAAAAAAAATGAAAAAAAAATATCATCGAATAATAATTTAAGGTTCATCATAAAAACAAGGTTAAGGTCAAAATAATAAACCTTCGGAGACTAGAATACAGAGTCGAAAGATGCACAAATGAGCTGTAAAAATGATTTTGACAGGATCTCTAGTTTAACTGTAGCTTGTGCCTAGAACCACCAACTGGTTTCATTTTTGGTTTTAAATTCACAAACAGTGACATTCACCAACATGATAATGTGTTCATTTAGTCTTATTTGGAAAAAATACTTCTTATAAGACATTACAGAGCTCGAGTCCCAGTTACATTAGCGTTATATAATGGCAGGACTCTCGTGAAATTTTCATTCAAAATATTTTACAGGTGCATGAACTAAATATAACATTATATAGGTTAGACATGGACGACCTGCAACTTGTCTTGGGATTAATTTTTCTTGTAAGAAATTATTTTTATAATTAGTTCAAACCTTTTAAAACATCTGTGCCCTACAACGGTCTTGGTTAAAAATCAAACATGCATGTATCAAAATATCAAGTACTTTCAACATCATAGTTGTATAATTTATTGGCAATTTTAGAAATACCTGAAAAGTGTTCTCATAAAATCAACAACTGCAAAGTAGAAACAAAAACATAAATTATCTAATTACTATTTCCGAAGTCCTATACAATATCAGTGCCCAACATCAAGCCTTCGCATTCAATTTATGAAAATTAGCATCTAAAAATAGTTATACTGTGAAACAATCTCGAGCAGAAATTACTAGTTATCTTACATTATTGGTCATTTCGTTGATAATATTTTCATAAAAAGTAATATCAATTCCAGTTTGTAAAAAAAATTATAATTACTCAATTTCTTAGTATGACAAAAAATTACGTACCAAGTATAATTTCAGCGCAGTAAGTAATAATATATTTAGAGGTAAATCTGATTAGTGAACACTAACCTATTTGTCTCGGTAATAAAACTGGCTCACAGAAAACAGGTAAGTCAACCATCTTCTGTTTTTTATGACGTCAATCAAGTCAAGATACACGAGAATTATTAACGTACGAAGGAATAAATATGTATGCACTATCCGCAGCCTGAATGTTGGAAAGTTTTTCAAGTACCGACCTACTCTCTCATCCTGAGAAAATCACGCAACAATGATTATACATTCAACATGTTTGTTACATATCACCGCCAAAATTTGTAATTTCTTTAACACCACAGTCCCTACAACAGTTCACTTCTGATAAGATTACATTCATGTTTAAATACTGAAATGGATAGTACTTTTTGTGTTCCAGATAAAACAATAACAAGTATTTTACGCGTTGGGAAGGTGGCAAATTCAATTAAATGAAAGTCAAAAAAATGTTTATACTGTACTTATTTTAACTTGATAATTAATGCATGTATTTGAAACGCATTCAACAACGTTTACAGGTTGAAACTATTCAAAAATGGCTAGCAATTTTTGGCCAGGACTTTCTTTCCTTCCAAAAGCCCAACATGCACCCAGCGGTCTTTGCGAATCTGTGATCCGAATACCAACTGGCCCATGGTAGAAAAACCAGGTCACATCCCAACAACTGCTCGTTACACAAGACTCCGATTATCAATTGCAGTTTTTGGATTTTTATTTCAGTAGTCCATACAGGAATTAAACAGGAAGTTGTATGGAGTGAGGAGGTATACCCGAACTCGGGTTAAATTGAAAGACTTTCGTGTTCACTCAGGAATGTGTATTGAGGGTTTACTGCTACGCTATCATGCTGGCATATGACGACAGCAAACAAAATAAATTCCATGTCAAAAAAACATTCTTGAGGGTGTACTTGCCTTACCGGTAAGACATAACGGATACATCTATTGAAACCCATGTAGTACCTGCCAACTAAAGATCACAACTTTTAAATGTTTAACCTCCTCAAATATAGTAATGCATTTATTTACACTAATGTTACCAAGGTGCATTCTTGCGTCTGCATTTCTTCATTTAGAAACTCTGAATGAACGCAGCAGTCCAAAAATCTTCGAATATGACCTCTACTTTGAAAGGCTTTTGGTTATTATATATGTGATGTTGCTTCATTTTCAGAGAAGAGATAACACTTTGGAAATTTTTAGAGACCGCTACTACTTTAAAGCTATTATTAGTAGAAAAAATAAACCAACGTGTTCGTGATAATTTACAGAACGAGATATTTGACATTCAAGTGCAAAAAGACAAATTAATAAATAACATCGGAAATAAACTAATAAGGAATCTTTGTCCGTCATCATATCATATGACAAAAAAGATGCCATTATGAGTTCAGAAATCACAGAATTTTAAGAATTTCAATATCTTGGACTTCAATGATGAAAGTCTAATCAGACCTTCTACGCATAACTGAGCTTCAAACTAACAAGCTCACAAAACAAAAGGAGAAATACTTCTTCTCTCCCCAGAAAGACATACAAATTTCTAAATTAAAGCCTCTCGTCCATCCATATTCAGAAGAAATTGTGTTCATTTATCAACTTTAAATATGCTTGACATTTCTAGTTTATCTATGTCTGTCGTAAATAATATGAAATCACGGCTATATGAAAGCTAATAATACTTATATATTTAAAATTTATGTTCAAATGTAGATGCTCACAATTCACTTATCGGTAATGGGTACAGGTGTTAAGACAATTTCAACGGAATATCATAAAAACTGATTAAAGCTTCTCTTTATATAAGGTTAATAAACTCACCGTTTTTTTCCATTTACTCTGAGTCTTACACTGCTATACTTCTTAGATATCACAATAATCCGTGTTATCTAGAAATCCAATCATTATCTCTATTCTGCATTATTTGTACTACAGAATGTTAACTTTTAAGTGTAACTAGGAACAAAGTTAATGAATTTTTAAAACAACATCCCAAATACTAGATTAATTATTAAAAAATATAATTGAAAAGTCGTAGGGATACCTGATCAGAATGAAGTGGGGCATTAATTCTCCATTGGGTTGCGATTGCTGAAATTAAACCAATATTATCGAGTACCGTACAGACCACGGAATGACCTTACCCTGACAACACTCCTGAATATAGTCCTGTCAAAATCCCAAAAGGCGAAATAAAGGTAGTCTCTACTACACAGAATTTGTTGCTCTGGGTCGTTAAACGTCTTATAAAAGTAATATCCCAAACTATGCAGGGCACAATGAAGAAATATGCTGAATCCAGAAGAGAAAACAAAATACCTGGTAGGTTTACTGGTGAAACCAGACAGCGCATTCTACAGTATGTAAAATGAAACTGTCTTGTACATATTTACAACTCCTTTTCTTTTCAATTTAACTACAAATAAAACCTATGCCTGAATCTCTAAACTCAATCTTACATTGTTGGAGTTTAAAGAATTTCAGTTTCAGATGTACAATGTTACTATTATGACACGGATCGGTGATTACGTATTGATCTTAATGCAACAAAAAAGTATCTTATTGAAACAATTTTTTACCAATGGGTCAGGATAAATTCGCACATGTGATACCAAATATTTCTACAATGTGTTTACGTCACATGTGAAAACAAAGGTCATACGAATTAAAGTGAGCATTGAATACCGAATTACATGAGATGACTATTAAATAAAATCATTACAGATATTGTTCTGTGTTCTAATACATACAGGATTCAGGTATCAAGGTTTAAAGCGTGCAGCTAAAGAGGATCTTACAAACGACAATAAGCAAAATTTAACGACTTACCACAATGATATATACTTGGATATTTAAGAAGTACTTAGGTGCGTCGATCAAGGTATAACATTTCTTGATAATGCATAAAGTAATAATAAATAATCAATTAATCAGATTAATGCCTGATCTTGACAGCTATGCCCAGTGGCGTCACGTCCATGTTGTCGAATATTGAATAACACACTAAAATGTGACACAAAATGTCGTGACAAAGGTCAACAAGAATAGGTTTCCTTCGAAAGTTTTAGCCGACACGCGCTAAATTAAAAAATTTTTCTGACACATACATGATACCGAGATATGAAGATGATGTGGTCGTCACTGAAGATTTCTTACTTTTGTTGAAGAGTGTGATTAAAAGAAAAGATAATTACGTCAAAGCATCAAGGTTATGTATTAGAACGCACACACACGACTTAATGGCGGAGACACATTTCTAAAAATGTCGTGTTTTAGTTTTAACTTTAGCCCTACTTCAACTGCTTTTACGCCACCATCGTTATTTTCACTTTTTTTCGGTTATTATGTCTTCTGTGAAATTGTCAAACGACGACGTTGCCAATATAACTGGGTAAGAGAGAAACAATTCAAATTTAGCTAACTACGCGAAGCGGTGAAGCTCTCAATGCTAAAAGTCACTCACAGCTTTTCTTAATTCACAAACAATAACTATAACTAATACTATTACTACAACATACTGATGCCGTACATACAAACATTTCCAATTCTTGTCTTTAAGTTCTTTTTTTTCGTTGTCATTAAAATAACTTCCAGTTTATGAAGCATGTGGCTAGCAAACCGAAGCTTTCTAAACACCACAATCTGATCTGAAGCGAGAATAAACAGCAACGGAGTAAAGAAGTGCAAAAGAGATAAACTGGCATGCGCATGCTTGATAGGTTGCCGGCGAAAACATATGCATGCATCTGAAGGCAGATCTCAAATTGGCATCGTTACGCCCTTATTTTTCTATTTTCTTTATTATTAAATTACACTATTGCATACATCATTTGAAACTAATCTCATCACGTCTTATACTGGCATTACAGCATTATTTTCCAGCAACTTCACATCGCAAGTAAAAGGAGAATGGCTACTAGACGTTTCAAACGGAAAATATACAGTATCTTTCAGTGTGATGTTAGCATATCTCTTACCATCCTTTCTGTAATCAATATTTGTAATTGTCAATTATCCAGCTCTCTACTTTTTTTTAGTTGTTATAGGTGCATTATTAGAAGACTATACAACGGCGACTCACTGTGCGACAACATTGACAACTGGTTGAAAGTCATTTTCTTTTGGATTGCCTACTATCTCGTCGATGTACTAACCACATGTGTAGACAGGCAGGAGTGCTGCATATTGAGCATGCGAATACTCGCGATAGTCTAGGTCATATCTGTACTCGGTAATGGAAACTATATTTAGAAGATAGATGTCTATCTAGAGTTTTTCTAATCGTTTTTTAGGATGTCTTCCCTATGCAGCCATTGTTTGCAAGCCCAACACCAGTATTCTGCAGCTGATTTTTACCAGAAAAACTCTTAGTTATATACAGGTTCGACAGAGACCAAATGAAATCATACATTTATATTAAATAACACTTCTTTTGATTCGCATATGACAGAAGGTGACTGACTTTAGGTCTCCCTTTGATAAGAGGAGGAAACACCAACCTTGATCAGTGATGAACCTGCGCCCTCCATTTGAGCTTCTGACGTCAACTTTACAGAAATAGCATCTCCTAACCCTTTTCCCGCCTTTGTCCCTCTGAATAGACACAAGGGCGATACATTGGACAGTGTTTTCTCACAGCTGGACAGTTTTTCCTATGCTTATTTATCGTCGGTCTACTGTTCGTTGGGGCATTCCACCGACGCCAAGGGGTTAGCTCCTACACCTGGAAATTTTGCCTCATCTCCCCGTTGCATAGTACAGGGGGTTCTTTGCCGTGCAAGTGACATCGTACACCACACGGGAACTCGGTTTTACTTCTCATCCGAAGGAAGGCGTACTCGGAGCATCTCTCTCGTCCAAAAGAAGCCAACCCACCTCGGTCCAGTATCGAACCTAGGGCTATGACGCAGTTACCGAGCGTATGACTGTGCCACCGAGGCGGGTCTATTAGCATGCGACTTTGAAGAAATCTCTAAACCATTAAAGCGTTGTATTAATATGAAAATGTAATTTAATGTAATATTAGATTCTGTAAGTTTTTAATTTGACGTACGTGTCCCCAAAAAGAATTTAGACTGATGTTAAAGTTGCATGGGCTGATGATATTAAGCCGGTAGCCAGATGAGTAGAGCTACTTTCAAGCAACTCGCCCCTATATTCTCGTTACCAACAGGAGAAATGAGCAAGAAGCTGATAAGGTATACTGTAGCTGGGAGGAGGTTTATAAATTAAGATGACATAACCATTCACGAACTCTGTTATTTCCTAATATGGTTTTCCTACATACCTCTAAATGCATTTTTGGAGCCTGGCTATACTCGAGTCAGGTGTATACAGTATGATGTATCTTGTCTCCGGATAAAAATAGGTCATCTGTGTGGCGTTAGTTGATCTGTTAGTTGGTCATGGCTGCTGAACCAATGTAAATGAATTTTGCTGACGTCCAGCGAAGAAATCTTTAATGTGAAACATCCGGAGACGTTGCTTCAGGGCGACTTTCTCGATCCGGACACTAGGTACACCAGTACCCAGAGGAATACCATCCACTGACTAGGCTGCCTTACAACTAACAAAAGTGATCGAGGTCACTGACTTTCAGTCCTGGTTTGTATGTCAGCTCGTACTTTCCTTCTCTCTCGGGAAGTTTTATTTTGGAATAAGCATTGGATAGTTAGACTACTGTTCTTGCCATGTCATTGAGCAATTTCTAGTGGCAATAGTGACGTTAATTCAAGGTCAAGTTTCGGACGGCTGTGACAATATTTTACTTTAGAAGTTGCAACGAAGACCAGGCAACAGTCGCAGCTAATTCTGCCTGGCTTGTTGTCTGCTTTAATGGGTGAATAACGAATTGGAGGACTCAGGGGTCTCTTGACAAACCTAGTAATTCTCTGTTTCGCAGAGTGCCAGATTCATCGATAAATGCCAACTTGCATTACCATCACCCCTTGATTCCACTTTCTATGGTAACAAACTTGTCAAGCTGGTTGAGACGTTAACTTTGCACTTAAGACATTACAATGGTGTTGTCTGCTTTTCTCTTTAAAGAAAAAACTTTCACCACCTTCTGGGTTTGTTGTATAATTCAAGCATTACAGCAGCACTTGCAGCTCTACAGTTTGAAGCAGTCTACCAATGTAGACATTACTGGGCATATACACCCTGTCGCCTTGTGCTAAACGTATTCAAACTACGTTCCGCTAGAGCCATCCATGTCATAGTCAGGGTTCAATCTTTCTTTCAATCCTCGTTCTCTGAGGGTCTGATATTAAGAGTTACGATTTCCTCGATGATGAGCCCCGAAAATGTCCGAATCGCATATACTCAACGGTTTTCCTGCCATCCTAAAGTAGTTTCAATCTCTGTTGAACTTATTGTAGCATTAAGGGCGTAACGTTTTAATTAAGTAGCGTTTATTTACAGTACTAGGCTCAACAGACTAACGTCCTTCAAGGTGAAAATGAGGAAAAGAATAGGAAGTCATACCTCTACAGTCTGCCTATACATCCACCGGATACCGAGTCATTTCCTCCAGACGTCATTGGTAGTTTCCTTGTGTGATGTGGAAACCGTCCAGTGGAATGGAAAGTAAAGATCTGAACCCTCGTGGAAAGGACCCCTATTTCAACGTAATGCAAATGAGTGGCTGAAATTTATTCCCAGCAAGTAATAAACTTTCTATTGGGAATTGAGCTAGTCGGGACAACCTTTGCTCATAGGTTGTCCTGACAAATGTTATCATTCCCTGAGCTTCCTTCTTTGACGTCAGAGAGGTGAAGTTACCTATTTAAAAAACAGCAGTCTCTTATAAGAGTATGTATGGCAAAAAAACCTGAAGCATTACCACACCTGACGGGCTTTCTTACTGTATCCATTTAAACATACTGAAGTGTCTGTAAAGAAGCAAAAAGTACATTTTCAGAGTGTTAACAGGAGTCGCCTTTTTTGTTATAAAAATCATTATGTTAATTTGGAAAAAAATTAAACCACTCACCTGTCTGACCACAAATGCAAATATGTTATCAGATTGAAATACGAATAATTGTAATTGATGGCAACGCTACTTGCTGTGTCAAATTACATAGGCTAAAATTTCATTTCACAGCAGAAAACAATAGAATTTATAATTATTGCTGTCATTTATTAGATCTAATAACTTAGTTGAAATATTTTAAAAGATTTCATATATAAAAAAAGACAATTTAAATAAATATTGACATTCAATAAATATGACATGCTAAAACATCGAATAGCATCATACGTTTCTCGCCAATTTCGGCCTAAAAAACAGACTTTCGTGATACTTTGCAGTTTTTCTTTCATGCCTCTTCTGTGAATTATCCACCAAATAAAAATTCAACAACCACAGCGAAATTCTGTAACAGTTTCCTTTAACTTCCTTTCAAGGAGCTTTTTCTAGATCGTAGAAGTTTAGATTAATTTATTTTGTTGTTTGATGTAGACCTGCCAACTCTGAAGACTACACGTGAGAATTTCGCATATTTCTTCTTACCGAAGGGGTTTTCTGATATCCTTGTATATCCTAAGAGGCGAATAAAAACTGAGACGTTTGGACGATGGCCAGTCAGGCCCATGTATTCCCATCCTTCCCGTTCTTCCCCTCCTTCTATCCTTCATCTTCGTACTCTGACAGAACTTTGGAATTTGGTACTCTGGAACCGTTGATAAAAGTGAAAGAAACGGTCTTGGTCCCTTTTTGATTAAGGAAAGATTTAGTAAGGATTCTGTCATGTCCAGCTGATACCCGATGAAAGGTGAATTTGGTGGTCCACCGTTTTATGAAGCCAAACAAAGTAAGCATGAGAAGTCAGTACTCTCCGGGAGACTAATCACTAGAATTATGGTACCAAATTCTAGGTGCCACCGCACTAGGAGTGGCAGAATTTGCCATTTCTTGACTTTCAGCTATCATCCCTGGCTCTGAACCTGTTTTACTAACGTTAAGAACTGAAGACAACGGACAAACACATGCATCTGGAAGCTTTCTAAGTTTTCTAGCCCAAAGACGGGTCGCGGGCCCATTCTTCCTTTTGTACCCTGAAACATGGAATGTATTTACAGTATGTAGCTCCCTGCTCACCTACATACCACAATCTATGGTTATTTAACATTGGCCTGTATTCCATTCCTGGGATTTATTTAAACTCACTGGCGCCATTGGACGGGGCGAGATTCTACATTTGGGAATTTCGTCGACCAACACGCATGTCTTACTTCACATAAAAAGGGTTCTTTGGACTCACTTCGGTGGTGCAGAGTAGCGTGCTGATTTGCTTCATTAGTGGCTCCAGGTTCGATCCTGGACCGAAGCGGTTTGGCTTCTTTCAGGTGTGATAGACAGCTCCCAGTGCACCTTCCCTCGGATAGGATGTAAAGCCTTGGTTCGTGAGGTATGTACGATGACACCTCCTCGTAAAAAACCGAACCCTTATGTAGATCGGCAAATTTCTAGATGTAAGAGCCCGCCTTCATGCGTCGGTGGATGAAAAGTGCCCCCAAAGAATCAAAACAGGCTAATGATAATGATAAATAAGCATGGGGTTGCAGCATTAGGTTAGCAGCCGGCTGCATAGAAGTGCCGTCCAGATCTCTCATGTGTCCCAATGGGACAAAAATGGGCACTCGACCCTGCATTATGTCGAAAGGGTTCTTTTATTTGTATATATACAGTACGTCTACATCCCACTTCAAGTCACTGCTTTACTTTTTATCCACAGACTGACGAGGCCATCAGGCGGGCTCTTGGCCAATGCAATAATTATGCAAACTAGAACCTTAATTTAGTGTGTAATTACAGTATCTGCATACTTCGTCGTATACAAAACGTTGCATGTAATTATGCTTCTTGAAAACATCCTGTGTGCTGATATTATGCAATCTCAATTTTAGGCACAATTTTGTTGCACAATACAACCTTGTGAGTGGTTGAGCCTAGATGAAAATGAGATCACTCTGTCTGTCTAGTCTGCCGTCTGCTATATAGGAAGTGAAGTAATATTTGCGCGACAGAGGTACTAGGAAGAAAAGGTGAATCTCAGATTTATTTCCTACCAGGCACATTTCAAAATTAATTAACCACTATAAACCTAACTTCTGCTTAATTAAATATTGGATAGCACATCAACAACAGCAACAACGCCCTGAATTCAAACGACCACAGGCTTTGACCAAACCACTACATCAACTGAACGGGGCCATGAAAATTAATTCCAGACCTTTCTTTGGAGCAAATCTGAGTAATGGTTCATGCCCCGGATTTATAGTAAAAGATCCCCTCTCTCTCCCGCGCCTGTTTCTCATGTTGCCTTCGCAAATGTCCTTCCTCAGTGTTGTCAACAGTTCAGCCCAGCCCTCCTCAACTTTGATAATGCCATTTGAGCTCCAGCTATAATCGTTTAGTAAAGATGAGGCATCCAAGAACTATGTATGCATGTGTGAATATTGGACTTTTGTCACATGAAAATGACATGAGAGTTTCTGAAGAGAGAGAGATAAGAAAAATTATTTTTAAGATAGATATCAATGCTGTTGTTCCAACAACGAAATTAATTGGAAAATTTGAATTGGCCTACTTTGGGGCTGGAAAAAGTTAGACTGAAAGCTCACTGAAGTCAGAGAATGAGTTTATTTTGTGCGCCTTTGGTTTTTTTACTACTGTGCTCTCTTTTTTCGTGTTGCTGTTCCTCTTCTTGAAGATGTAGTCGACCGAGGAAAATGACATTGTTTGATAGCTTTTAAACTAAATTTTTTAGCATTTTAATATAAAAAGATTTCATAATTAATAATAATAAGGACAATATATGTACATCTCTCTTTTTCTAGAGTGAAAAAATAAATCACTGACTATTCACGCACATTAACATACGACTAAGGAAAACTGAAATTATTTCTAGCTAGGTAAGTTGGTTACTTCTGTATACTGTACATACAGTATATCACTATTCTGCTTCTATGAATAGTAGTCTAGTGAAATAAAAATGAGGACAAAATAAAAGGGTTTATTTTTCTTTTCATAGTTTTTTTGGCGTTGATATTAATAAACAGTACGTCTGTCAAATGCTATGTATAGATTCAGGCTGCTGAAGACATAATGAAGACAGGCTATTCATACTCAGGTCAGACCTTTTTTTGTTTCTTAAGAATTTGTCTTTCATCAAATTTAGATGTGGTAATTAATTTCAAATTAATCTATAATTTTCGTGATTAACTTCAGAGCAGGTAGTAAATAGAAAGGCCTACATCATAATCTAATGCGTTCTTCAGCTCAGCGGTCTTTAAACTGAGTTCCGCGGAATCCCAGGGTTCCGCAATAAATCTCTGGGGGTTCCGCGAGTCAAAATGAAAATTCGCTAGCAGCGGCAAGATATACTTTTCTAAAGGTGGGATGGGGTTCCCCCAAAACGTCTTACAGTTCTAAGGGTTCCGTGAGTCGACAAAGTTTGAAGACCACTGCCCTAGCTCATTGTCTGCATATTGTATAGATGTAAGTTCGATCCTAGCCGAGGACGATTGCCTTTTTTGACCGCAAAGAGAGACAGAGTGTGTGTGTTGTTGTTGTTTAAGGTCCCGTCAACTACAAGGTCATTAGAGACCCGTCCATTGCATAGTTCTAATGCATAGACTACACTAATGCGACGATTATTGGGTATTAGCAGTACCCAGCTTTCCCGAGCGACCACCAATGTCAGTACTAACTGGGCTTGCGTTGCTTAACTTCAGTGATCAGACGAGAACTGGTGTGTCCAACGCAACTCGCCGCTCCCAAGAGAGACAGAGTGAGGGAGGGGAGAGAGAGGCAAAGAGGCGAAAAGATCCGACACGAGAAGACATGGAGACAATTTTAGGTCTGCGAGTTGTGGTTTTCTCATTCCATTTACCACCGACTAGTTTGCCAACCCAAATAGAGCCATGTTCCTTTAAATTGGTTTTGGCCTACCTCTGCTTTGTCTATCAGGTATAATCAGCATCCTCTCTTTTCATAATTTGCCCATGCCTAAGGGGGGTTGCTGGAGGTATTGCGACGTCTCGGGAGAAAATACTTGTTTTTGTAGCATCCTAGAAATTTGAACGTGCGGATCTGAGACCCGAAAAACTAACAGTTGGCCCTTCTCATACCACCAGGGCCGAAGACCAGAAGACCCGGGCTTAGATGCTTAGTGCGTTATCGTGATGTGAATTTTGGGCCTGAAATTGTCTTTTAGTTTACATTTATATACAGGTATTCCTAGTTGGATCATCACACTGTCCTAAGGTCCTCTGCTGTATTAAAGTGAAGGTTTAGGCATTTGGAAGTTATCATTAGAGCACCATTTTATCTTTTTAAACCATGGACCTGCAATGCCACCTCTTTCTTTGTTTCTCATATTTTCTGCAATGTCTCCACCATGCAGAAATTAACCGGAACATCATCATCTCCTTTAAATGTAATAATTTGATGTTATTTAGTGACCTTTATTATTGGATTTGCAGGTGGTGAATTAATACCTGGCTTTATCGAGCCGGTGAAGCGTATAATTTATAATTGTCAGCATAAAAAAATATCCTTTCATGTACATATTTCATATTCATCTATTGATACTGCTAGTCGCTGATTTGTGAACTGGGATTGTGGCATCAATTATAAGCCTTCCCGATCAATAGTTTACTTAATTTTTAATTCTAGTAACAAATTGTTGTTTTTTAAGGGGGAAGAAGAGGTTTCCAACAGGTTTTTGTTTGCAATATTTCAGCCATACATATACAAAATACATCTTAAGTTTTGTTGTATGAATTTTTGGATATAAGTTATTGTACTTGGGGTTTTTTTAATACATAAATAACTCGATACGGTTTCATTTGCATGAAACCGATTCTCATACGTTGTATAGTCGTATACAATCGTGCGTGAAAAGTTGTTAACTCGTTCATCACTAGATTCAGTTAGGCAAAAAAATTATTGAACATGTATGGATGATAGATATATACTACACATAGGTCTTTACTAAGAGGTCATTTACATGTACATTGTTACTGAGTGACGCCATGCTCAGCTTTCAATAAACAATACATTTAATGCTGATTATCTTGCCTTGATTATTATTCCTTGAAATATAGATCATTATTAATTCACACTTCTATGGGTCACTGAATAATTTTATACTCCCATGCATCTAACCTAAATCACCATAATTAACTAATGATAGAAACTCATCAACACATCCTTGAAAAAATGTATTGGCCACTTCCAAAATGTGCCATTTCATTTATTATTTCGAGGTAAATTCACTATAAACTGTAATTTTTACTCCCTGAAGACTTAACTATATAGGCATGACTAGAGTTGACTGATGAAATTCACTTCTGACATGCTTGAACTGAGTTCAGTTCTCAGTAACTGGAGACATGGAAATGCTACTAAGGCTGTTCTCTTCGTTCTCTTCCCCATTGGCACCATAAAAGTACATTACGCTGCTGTGCCCAAAGCTTGAAGAGAAGTGCTCATTGCTTAAAAGCAGATGTCCAGTTAAGAGAATTAAAAGCTGGGTTCATTTCATGGTTGAGATTGAAGCACATAGGGGTATTTTCTGGAGAGGAACCTCAAGTGCGCCTCTTTTTGTGTGAAAGACAGAGTGATAAGGCTGTAGCCCTGTGAGGTGTATAAAAGGCATGAAAAAGAACCCTTCCTACATGGGGAATAGCGTAGTGTAGCTCGGCAAAACTGCCAAGTGTAGGATCTTCAACCCTCTTCCCCACTGCAGTCACTTAGAGTCTTAGAATTAACCGGTACCGTTAACCAAATAAGCTAAAGAACTTCCTCGTTTCACTGGAAATGTCGAAATGTGCACTAAGTAAAAACAGACACCTCTGTCTAGTCAATACTCTCTGACCCACTTTCACTGGCTGAAGTTCAAATACAGCATATTGGAAAGAATGCGTTATTAATAACAAGATTGAATTCGGTCTTCTTTACTGGGCCTGTTTCTCACCTTTGGTAGGATTGGGTACCCACGGACCTGAGATTTTTAAGTAGAACAAGGGAGGGAAGAACGATGATATCAGGAACTCATTGATGAACTGGTTCAGTGGGGTGTACGATGTCACCTACACAGAAAGAACTTTCTTGGAGTAATAGATACATGCATTCGGTAATATTTCCAAGTGTAGAAGCTCGCCTTCCCCGGCATCAGTGGAGGAATAGTGTTCCCCCCTCAACAACGAAGAAACATAGATCAACGATATATAAGTATAGGGATTGGCGTATTACGTTGGCACCTGGCTTAGTATGATACCGTCCAACAGATCACTCATGTGTCTCAAACACTACGCTGCCATAGGCGGGTAATCGTGGAGCTCGTTTACCTCTTACACTCCAAATGAGTAGGTGGGACATTAAAAGGCGTGGTTGTGGGTGTGTAATGTCACCTGACAGTGTACGTAACCTAAACATCCGTATCCTGACGGAACCAGGGATTTGAAGCTGGACCTCAAATACACGTCAATTTACTTGTGAGAGAATAGGTTCTCTTGATGTTGATATCAGTAATGCTACACCCAACAAAGTGCTACAAGACTGCTGTTGTCATATCCACTTTTAATGATTGGTAGGTGCCCTAAATATTTGAGTTGGAGAGGAAGGGGGGGGTTGAAATCGGATCGATTATTCAAGCATATGTAAAGTATCAGACCATAATGGTAATTACATTTTACTCTCATTTATCAAATGCATCGCATCAGTATTATATCATGGGTAAATCAACTGAAGCACTTGCTACAGCTGGTAAAATCAAATATTGCAATGAGAATAAAATGTCAGACCTTTAATTTAACGGCAGAGAGAGAGATGGAGAGAGGAAGATAGAGAAAGGGAAAGGGGAGAAATATGTATTAGAATTATTGATTCCACTTAGACCAGATGAATAAAAGAAGATACATTAAAAAAAATTGGTGTATTGCTTTCGGCATGGGTAGCATGATGAAGCTGTATTAATCTATTCTAGCCATTTTAAGCCATAAATGTGTATACAACGCGCTTAACTGGTATTACATGGCATTTTTATCGATCTTCTGACTTCGGTTAAATTACGCAAATAGGAAAACGTAGCAAATTGAACGTTAAATGAAATTGCTTAAGGTCTTGATCTCTATCTTAGGAACAACACTACTAGCCAGATGTTTTACACAATAGTGAGTTGTCTCGTTTTTCAATTCTCTTCTCGATTATTGATAATGTAGCTAATGTTTACTTTATTATTTCATTAATCTTAATTCAACTTTAGATATCAGATGATGGGGTATCCATTCATTACGTAACCCTTAGTAGTGGGATAAAAGTCGAGGAACAAAAACACCACCGTATTAGCAGAAACATTGCGTTAAATGATTCATCAAAGTTGTCATGCACAAAAAGATATGCCTCATTTGATAATAGATTTCCTGTGAACGATCTAATCTCTAACCTCCACAATAGGTAAGATGATATAAAATCAATTGCAAAAATATAACCACAAGTGTGACATAAAGTATATGTCATATTGATGTTACTTCCAGATGATACGGTAGAAAGAAGGCCAACTCGCATAAAGACTTTCGGCTACATTTGACGATATGGTTGCTGGATTAATTTCATGGGTTGGGTAGTAAGCCAAGCAGCCATTACAGGTCGAACCCTTAGGAGGATGCTCGCGGGAGGTGAGGAGGTAAGTTTAGAGGACGTAGGAGAGGGGAAACTTGCTGCACCCAATAGTCCTTTACCAACCACCCATGTTGGTACTAACGTGGGCTTGCGCTGATTAACTTCAGTGATCTCACGAGAATTGGTGTGTCCAACGCAACTTGGCTGCACTACACAGACAGGTATGAGCAGATATGTTTGGGGGATAAGGTCAGGTAAGTGACTCTCCGATTCCACTCGTTCCCTTGGAAAAGAGCCCCCAGGAAAAGTACCCCAACGAATCAAAATAGGCTGACAGTAAATCAGCGTAGAGGTAACAGGATTAGGTTGATAGCCTTATTGGGCAAAAATGGGCATCCAATCCTGCCTAAGATGGGAAAAGGGGTTAGTGATGGTGATGACGAAGCAGATTTTGAAGTTTGCGCCTCTTGTACAGTTGTTGATAAACAGTTCTTTGGGAATTGACAAACTGGAAGACATCTATGAAAAAATAACTAATTGGTAAGTAAATGATTACGGTCCTGTTATCTTTGTCATTAACCCTTTTGTCTTAGAATCCAACCTGGATGCCAGGGATCATAAAGCAAGAACACGAATTTTCACAGGAAAATCCATGATTTACTATGAAACCCCAAATTTCACATATTATTAGGATAGTTCTCATAGACTGTGGTGCACTTTTACTCTTAAATTATTTGATAATTAAGTGAACTTGAATGTGATGGGCCTCCTTAACTTCACATGACTTCCAGTTAAGCAAAAGAAACTGACTTTTTCCTGTTTTCATTATTAAAAGAATCTTAAAAGTGATTATATGTAATACCTGTGTGAAAATTTCGCAAATTTCCCACACATTAACTGAATTGTAAAGTGTTACCAATTGTTCCAGCTGCACAACCACAACTTTTGTAACTACGAACAAATGGTGCATATTTCAGACTTTCCTTGTATGGTACCAATATTATGCAGATCCATTTTATGGGCAGTAAGTCCTGAGAGTTTATGACATTTACTCCACTTTCCAAACACTGACTAGCACAAATCCCAAAACACTAGATCCCCTCATATATGACTCAGTAAATGCGCCGTGACTAGATAATTACGGGTTCAAATCTAGTCGAGCAGCTGTATTGGGTTGAGCACGCCAGTTCTCGTCTGATTACTGAAGGTGAGCAACGCAACCCCGGATAGTACTAGCATGGGAGCTGCGAATGCCAGAAATCGTCTTAACGGTGTAGTGTCTGTGCATACTCTGCATTAGAACTACGCAGTGGATGGGATTCTAATTGCCATTGTAGTTGAAAGGCCTTAAACATCAACAAAACAAATCAAATCTGATCGAGGTACTGGGAAGGGAACCCTCAAGTGACACTTTGCCGGATAGAAAGTAAAGCCGTGGTCCCATGTGATGTACACTGTTGCAGACATGAAAAGGAATCTTAACCCTGTGGCAGGGTCGGGCGCCCATCTTGTCCTTCTGAAGGGACACATGGTCACTATATTGGAAAGTGTTTTTTTCCACAGCCGGTTGCCGACCAAAGCTGCAACCCCTTCGCTATTTTTTTATCGTCGGTCTACTGTTCGTTTTGGGGGAGGGAGGAATTCCACCAACGCAAGGGGGCGAGCTCCTACACCTGGAAATTTTGCCTCATCTACCGGTTGCATAGTAGAGAGGGTTCTTTTGCGTGCCAAAGCCATCGCGCAACACACGGGACCTCGGACCTCTGAAAGAAGGCGCACTCGGGGGCCTCTCTTTCACCCGAGAGAAGCCAATCCACCTCGGTCCAGTGTAAAACTTTGTACTACTGACGCAATTACCGAGCGTGCTACCCACTGCGCCACCGAGGCGGGTCTGAAAAGGACTCTTTCTACACGGAATAAAATATGTGTATAGTGGCAAAATTCCAAAGTGTAAAATTTAGTTCCATAACATGGGTAAAAGAAATTCTCCCGAGGCATTGTGTCAATTTAAGATTGCGTTTTGGTATAGTAGGTGGACAATCAGCTACGTAAGTTAAAAATCCAACATAACAATATTCCCATGTGCTCTCTATGATGGATCCATGTTATTCCATAATTCACTAAATTGGTTTAGGTGACCCTTAAATGAATCGCTGCAGATGCACAGCCCTAATTTTAATCTTTTTTTTTCAATTTAAGGAGTGAGAATTGGAAAAGTATGGGAACTTTTCGATTGGTGTAAAAGACAGCTAATACCCTGAATAGGTGTATACGATGAGTCTTTTGTCTCGGAATAAAAATGACGACAAACCGCAATATGCCTGTTAATGACAGAATGATGTGATTTATGAACATCCCCTTTGTTATTCACTCCATGGAAGAAATACGTAGACAACAACAATAACAGCAACAACCACACACCAACTGAGTTTTCTTCTCCTTAAAGACGTTATCAGCGATGTTCACTCAACTTCTTATACGTTTATTTGGCAACGTTCAACTTTAATCTTCCATCAAGTGAAATCCTTGCACAGACAACATGCTGCTTAGATTAATATTTTACTTGGAGGCTGTTAACCCTGAAAGCTGTAAACATATTTCTCATAAGAATATGATGTCTTAGTGTGAAGTTCAAGTCAACATTGTACATGAAGAATCACACAAGGTGCAAGATAATGATTAAATTTGACAAATACGAGAGAGAGGAACTGACATGGTTCACGCAGTTTTATGTTGCTATTGCTGCCCAGGTTATAATCGATAAATGATATTGCATCTTGCGATTGAATCTTTTTTTAAAATGTTTACTAAAATTAACATAGCTGCTCACTATCACTTAATTACATTTTAACCCACATGCAGAGCAAATGTCTATTAAATTTCAACATTGTATACTTATCACAAAAAAATGTTATCGCATTAAAAATTTAGTTAAAATTACAGTGAAAATCTTCCACGTAAAACCATTTCCTTTACAAAACTGATACAACTTCTACTTGAAACAAAAAGAGGTTCCTGTTGCTATTTATGGGGAACACAATTTGTTTTTGTAAGTATCAAGCATAGGATACCAATCCAGTGCAATGACGGATTGACTAAGTTTCCCGATGCAAATAGACCCTGTGAGACCCCCCTATAATCATTACACAATGTTATAGCTTCTAGTTGGTGGTGGACTCCTCTGACAACTAATAATTTTAGACCCAGTCTGTCAGTGTTCCTATGCCTTCTCGGCTCTTCAGACCGAGGATTCTGATCGATAAAATTAGTATTGTCCAGAGCCATGGCTTCCCTTATCCATTGAACAGCGCTTCAGAAGATATCCTTTGACCCCCCTAGCACTGAGGGTCCCCGCAAAATTAATCGGTATTTTAATAACTTTAGATCATTTTGCAGCTCTTCTACGGGCCTAACTCTGTTAGAGTCCAGCCCTGCAATTTGGTCCCTAAAAGCGAGACTTTTGCTTTTTATAATATTGATCGTTAATGTTCATTCGTATTGTCAAGTGCGGACGTAATATGGTCACACATCATCACTCACTGATTCCTTTCCTGTCTATGACAGGGTCTGGTGTCCATTGTTGTCCCAATAGGGTACATGAGCCAACAGCAATCCCTCTTTCTTATATGTCGAAGACCTAATATTATTCTTTAAAACATTATTCTCCCAGAGAGGCGAGCTCTTATACATGGAATTTTCCAAACTACAGTTATCCACGGCTTTACTTCCCCATCCGACAGAGGGTACACTGGAGGCCTTTAAATCTCTTGAAAAAAGCAGACTACCTTGGCCCAGGGTCAAACCTGGAATCACTGGCGCAATACTTTTGCTAGTTGTGTGCTACTAATTCATTTCTATAAAATCAGTAGGGCCTACCAGATTACAGAAGACTTGGCAGTTTTGTATCCAAATTCATTTCAGGTACGTCTAGCTTCCCTTGCACCCACCCAAAGTCCACCCTAATTCTTTGATCATGTCTGAGATACTCAATCTATTAGAAAAACGATGCAGCACAATTCTTGCTGCCCTCCTGTGGATCATTCAATTTCCCAAGATAAACCATGCCTAAAGGGAAATCAAATTGGACTTCAGTGCTCCACAATGGGCTGTACCAGTGAAAAAAAGGCTATTCTTTAACTTCCTTTTTGCTGTCTCCCAGCACTCTTCTAACCAAATGGAGGGCATGCCCAGCCTTCGCAATCACTTTGTCAGTGTGCTCCTTCCAGGTGCCCTGAGGATTTTGAATAATTCCAAGGTGCTTATGGGTATCAACCCTATTAACCCTAACACCACCTATGCAATAACTAAAATCAACTTGCTTTCTAGACTTGCTTACCTAAGAAA
This sequence comes from Trigoniulus corallinus, assembly GCA_013389805.1. NCBI lineage: Eukaryota > Metazoa > Arthropoda > Diplopoda > Spirobolida > Trigoniulidae > Trigoniulus > Trigoniulus corallinus. Next base: position 18,137,403 of record JAAFCE010006949.1, on the reverse strand, counting down.
GCTACGTTTGTGCAGGTTTAATGGCAGCTCCCACTTTCTGCTCAAATCATATACAGCAGACTGATGTACAGTATCTTGTTAAGGTCCTGTTGCAATTCTGTGCAGAAAGATAACCCTTCATCCACTACCCTTGCAACGCATGTGTCGTCTGCAAATAGCTCAAGAAAGGATTGAATGTCAGGCCCTATATCATTAACATAGGCAATAGCCACTTAGTCGTCTGAACTGATTCCCTAAATGACATCCACTTTCTAAGAATTGTTTGTTGTGACGTTTGCTTCATTATAATCTAACCATGTGCGAATCTACGAATGGGAACTGCGGCTGCCCACACTTCTAACCAATAACTAACGAGGTGAAAGGTTATATATCCAGCCATGTGTACTATGAAATGTTTTGAAAAAAAATTAAACGATATCGGTCGTAGCTCCCTATCAGGAAGCTATTTTTGAATTTAAATAAAGAGAGATATGGGATAGTTCTCAGACACATGATGGCTAACGTCTAGTAACAATCTCCTCCTACATTTTAACCGATTTGTTTCTTTCTCACAGACATACCTGATGTATCTAACAAGTTTCAGACATAAATATTAATTTATATTTTTTAACCTCCTGCTCATATAAATGAAGTCATACAGTACGTGATACTTTTGAAAAATGAACTTGTCTTGCTAACAATATGGTAGTTGCTAAGAATAATTATAGTTAAGGTGCTACTCTGCTTGAATGGTTAACAAAGACTAAAATTTTGAAGTGATAGTTAACGAAACTAGAAAATGGATACAATCTTTGCAACATGTCCATAAATTTGCATAACAAAAATTACTGGTATACGAAAAATTGTAATGGATGCTATGGCCTAATTTCTAATCATCAATTACAGGAAGGGCTAATTACCACTTATATCGGTAATTTTTATTTAATTATTATTTAAAAAGGTATTTTTTAAATACAAAAGTTTCCTATGACAGATATTGTAACTACTGAAGTTTTAAACTTAGGGTTGTTGCCCTCTTGAAGAGATTATTACTTGTACGTCGGCCTCGAAAACTACTCCTCAGGCTGTAAATCACTGATGGCACTAGACGAACTATTTCATCTCATGCGAAAATATTTCTGGATTAAACATACTGTAGTTTAATCCTAAATATAATAAAGGAATGGCTTTTTAAATGGGTGAATAATATTGTCTCACGCGGAACGGCAACGGAACTTCCTCTTCAACGGCATATCATAGCCTGCAAGGGATCCCCACTCTCTAGAAATTAAACTATTATTTGACTACATCAAAAGTCGACAACGTATTGCTCCCCGGCCAGGTTCGGCCCGTCGGAGTCACGCACCATTATCTGGCTCTCGTTCTAAAGAAGTCGTCTGCTTCTGTCCAGGAATGAACCTGGACGTCACTCTGCAAGCCACCTCTGCGCCACCGATCATGGGCGGTTTAATGCGGCAGTCATGAGCATGTCTGAACTGCACTTGGATGGAACAAACTTAGATTCGTTGGTGTTTTAGTGCCCTCAACTCTGCACAGACACTACGATATTGCGATGATTTGTGGGTATTAGCGATACCCAGTTTTCCCAAGCAGCCAACCATGTTATCACTATCCGGGGTTATGTTGCTTAACTTCAGCGAGCAGACGAAAACTGGTGTGTCCTACGCAATATAGCCGCTCTCAAACATACGTAGAAAGCCTTCAGGTAAATGTATCAGTTACATCAGATAACAAGCACATTTAACACAGTTAACTATTTGGCTACTGTATTTAATATTTCAACTAAGTACAATATATTAGTAAAAATAATAAAATTTGTGGGACAGGCGTACTGCGTGCTCAATGGCGCATATGAAAACCATAATTGTTTCAGATAATACGCGGCATGTTTTTTTAAGGACGTTTAAAAATAAGTTAATGAGATTTAATTTAAAGTGCAGCTTATGGCGTGCATATAACACCTTTAATTAGTAAAAAAAAATTAAACACACTTCAAACAACAACTCTTTTTTACTGTAGCCATTAAAATCTCAAAGGTGTCTATTTGAGTTTTCTAAGTTTCAGCACGAAATTCTTGACTAACTTATAAAATCATTATCACCATATCCTTAGTCCGCTTAGAACAGGGTCTTCTCCACCCCCCCCATTTCCTGTAGCACCATCTGCTGCTAATTTTGAATGATCATAGGATGCCGAGTGGGTTTCGGTGAGGTATGGCAAGAAGTGATACTTTTTGCCATTGGGAGCCGGTTGTACGTAAGGATACTGTTGGCTCGTTCGTGTTTTAGGGCCCTTCAACTGCATGGTCATTAGGGCCCCGTCCACAGCGTAGTTCTAATGCAGAGACTACACAGACACTACACTAATGCGACGATGTTTGGGTATTAGCGGTATCCAGTTTTCTCAAGCGGCTACCCATATAAGTACTAGCTGTGGTTGCGTTGTTTAACTTCAGCGATCAGACGAGAACTGGTGTGTCCAACGCAATAAGCCGCTCCCTAAGGATACCGTACTGTGACGGAGACCTGGTGGGATAAATGGGAGAGTGGAGGGCTAATACCCGCAAACCCGATCCCTGCCACAGGCGGGATAAAGGTAGGATGATGAATGTACCCGCGGATGTGTTTTCGTGACGTTATATTTATTATTAGAATGAAGGGAATAAGTGCAAACTGAAGTTCTGCACACAGGCGCCGGGCACTACTGGCGCGCCCCTGGGAAAACCTTTAGGAGGCTGCTCGTGGGAGATGAGCAGGTAGGTGAAGAGGACATAGGAGAGGGGAAATTTGCAGCACCCAACGTTCTTTACCATCCACCCATGTTGGTACTGACGTGGGCTTGCGCCGCTTAATTTCGCGCTATATTTATTTTAATGTAGAGCTTTTTAGTAATAAATTCTGAACTTTTAGCACATTTAATGACTTTTATTTCTCTGATGTCTTCAAAGGGCCTGGAAAGTTGATGATTTCAGTGTGAAAGTTGACTGCAATGATAACAAGCGGAAGTACAGTATGTTTTACTCCGTTTCCAGTTTGCTTCGATCAGCTTATTTGCCTAATTCTTGTAATTGATTAATAATCATTAAAATCAATTTTTCTTCCTTCACTAGTAACGGACATGCTCCCCACAAAAAATTTCATTACCATTTGTGACAATGATTAATGCCGAATTAAAAGAAAACATTTAAACTGAGTATATTTTATTAATTTGCCAGAGCTTTTACTTGTTTTTATTTCTCATTGTTATATATTAGTGCTTAACTATGATTTTCATGTGAAATCGACTCAAACAAGTTTCCCACTCAAGCTCCTGTTGGTTTTTTTTTTTTCTTAAAAAAATCAAGAAGATAGGTAAGTAGCTCAACTATCTCTCAGTACAGTTTTTTACACTTTATCAAGTATATTAACGCCTAGAAAAACTGGTAGGATGCGTATTTGTAATAATTAAAAATTGAGCTTCAAATAAAAACAACACTACCATTTTGTTGCTTCAAAATATTACCCGTAAAGTATGCAGTACTTGATTTCAACAATGCGTCTTGAAATAATACTATTAAGTTAAATTCAAAAGAAAGTAAATGATTTAAATAATTAAGACTAATTTAATTTCTTCAGATTATTTTGAATCGCTCTTCTAGGATGCAAAAACAGACCAACAAAAAACTTACCGTTCAACTAATAGGCATTACCTTATTGATTTTATCACGTTAAAAGACTGCATACCTTATTTCTATGCTGGTCAAATCGTTTAACCTTCTCAAGTCTGAATATTTGACTGTGCAACATAGCAGATGCTGCGACAAGTTATTGACTTCAGGAAGTGAAGTGCTTTACCGCGATACACCTGAAAATTATACCAATCTACATTTTTTTGCCCTGTAGAAATGTTTTATTGCTGACAGGAAACACATCAGCCTCTCACCAACAAACCAACAGCCTTTGCATCACGGTTTAGGACAATAAGATTTTTCTTGAAACCGGATCACAGCAACAGGTGCAACTTGTGCCTAAGTTCGAAATGTATGTTCAAGAAATTTTTCTATGCATATAAAACTTGTAAATTATTGATTTTTAAAATAAAATACATGTTCAGTAGCTTTAAAAAAGGCACATGATACTTCAGAAATTGCACAACTGACTACAGTGGTACCCCGCTTAACGAACGCCTCGTATAACGAATGTTCCCTATAACGAACACCGTCAAAAAAGCGCGGGAGTATCGCATAACGAACTTGTTTCACATAACGAACGCTTGTTCAATATACAAAGTGAACTAGAAACTGTATAGGACAGTGGTGGCGAACCTGCGACCCACCGTGCAATTTTAAGTGGCCTGCGTGTTAATGAGATGATGTTAAAGGTGTAATAAAAGTTGGATGATGTTCTCTATTCCCTCCTTTAATAAACTTTATTCACTATTAATAATAACTTATTTTTATTCATAAAATGGAATAGTGCTTGCATCTGACCCGTGGACAAATTCTTGGTTTTCTTTTGTGTTATTGTGACCCGTCTTCAAAAACGGTTCGCCACCACTGGTATAGGATGTCCAAGATTGTAGTAACTATAGAGGTATTAATCCAATGAGTTATACCAATGTAATGTAATAGAATGTCGCCTCCAGGATAGAACTAGTGTTCGTGGAAATCAGTTTGGGTTCATGCTAGGCAGGTCCACAATGCAACGAATCTTCATTCTGAGGCAGATGATAGAAAAGTATAGAGCAGCTAAGAAGGATCTCCACACCATCATTATCGACTTGGAGAAGGCTTACCAGTGTTCCACAACAGGCATTATGCAAAAGGGGGTAGAAAAAGGGTTTATTCGAATAGTTTAGGATATGTACTGGAATGATGGTTCCATTCCACAGCCAGGGTAAGGACACCTTGGGGAAAATACTGGGGGCTCCCCAGTGAAGTTTGGGGTGCACCAAGGTTCAGCACTCAAATCCATACCTTTTTATTCTGGTTATGGACGAGCTACTGACGGGAGTAGGAGAATGGACCCCTCAATGCATGGCATTTGCTGACGAGCACCGTTCAACTGCACACTGCAAGTAATTGACTGCCTTCTCATTGCAGGGCAATTCCTAGTTTTTGTGAAGTATGAACCTCCCAAAAATGGGTCCTAGAGTGTTTTTGCTCATTAACAATCAGCCCTGCACTTTGTTTTTAACTTCTTAACAATTTTCACAATTTTTCGTGGCAACCCGGAACGAATTACACAATATAACATAGAGATCTATGGGAAATTGTGTCCCGCACAACGAACACCCCTCATAACGAACGTATCGCTGGAACGAATTACGTTCGTTAAGCGGGGTACCACTGTACAACTAACAACAAAGTGCGTACCTGGGCACACTGAGCTCGAGAAGTTCGCCTAATTCATTGTTGCATGTTCGTCTCTGGTCGAGGAAGTGAGATCTTGCAGAATGAGGGGAAAATCCTTAGGGTACTTCCGTCAAATAAGAAGTAAAGTTGTGGCCCCGTATTGTGGATTTCTACACGGAAAAAATATGTGGTATGTGCACGAGTCCATCTTCCTCCATACATTAGTAACTCGCTTTCAGAGATGATGGACAGGCGTTAAATAATATAATAAACAAATAAATTATTAAATAGCTTACCGGTACTTTGGTACATGAAACAAAAACCACATTGAAATTGCCATATTTTGTCATCCTCACCACCAGGCACCGTCACCACCCCTTCATCATAGGGGTCTCAAACTTTTTAGAATTTTTTGGGTGGTGATCTCTTTACAATCTTAGTCGTCAAATATACATTCAATTGGATAGAGGCATGACAATAATCGCAATAGCTCAAAGTTTCAACTAAGTGACCCTTTCAAGATCTTCCTGAAACCGCTGAGCGGTACCCTAGAACAGCGGTGTCCAACTGGGGCTCCCTAGCAGGATTATCGGGGCTCCGCCGCACGAAGCGCTGCGGATGTCTGGGGCACCACAAACACCAGCCGTCTATCTAGTTTTAGGTGTGGTTTGCGTCTTACGTAGGTTTGTTCTCTCGCTACACTGGACCCTTCTAGCGCCTTCTGCTTAAGGTTTCTCCTCTGTGGTAGCAGCGTATTGATCGTTGCCCAGCGATGGGAAGTGGTTAAAAACTGGAAGGATTTCTGGAACAAGAACTTGTTCCTAAAACATTCCATATTATATATTTACTTACAGTCATTTTTGCGCATGTTTAATTTTTCAATATTACGTTAATCAAATAGGGGTTCCGTGAACGAACCGGCTGCCAGGTAAGGGCTCCGGGATCGAACTTTCTGCCAGGTAAGTTGTTGTTGTTTGTTGGTGCTTTAGGGCCCTTTAACTACAAAAGTCATTAGAGCCCCTTCCACAGCATAGTTCTTATGCAGAGACTTGCACAGACACTACACTAATGCGACGATTTTTGGGCGTTAGCAGTACCCAGTTTTCCCAAGCGGCCACCCATGTCAGTACTAGCTGGGGTTGCGCTGCTTAACTTCAGTGATCAGACGAGAACTGGTGTGTCCAACGCAATTCGCCGCTCTGCCAGGTAAGGGCTCCGCGAACGAACTGACTGGCAGATAAGGGCTTCGCGACTCCAAACGAATTGAGAAGACGGCGGACTGCCCTAGAAGACGGCGGACTGCCCTAGAAGACGGCGGACCCCTATTTGAGAACCTCTGCTTCATCCTATTAGTAATTTACACAACGATGCTACTCGATGTGGAGGGGAGATGGAAGGCAAGAGGATACAAGCGCTCTTGATCCACATTTTTATAAGTTTAAAATTTTTTAAATCAAAATTTGTTATAATTTATTTATCGATTTCAAGTTTAATTTTCTTCCCATCACTGCCCCAAATTAACTTATGCCTGAATACTTTTCCCTCCAAAATGGTGGGCTCTGTATTTTTCTACGGCGATGACATTGTGTAATTTTTTAAAGAGTTTCACAAATTGTGCCACCCTGCGGCCATAATTAAGCACCAGTAGACACAGTAATTAAAATTTCAGTTTTCTGATGATTTATAGTACAATAACAGTTTTGCCATAAAATATTTATGAGGATCATAAGTTGAAATTACAAATTCAAGATGCGCTATGATATGCAGTGGTGGCAAAAAAAATTTTTTTTTTCTTATGCAATAAGCCCAGTTTTCAATTGCTTTTGTAGAAGATTGATAACTGCACAAACTAGGTCCCAAAATTCCAACGGTGGAACGAAGTGGGGTGAGAAAGGGACTAACTGGGCAATACTATAAATATATTAATTGCGTTAATTGCACTTTTGACGTTAGTCATGATATACTAACGTCCCTAATGAAGACCGATGTTAGCAGTCTTAGCACTATCAAGAGGGAATTGAACTCAATCCGTCTACACATCAGGCAGTTACCGGAAACTCCTACGTGGTAATTCCGACCTAGTGCCATTTTTGGGGCGGTAAACAAACTATTAACCCTTTTCCCGCCTATGACAGAGTTGGGTACCCATTTTTGTTCCTCTGGGGCACATGGGCGATCTGATGGCCAGCTTAATGCTGCAACCCCTATGCTTATTTATCGTCGGCCTAATGTTCGTTGGGCCACTCCACTGACCCCAGGGGCGAAATCCTACACCTGGAAATTTTGCCGTTTAATTCTAATTGAATACACTGCAAGCAGCCCTGATAGGCCAAATTGGCAGTGGAGAGAATAATTCTCTTTCCTATGTTATAACTCTTTGAACTCCCAAGGAATCCCCTTTCAGAACCAATGGCGCCTCCTTTCAGAAAGTTCCTCACATTATCCTCACCAAGAGCATTCCATTGCCGAATGATCCTCGGAAAAAAAGACCAGTAATATGAGTTTGTCCGTGCCGTGATCTCCTTCAATTTGAATGGATGATCATTTCTGCCCCATACAGTGGTGGGCCAGTAGTGTTCGGCACCTGTGTGCAAGAGTTTAATTGGCGCCCCTATCTCCCACTCCCGAATGAGAAAAGGTCTCAACAATAACTGGTATATGCCACATATTTGTCACTGCATCACCTAGGAATGGTGACTTCGTTCCTATCACTGGATATGGCAGATCAGGAGGCCGGTTCTAAGAAGCAATTAGAGGGCCGGGGCGCTTTTAATAGCCTGGCGCCTGTGTGCATTTCACACATTGTACACTGTGCTGGCACGCCTGTGCCCCCATACTCTGCAAGGGACAATCTGCCAACTGGAGGACCCTCGTACCATATTTTCAACAGTCTGTTAAGAAGATTTTGCCCACATGCTCTACTCGTTTCATAGTAGAAAGGGTTTCTAGCATGCAAGTGACATCGTACACACCACATGAGGTCACGTCTTTACTTCACATCGGAAGAAGGCGCACTCGGAGCCTGTCTCTTGCTCGAATCGAACCTGGAACCACTGTGGCAGTGTATTTTAGGGGGGGAGGCACAGGTAAGCAGATACTACGTGCAGCTGTCAACACGTGTGGTCCTTTGGGCATATCAGAGGTCAAGTCATGAAATGTGTAAAATATCAGAATTTATTGCAGAAAGTATTAATTGGTGAAGAATCAAAGTTTAACCTACGTATATCCAACCGTGGCCGCCTTGTCCACACAGTCAGGAAATTCCAGTTCCAGTTTAAAACTTGAAAAATCGAAAGTGTTTTGTGAACTGCCCATATCTCGAGGTCTAAAATGTCAGCCCTAGTTGACGTTTATACCTATTGAAATTTTCTACATTTACGTTTGTCCCTCCTCTTAAAACACATTTGGCCGGCAGTGAAATCAAAATTTCGAAATTTATCAAAAGAGATCATATAAATTTCAGAAAATTCCAGCCATCTTTCAAGGAACTCATTTTTTCTGCATATGTACAGAATATAAATTCACCCTAATTTAAGGGGCCAAAATTCCAAGACATTTTTTAGATGATTTTATGGGGGAACTTCAGGAAAGACATTTAGGTGGTTTTGCAATATCCAGTTTTTAAATGATTATTACAAAAATTAAAAAAAATGAATAAACTATTTAGGTCTTAAACGTAATATAATTAATGTGATAAAAGACAAGTGCCCCTTAACTGTCCATAAGTCAAATATCACCTAAAGGTATACATAGACAAGTCATCTTTAGACGTTGTATTTCTGTCCGCATGCCACACTAGCTATCCATAAAACAATCAACAATTTGAAAAAAAACTTTCTCAAGTTTTTGTGAATTTTTTTTTCTCCAAGTAGGCGATATTTTTATTGTTCACATTTTCGTTTAGTTGGCAGAAGACAACATCTTAATTTATATATAAATATTGGTTTATTATATGTAAACCAAACTTGGAAAAGAAAAAATCTTTTAAATAAAATTTGACAAATTTCAATTCACGTAACATACCATAAATTCCCAAAGATGAGCTAGTTGTGTATTTTTTGTGGTCAGTTCTGAGAAAATTTTATCGGGCTCCAAAACTTGAAAGGTACATTGAGAAACGTCATGGCAGGCGGTGCAATTCATACCAGATAGAATCACGTTGTCACCTTCCTCTATTAACATCATTTGTACTAACCCTTTTCCCTTTTGTTTGTTTGTTTGTTGGTGTTTAAGGTCCCATCAACTACAAGGTCATTAGAGACTCGTCCACTGCGTAGTTCCAATGCATATGCTGCACAGACACTACACCAATGCGACGATTATTGGGTATTAGCAGTACCCAGCTTTCCCGAGCGACCACCCATGTCAGTACTAACTGGGCTTGCGTTGCTTAACTTCAGTGATCAGACGAGAACTGGTGTGTCCGACGCAACTTGCCGCTCCCAACCCTTTTCCCGCCTATGGCAAGATCGACTGCCAATTCTTACTCCTTTGGGGTACAAGGATGCTGTTGGTCGTTACTTCTTTATTTTTACTCAATCAACACCAAGCCTAATGGTTCAATTCCTATGCTTATTTATCGTCGGTCTATTTAGGTTCCATGTGACAGTTTTCCTCCACTGACGACTCCAGAGACGTCAAGGGTCCAGCTGGAACACCTGGAAATTTGGTCGAACAACACATATTTTACTGCATGTAGTAAGAGCTCTTTTCCGTGCAATGGTAACATCGTACACACCACACGAGGACATGGCTTAACTTCCCTTTTTGCTCGTTTCAGTGTTGTTTTAGGGCCCTTAACCTACAACAGTCATTAGAGCCCCATGCCCTGCATAGTTCTAATGCAGAGTCTGCACAGACACAACGCTGTACGATAATTTTGGGTATTAGCAGTACCCAGTGTTCAGTGTGTTCACCCATGGCAGTACTACCTAGGGTTGCGTTGCTTAATTTCAGTGATCAGGCGGGAACTAGCGTGTCCAACGCAATACAGCCGCTCCCACTTTACTTCCAATCCGACGGATGGTTTCTGGGGCCTTTCAATCTCCTGAAAGAAGATAAACCACCTTGGTCCCTGATCAAAAATTGAACATCTGGTATCTCTCTCTCTCCTTCACTTCTCTGTCATCTGGAGCCTTTGGGATTCCCTCTCGTCTGAAAGGAGTCATTTGTCTTGGCCAAGATTGATCCTGTAGCCATGTACTAAAGCAACCATGCAACCACTGAGCAGTGCCGGATTTAGATATTAAGAGGCCCTAGGCAATTTCAATTTTGAGGCCCTTTCAAGCCCTTTGGAGGCCCTTTTCTGAAATTTTAAAACCCACTAAATGTTGAGGCCCTAGGCTTCAGCCTAGTTAGCCTAATGGTAAATCCGGCACTGCCACTGAGCTACCGAAACAGACTAATGCATAATAACATTATCATTTTAAATGGTTGTTTGGCATTGCATCTTACAAGTGAATCCCTGGGAGGTGATGGATGATGGCATTCCTCTAAGGAGTCCAATCATTCTTACCGTCATCAAACATGAAATATTATACAGTTTTAGTTGCTAATTTGGTTTTTTTCCTCGATCGTGGTTAATTTTATACTTCATTTCGACGGTTGAATATTCTGTAATTTCTAATGCGAAGGAAGTGAAAATGGCCGTAAATCAATTCTCATGAAATCACTCATGATTAAATACAGACATGCTCCATTGAGTTGGAAAATCAGTTTAATTTTGTTGATAGAGGTTGATAAACTGAAAACATAAATAAATATAAGAACTTAATTAAACCATTTTAAAAAAAATATGTCATTGTCCACAAAACATTTTTACCACTTCTATTTACTAATATGAAATGATACTTTGGCAGGAGTGGACGAGGAAAGGGGGGGGGCGAACTACTATCCGTCAAAACTGTCAGTACATTAATAAATAGTTTGAATATTTTTTTCTAAGCAAGAATGTGTATGGTAAAAAATGCTATGTGATAAGTTAACCGATGCGGTATCTGATTGGCCGCACAGACATTTAACTTTTTCCCACAATTACCAGGTAAGAATTTAATGATGCGAAAATAAGGCTCTTTTATAAGAAAAACAATTTTTTTAATTTTAATTATTCATTCCTGAAGATGATAAGAATAGCAATATTAACCATGCCATGAAGCTGCTGGATCGCACGCAATTTCTGTCTCACTTCACAATCATTTTTACACCAAACAGCAACATGAGCAGAAATCATCTGTCCCAAATCCAACCAATTCTATCTAACCCTTATTCTTCTCTTTTCAGTGGTAACCTGACTTTATTCCAGACAATTCATCATTACCGTACCAGATGACCAACCAAAAAACGTGTTTTATTTAAGGTCAACCTATCTAATCTTGACGTAACTTACCGACGACCCAGAGAGAGCTCCTACATCTAATAATTCAAACGCAATGGGGGGGGCTGGGTCTTAAAATATATGAGTTTTAGGTCCAATATACCAGGGGTGGCCAACCCGTCGATCGCGAAGCCAATTTTGATCGATCACTCGCGATGTGTTGACTTAACACCCGCCTCGGTGACGTAGGTGGCTCACTGTTTCTAGGTCTGCGTCAACGGTTCTAGGTTCAATAATGGACCGAGGTAGGTCCACTATCGAACCTCCCCCTCCCCACTTTGACTACGCCTATGACAACAAGTCGATCCCGACACGTTTCTGGGATAAAAAGTCGATCGCGACACTTTTTTAAGATAAAAAGTAGATCTTATGTACACAAAAGTTGGCCACCCCTGCAATATACCATCAGAGGCTCTTTTTCCGCCCATCTTAGGGCCAGATAATGCAGCTCCTTGACCATCAACAGCACTATACGTATAGTACATACTTAGCTGAGCTAGTCCCCGTTTGAGTAATCATTAATTATAAATTAATATCTACTTAATTTTACTAATATTAATTTAATATTTATCGATTAACTATTTAATATTAATTTGTTGACCGCTTAAAATTTAATTATGAAATTATTATTCATTGATTTCTTAACGTTCATTCATTATTTATTGAAGCCCTAAGAAATGCTGATATTTTTAAACTGCACTATGGGAGCTCTTTCCCCTATGGCGTTTAGGCACTGACCCCCTAGAGCAGGGTTGGACTGCCCCATCATGAGTAGAGGACTTTCTCAGGTAAGTAATCAACGTCAGGGGGACCAACAGACTTATTAAAAAATTAGTACAAGGTAATAACTTTACAGCAATAATCCATTATTCGTTTGTTGCTGCTGTTTTCTAATGGCCATAGGTCATTTTTGATCCTTGTCTCCGGGGCCTAATTTTCTATCTAGTCTAATTCTGTCCTGGAGGGTTGAGTGCGAAAAGAACAATGCATCCATCGTCAGTAGTTGTCTGCTGCCGTGTGGATGACCTTGCCAATTAGTCGTTGCGACCAGCATGTTCAACCTTGTTTACTATTTAGAGAAGTACCCCTTCATGTCCTATAAGATGATTAAACGGGTTCGCCTACTTTCTCCCTCCCTCTCCTTTCTCAGTTTTCTCTTCTTTTTCTATCCTCTCTCGTTTTCTAACCCATATCCGTCTCTCCTCTCTCCCCCTCTCCTGTCTCTCCTTCCTAAAGGAATTTATATGGTGAAAATGTCTATGCTTTCAATGCATTACGAGCGACTGTATTGAGTTGGGCACATCAGTTCTCGTCTGAATACTGAAATTGAGCAACGCAACCCCATCTAGTACCAGCATGGGTGACCACTTGGGAACACTGGTACTGCTAATAACCAAAAATCGTCCTATCAGCATAGTGTCTTTGCGGGGTCTGCATTAAAACCACGCATCATCCATATAAATTGAAAGAGGTTAGGGCACAGACAGACTCATACTACTGGTCATTTTTGCCAAGGGTCATTCGACAGTGGAATGGCCTTGGTGAGGATAAGGTGGAGGGCTTCATCCAAGGAAAACCAACCATAGCTAGTATTGTTTTAGGGGAGGCACCTGAATTATAGCTTAGGGTTTTAGGAGTATTAGGTTATCATAAGTAAGATTGAGAGTTAGTCTCTCCACTGCCATATTGGCCAAAGAAAAGGCTGCTTGCAGTGTCGTAAATTAGAATTAGAAGGGCCCTGAAACACCAACAAATAACTAAATCAGTGCACTAGTAGACAGTGGTGGTGACACCTTTGATAAACTTAGTCCACCAATTTCAGATCCTACAATGAACAGGCCAAATTGACTTGAGGTTAGGTTTAAAAGGAAGAGATGGGATGCCGACGACGGAGAGGGGGGAAGTACTCTGCCTTATCAGGCCTACTTGCGTATAGGTCTGAACTTGAAAATTCGGCTTCAAGTGAGGAATTCTGAAAATTCGGCTAAGTAATTCTACTGAATGAATTTTGCAATTTGTGCGACTTTTCACGAATTTGTCGCTTTGCTGTTAGGTCAAGCATAATGCCTATCTAAAGTCACACCTGTAAGAAGAAGAACTAACTTGGATCTATAAATCTAGTCCTTAAATTAGTATTTTTATCACTCAAGGAAAGACAGTCATTTTCAATTTGTTCAAATGCATTCCTGAAAGCTGCAACCAACGCAAGACTTTCTGCTTTATTTTTTCTCTTTTGTAAGTTGAGAGAGGGATATAATGGCCATTTTTAATGCTAGTCCACGATTCGTGTTTAGCACGTGCCTGGCTTAAGGCAGTAAGAAATATCTTAAGTCATTGGCATTTCTTTGTAAGACCAACACAGAGAGAGAGAGAAACTGTCTTCTCCATCAGCATACTTTGGTATGAACGGGGTGCATCAGCCCATTGCTGGACTTCACACGCATGACCACTCACGTAACACAGTTTTTTTACTCTCTCTTTTCTTTGAGTAGGTCATTATAGATGCTTGTCACACCCTATTTCTTAACTTTCTCCCTCTCAATTTCTTCTCCTTTTCTCTTTCCTAACCCTCTCGCTTTCTTAACTGTCATGTTGTTGTTGTTGTTGATACTCCCTCAGTAGTTAGTTTCAATCTTAACAACAGTAATAACAACAAATTCCTTTGATTTATTTCTCGATTTATTTGGTATTTCATACACCTCACTGAACTTGATTATTCTTTCAAAAGTTGGCGTAAGTATTGGAGATCTAACTTATGGATAACATATCTGCCTGCAATTTTTTTTGCTTCTTCAAAATAGTAAGAAAAGTGTGAAAGAAACCATACGAAAAACAAGGGAGAGTTCAAAGGGTGGAAGGAGAGGAAAAAAGGTCGATGCGATGAGCTGAATCGTGAGTTGGTTAAATCAGTGAGACCCACCATCTATTGTCTAGTTAACCTCCTTTAAATCTGATCTTCCCCCCTCCATGCCACTCCCCAACCCACTTTTTTTGGCCATCCTCTCTCCCCTTTCCCTCTCCTGAAGAGTGTTTTTACACGGGGAGGGAAGAGCTTACAAACATTTAATCTTACCTTTTAGTTCATTTTGATCTACTCTCACTCCCCTACTGCACCATTAAAAAAATGTTTTTTTGTGAGTTCACAGACCAGTCATTATAGTATCTGACTGATCCCTAAATTTAATGTCAAAAACTAGACTGGATAAAAAAAAAGTTTCAAATTTTTCGTGTTTTTTTTTCTTCTCTCTCCTTACGCTCAATCCTGTAGGCTAAAATGGTTTAAACAATGGAGAGGCAATAACAATTACAGTGCAATAGACAAGAAGCTGCCTACCTGCTAAGGTGGTAGTAGTGGTGTGCTGGTAGTTCTAGTAGCAAACAGTAATACTGTGATAACCATCTCCCAATTTATAATGGTTTGCCAAAAAAAAATCTGGCGCAAAATGCTTGTGTAACCACTGCTCGACTTAGTAAACATTTTAGTATCGCATTTTGTGAATAGCCCTCTTTTTAGGAATGGATACATTTTATTTATTAGTATATAATGTTGTAACTGCGATATTTAGATATAGGGTGAGAGAAGATGATATTGTAAGGTCAATCATCACCCCTCATCAATTTCCATCTCCCCTACCCAAGCTTCCCTCGAACAGAAACATCCCAAATTATGATTTTATCTTTGGGTCTTCAAAAGTAAGTGGGGAAGAAACAAAAATGTTGACAGGGTGGAATTTTCTTAGACATACAGTATACAGTAAAATGTGGATGTACAAAATTTTCGATTAGCTTAGGAACTTATTTGAAAACCCGTGTCTCGGGTCAGTAATGCTTTTGCACAGGACCTAAGCTTCTTGAAGCATCTCACCTACAGTAGTACAGGGGTTGCAAGTTCTGATCCTGTCTCTAACTTTATGGCGTATGTTTGCCTCATCGGCTGCTACCTACAACTTCCATTACTATGATGAACGCTCTCAGCTCCCTCCTCTAGCAATATGCAGCGTCGCTGTGGCGTTACCCAGGGCGGTGGTCATGGTGTCACCCCCTCCTCGCAGCCCTCATGGTGTCAACCTCTCACAACCCTTATGGTGTCACTCCTCCTTCCGCCCGGGTACAACTTACACCTAGCGCCCCTTGAGGTCTGTTAAC